>VZSC01007206.1:1322-42832 GCA_013398225.1 Steatornis caripensis
AGCCGCCAGCGCGCCCGCCTCCGCCTTTCGCTGGTTAAATGCGAGGCGCCGGGAGGGGAGGGGATGGAGGGGGGCACGTCAGCAGTGCTGTCCCTGCCCGGCCGTTTGCCTCCATCCTTGGCTGAAAGTTACCGCTGCCGGGTGTTTCCCCCGACGGGGTGTTTCCCCCCCCACCCCCTCCCCGGTACAGTTCCGCGCTGCTCCGCGACCGCGCAACTCAGGCGCTGCCTCTCTCTCCTCCCCTGCAGAAAAGCCACGTCCCGCCGCTCCCGCAGCGCGGGGAAGAGGCAGAGTCCGCCAAATTCCTGCTCCTCACCCTCCTCTCGCTCGCCTGCATCGCCGGGGTCCTGGCGGCGTCGGGGGTCGCCTACTGCCTCCGCCACCGCGCCCACCGCCGCCTGAAGGAGAAGCTCTCGGCCCTGGGGGCCGACGCCGGCTCCGACGCCCCCGCTGCTTACCAGGTAAGGACCGAGCAGCCCCGCTCCGGCCCCGCTCCGCCGGGGTGCCCAGCAGACCCCAGGGGGGACCCTTCACGTGTCGAGAGCCGGGGCGGGGGGGGGTGTTGTTTCCAGTGCTGCCCCCTGCTCCATTCATATTCCCGTGGATTCACTGAAGCAGCGTTTCACTGCTGGGTATTAATCTTGGGTGTTCTGGTAGTTGCTGTAAATTCGTGTCTAATTCGAAGCATTAAAAAAAAAAAAAAGGAAAGAAAAAGAAAAAAGAAGCTCTTGCCATTGAAATTCTCTGAAAAATAACATTAATATCCATAATCTGTCACTCCTGCCACTATTAATAACGAAAAATCTTTAACATTTATGAGGAATGGATTGCACGGTTATCTGAAGATGTCTCTCTTTTTGAGTAATCGACTTCTTCAGGGTCTGATATGAAAAGAGCCTTTGACCTGGTCTGTTGCCACCTTCTGCCATTATTCAGATAAAATGAAATCTAATGCTGATAGATGGGGAGGTAAACCAGGACTGGTTCTGGGAGAACAATGGTAGCAGATGTGTACCCAGTAATACGGGAGGACTGTGCTCAGATTTCCCAAAATAAATCAGAAACCTCAGGCTTTCTCTTTCAGTTTCAAAACTATTGCGTGGAGAGACTGCCCGCATCTTCCCGAAGTTTGTTTTTGACCTTGGCACTTAATTCTTGGTGTGTTGTTGATGTGGTAATGCATGTGTTATAGTCATATACCACACAGCCCTGGTCTGCTATCCCAAAATATTTGGAGTGTGACCAGGAAAAAGAATTCAAGAATGTGTAAACGTTGTTGCTGTAGTATCCATGTCCGCCGTGCACCCATAGGGTCTCACTAATGGCGCTCTTCTGTCAAGTTTTATTTTACCTTCTTGTTCGGCTTAGGATCTCTCTGTATTCTGGAGCTCAGATAGATTCAAATTGGCAGCTGGGAGTCATATGGGAATAAGCTCATATTTTCTTGCAAAGTTTGGGTCTGCCTGTACCTCTTGTATGTTGAAGGTGTAATGTGTTAAGAACATCTCCACAGGCTGGATCCAGGGAGATTTTAGTACAGAATGATAAATATGAATGCTTCTGTAACAATTAGTATCTTCAGCAATGGTTTTCAGTTGAAACGGAATGTTTACTGCAAAAAAAAGAAAAAATCTTTAAATTACTTTACATCTTTAAATTTAATGACTTCCAAAGCAAGAGCGAACAAGAGCATTTCCAGTGGAAAGAAGGAGTGTCCTCCAGGATAAAGTGTGAACAGAACGGGAGTTTGTCAGATCAGTTTTGTTGGCCAAAGAGACCATGGCCGTAAATATTTTTCTTTGACTTAAATAGGGAACTTGCTGTTGACTTATTTAAACCGCAGAAGCAATAGGCAGTCTTTTTATTCTGTTAAACGTGAATACAAGAATTCCCAATTTTTTTTTAAAAAGCCCTCCAGGTTCCAAAATCTCACTTGAAACTGAATTTGTGATAATTAACAGGACAATCTTCCTACTGACAGCTCTAATTAATAGTATCTGTAATTAAAATCGTGCCCTTCCAGCAGGAAAATTGTTTGAATTTCTTGGAGTGACCTTTTTTGCCATTTCTCCTGGGAGTATAGTGGTTAAGTTGATATTGATTTTATAATGAGCTCTGGTTTGTTTAATAAGAATCTGTAATCCAGACACTAAATGAAATGTGTGCTTCATTTCTTCTTCCCAGATTTATATATATTTTAAAAATCTTCCTAGTTAGATCTGAGAATGTCATTGTTTCAAAACAACAACAACGCTTCAAGGATGCTGCTCAGTTTTTCAATAGCAGGACCGTGTTAATATTCTTTGTTCCTGACCTTTAGGCCCAGTCCTAATTCGTTAAACATTTCCATTGGTTTTTCAGGGGAACTGTAGCCGTGAGTGGGAGAAAAATGTTTTTCCTTAAATACAAAGGTTTCTAAGGGCTTGGCTCTCCTCCTGTGGAAGTAAATGGGAATTTTGCCATTCGTTTCAATGGCAGCAGAAGGATGCCCCAGTACAGGCAGACAAAATACCCAGGCAGTTTTGATGCCGCTAAGTAGCGTTTTATCAAAATTAATCAGTGAGCCTGGTTCTGTATATAATAAACTATTCATGTGGATTTGAGGAGAAATAGGATTGAGCCCTATTCGCGTTGTCAACATCACCTTAAGTTGAGCTGTGTTAAATGTAACGGGTACCTGGTGTGTTGCATGTTTTGGATAACATCAGTTAAGTCTCAGAAAAGCATCAGCTATCTTTTTCCTCATCTGCTCTGATACTCACAGGGGAATAATGTAACCAGTATTAATACGGGGGAAGAAAAAAGCAGATAGCTTTGAAAATTGTACCTACTTTGTTCTCTCCTGTTAAGCGTTTCCCAATTATCTACCCGGCTAACTCAGGGTATTCTAAAAATATGAAATATTTCAGCGGCTGCTGCCACTAGACTTTAAAGCAGGATACTCCAATATGTTGCTGCTTATAGCTTAAGCGACAATTCAGATTTATTTATTTTAATTTGAAGGGGGAAAAATTCGTCAGTATAAAAAGGCCTGGTGGCCCAATATGATTCAGAGAGAACACCAAAATATCACTTCGATTCACATGCTTCTCAAAATGTCAGTGGTTTATATCTTCACATAAACAAGACTGACCTAAATTTTCAAGGTTTAGCGGAAGCATTTTTCATCCTAACCCAGTTCAGCCAGGAGAGTTCATTCGGGGTTTTATTCCTTCCTTACTCACCCTGAGAACTTAGAAGAGCTTTTTCCCACAGCTGCTTTTTTTTTTTTTTTTTTTGAGTTTGCACAGTAAAATATCAGCTTGAGAAGGGGAAAACAGACAAACCGTATTGTCAGGGAAATAGCAGGTTGGCTGCTAAGTCTCCCCCCGCACCGGAGGCGTAGCGCCTGTCATGCAACGTCACTCTCCCTTGGGCGCTCACCTGCTAGCACGAGCAGCTCTTGTGTGAGCACGCTTACCTACTAGCACGAGTATTTCTGGTGTAGGTGTGGGTAGAAGTGACCCATCTTAGGCAGGCAAACCGATACTGTTTAAAAGTTGAAGCAGGCAAATAAAATCTCTGTGGTGCCTTTGATAAGCTGCCAAACGGCCTGGTACCACTTGAAGAGGTTGTGGTGCGAGTCTGCTGCTTCAGGTGCTTGGTAAGGTAAGCAGCTGGCCTTCGAAGTGTTAAAGCAGGGTCTGGGAGACTAAACCCTATTTAATGACTACGTAAGGCTAGGAAGGTTAGATAGATACACAATTGCAACTTCATTTATCGTTGAATCACTAAAGGACAAAATTATAGGCTGGTTTAATTAGTGGCTAAGGAGCTTTTCAAAATGAATGGAAGAAGCGTGTCTCAGAAAATGTTGCATGTGCATAAAACGCATTTTATACATAAAGGCGGAGAATTTCTGCGTACCTTTTAAATACATCTCCTGTCCTTTCAAATCGCATATGTAGTGATTAGATAAGTCAACGTTAGCATCCAGGGATGACTAAGAAGAGGTTCTCACTGCCTCCGCGGTGCCCCTGCGCACGCGCGCACCTGCACCCATGTTTTTAATTGTTCCTCGTGTTGCTTTGATCTTCTTTGAAAAGCAAGTTTAGCATTCTGCAAGCCCACTCTCTGGTCTGGGAGATTAAGGCCGAAGCGTTTTAGGAATTTTCAGCAGACACTCTTTGATTTATTTCACAACACTGAGCAGATTTTCTTCATGCACTTTGAAGCCTTTAGAACATAACCCAGAGAAAAACGGGCATTCAGGCACTGGGGGCGGGCTGCAAACAGGGCCACTAAGTGCACATCTTGCTTGTCACTACTCCCATTAGCGAGCAATTTATTAATGTAATGAGTGTATGTTAGTGACTGCTACTATTTAGGGATGCTCTGTTTGATTCGGGATGATGTATTTGTGAGTCCAGCTGAACTCTGGCTTTTGACCCCTGTGTGGGGAACGCTGGGTTGTGTAAGATGTTAAATCACCAGCATATTTTATACTTTGTGCAACAGAACTTTACTATGAGCACAGTCTTCTGCATCACTGGTAATGCTCTGCAAAACGTTGGCCGTAATGGAATGTAAAGGCAAAAGTTAAAACACACTGAAGCTGGCTTCAGAAAGCCTACCTTTTAATATTTTATGTCAATAATGTTCTTTCTAATTTTCCTTCATCTCAGCCAAAAGAACTTCCTTTAAAAAGTGAGGGGGCAAAGACTAAACAGTTTACAGTGAAGTTCCTTCTTAAACTGCCTGGAGTATTCAAGGTTACATGAGCTGCTCACTGTCAGTGCAGCTGGGTTACATCATCAGCTGTTTTAAAAACTTGTTCAAATAACGTCATTTGTCAGGCATATAATTGTAAATTATATGTTAAATTCTACATTATTACATGTATTATATTATATAAAAATTATATATTCCTTTGTCAAATACATCCTTATTAATTACGTGATTCTTCTGGATTCAAAGCCACTAAGAACTTCTCTGTGCTTTTAAAGATTTGATCCTGCTGATGTTTTTGATTAGAGATGTTAAGAACACAGTATTTACAACAATTACAATAAATATTTTAAAAGGCTCCAACTGAAAGAATCCACTGGAAACATACTCTCTACTTAACCACCGTGCCTGTTTTGTGTGTTTAAATACAGATAATTAATTACCTCTAATATGACTTCGTATTTTACACTCTAGATGGACTTTCATAAGCAAACAAGTTGTTATAGTATTAGACCTTAATGTTATAGTAATACTGTATATCAGTGCCTTAGAAAATGGAAATGTTGTGAACTAAGTGAAATGGGGGGGAAAACAAAGGAAAATTTTGCTGTTAGTATTTATTGAGTTCTCAGTAATATTCAAATTACCATCAGGATAGGGACCAAAGTAAGCTGGCAAACTGGGGATAATCAGTTCCACGAAGTATTACCTCTTAGCTATGTAAAACTTTGTCATTTTCAACCACCCTCGCTACACTTAAGCAAAAAAAGATATCACTGAGGACAAAGTGCTTTCAGTACATGAGTATTTAGTAAACATTTCAGTAAGGAACACATTTAGTAGGGATTTTGGATAGATGAACATTTTGCCTTGAGGCTGGATGGAAGGGCTTGCATGTGTTTTCTTCTGGGAAAACAAAGGACATAGCACATTTGTAATCTTTTGTTTTCCTGTGTCCTTATTAAAAAAGAGAAGAAAAGGTCATCTCGTGACTGTGTAAAGCAACAGGACAAACTGTAACTGTTTGTAATAAAGCATACATGGGGAGGTGTGTGTATGAGAGTCGCTCTTGTCGGTTTAAGTTTGCTTGTTGTATATTATGTAACAATTTTCTCTAATTAGAAGTTTGTCTTAAAATAAGTTCCCAGGAACCTGCAAATACATTGTATGTGCCGTTGTTACGTAAACCACTGTACTTTAGGACGAGACCGTTTTCACAATGTACAAAATTTATATTCTACTCAATAGTCATGCAAAGCAGTCACGGGAGATAAGAAAGAAGTGGGGAGTGTTTTAAGGTGATTAGAAGAGAGCGTACCTTATGTTAAACACTTCACGGAAGTCAGACAGTGGACGGCCAAAGCTGAATGTGGCAAAACAGGAGGTGTACAAATACGAATTTAACTTTTAATCTGTTTTTATCTGATTAGTGTTCAGAATGAGCCACAATTCCTGTGGTGCAGTGGACTGTGTAATTCCCTGACCCTGCTTCCTGGGGTAGCCATAAAATTGAGTTAAATGGTAGTAACGTTCAAAATAGCATTTCAAAATGCTGTATGAGTTTGTAAGTCAGCAGAAACTGATCAAACATGCCTGTTCGATAAATCTGGGTAAATAAATAAATCGGGGTATGTTATCAATCATACCCTTAGCATTTAAAATCAACTTCAAAGTAGTGCTTAATGAGAAATGCCCATTTTAAGTGCCGAAGCCCGATGGCACAGATTTCAGAGGGAACTTCAGGAAATTTGTATTTGAGCTTGCCTTGTCTGCGAGGAGCAGTGCTCTCCCATCGTCTCCTCCCCTGCTCTGCCTGGTGCTCCAGCACGCACTGCCCCGGCAGTGGGGCAGCCCCCGGGGAGCCACACTGGCTGCGTGAGAGAGGTTTATGGGGCTTGTTACGGATAGCTCTCCTCAAAGTCTTTCTTATTTAAGAAAATAACTTTCGTAAATTACTCGGTGTTGGAGAAATGGATTTGCCCTGACCAGAAGAAAGTTTTAGCTTTGCAGCTCAGGTCCTGAGCTGCTGCAGCAGTGGCAGTGCAGCAACACTTTTGAGTAAAACACTCTGCATTAGAGCAGGCAGGTGGAGAGATAGGGTTCTGGCAGGAATGGAAGGAGAATGAGTATACACGCAACTCCTGGAGTGCTTGGATGAGAAGGTGCCGTGTGGGTTTAGGTCTGAGTAATATAAACCATCTTCCTCAAGTAGTTGGCTGTTTATCTGTGTAAGAGCAGTGCAAAGTGGCACAGAGAAGGTGATGTCGACCCTCTCCCCTTACCCAACTTTGTTTATTTTTCCCTGTCTAAAGAATACGATATTTGAGCTTGGTGATTTGTGGAACAAGGACAAATGTGCTCCAAGCATCTTGCAGTATAATTTCCCTCTATTTAGGATGTAAGAAAATGCTAAGAAAAAAATAGTAGGAGAGGAAATTAAGTTAGTGACTCATTTTTAATTACTGGGAAATACAGAGTCCTTACCCAAACAGGCATTTCTTAGAAATGTGCTGGAGGTGCTCTGGACTTGCAGGCTGCATCTCGCCTGGTAAATTAAACTGGTAAATTGTTCGCATGACCCTGGCACCGTTTCAGCTGCCATTTCAGCCACCCAACTTTCTCCCAAAAAATTTCTCAGCACAGTTAGCGCAGGCCGAGAAAAAGACATACATTCATTCACCAGGCAGTTTTCTTAATAATTTGGCTGCAGCCATCTGTTTTTAGAGGGTGAGAATTGATGTCGCTTTACCTGTGCTAACCCCCCATCCTGGCCCACCAAGGACTCCCGCTCCCGAGCATCCCGCTCCTGCTTCAGAGCCCCTTCCATCCGTCCCTGCTGCACCACGGGCTGTTTGCCAGCTGAGCGTGGGCTGGTTCTGGATAAGTACAATGGATTGTCTCCCTATGGTAAATTGATTATGTCCCAGTGCCTGTACGTTATAAAGAAGCCAAAGATAACCACAGCCTTGCCTAATGGGCTGGAGAGTATTTGATCTGCAGTCCCAGGCAGTACATCATCTCAAGTGTCCCGATTTCTTTCTGGAATAACTATACTGTCTTCAGTGGCATTTTTTTTTCTGATGTAATGTAGAGGATAATCAGGCCTGTCTTTCCTACACACTTCTGCCCTTTTTTCTGTTTTAGGATTTTCCTTTTTCTTTTGAAGCAGCTCTGTTATCAAGTTTCAGATTTGACACATTCTTCTATTGTATATTCTCTGAACGCTCAGCAGCTAACACTGCGATCCAGCTTGCTGAGCCTTTCATATTCCCTCGGAGTGCTGCACTAGAAGAAAAAGAATATATTTTAAAGTTTTTAACTGGGAAAGTTTTTTTTTTTTATTTGCAGAACGAATCTTGTACCAGGGTCGCGTTGCCTGAAAGAGAGTAGAAGTTAATTTTGAGTACATAAAGAACTGTTGTAGATGATGTTTGTCAATTCTTGTAGAACCATGTTGCCTGCAAGCAGGAACAGGCTGCAGTTTATTCTCTCAAGTCTGTAAGGTACATAAAAAGCACTCTTCTTACTGCTTGCTTCTGAGTACATCTGTTGATCCTGCACACTGGTGTCGCACGGTAGGCAGTGAAATGGAAGAGAAGTGGGGGATGGATGGTCACTTCCTTTCTCCTTCTCCACGCAGGCAGGGAAGACGAGCTGTGCTCGGTAGCATGGTGGCAGAGCAGGTCCGTGACTTGCTCCAAACCAGCGAGATCTCAGCTTCAGGGATCTCTCGTCCTTCCTGCACTACGTGTGTTTGTGCTTAGCCTTGGTGACGGATTTTGGGCTGACCGAAGCCACTGAAGGTTTTACCTCAGTAAGCCCATAAGGACTTGGCTGTTTTGAGGGACAGATGAACAAAAGTAGGTTTTGAATCCTTGACTTTCCACTTCCTGTAGCCCTGTTGTGCAGCTCATGCAGGGATGTTGCAAAGTTGAAGTCTGGGGGGACAGTGATGTTTTCGCTCATTTTATTGTGGTATAAGTTATAAGAGAAGAACTTCGGGTAGAGCAGGTTGGAGCTGTCCTGGGGTCATGCTGCTCAACTGCCCCAATCTTCCCAAAGGCACAAGTGAGAGGTGGTGTCTTGGGCAGCCTCGGGAGCATGCAAGACACGTGAGGGTAGGGGGACCTATGGATGGTCTGTGTGCGGTGCTACAAAGAGTTGGAAGTTAAGGATGTGATTTGTGTTGACTGAACAAGAGGCCTCATTTCATTCCTCATCAAAGCTGCAGCTCCAGGGATGAGGACTTCCTATCCAAGATGTTTTCCTTTTCATATATTTACCTGCACAAGAGAGATCTAAATGCTTTCTAGCAGTTCAAAGAACTGTAAAAGAAAATGCGAGTGGTTTAATGCACACCAGCAAGATACGGTAAAGGACTGAGACAACATAGCTGATTTCTTTGTATGATGATTTTTGCCGTTACATGCTGTTACAGCACCAGTGTATGTCACTGCAGCGTAAATCAGCCGGGCCATTCCTGCAGCAATTCGTCTTTCAGTTCAGGTTCTCATCTTTCAGCATGCAGGTCCAGTTTTCATCACTTGCATTCTTACAAAACAACTAAACCAAGACTTAAGAAGAGGACTGTAAAAGAACATTCCTAGAAGTTAAATCCTTCGAAGAACCAAAATTAATTGGAGGGGGGGTGGGGAGAGAACAGCTCTTGAAGTGGAGAAAATAAAATTTAATGTAGATGACTTGACTTATCCAAAGGAGAGAATGCACGGGTTTTTCTCTAAGCTTTGCTGACCAGTTTCTGGACTTTTTGCCAAAGACAAATGAGGGATGTTTTATTGATGTTTGGTTGGGATGACTGCATTCTGAAGAAGCAAAGATTTTGATCAGGGAAATAGTTTGTTAAATTTTTAATAGCTCAGACTGATAAAATCCTGTTAATTTTTTGCTACAGTGTTTATTTTTCTATTTTCCTGTCTAACTAACATAGTTCTGGTTTCTTGATGATTCCTGCTTTTTCCTTCTACATAGGACTGCCACTGCTTTGCAGAACTGTGTTCTGGCAGCATCTCAGAATCTCAGAAGTGGCTGATCTTGCTCTCCAAAGTGGGAACAGCTCATCTTTAGCATGATAAACCTCACTTTTGGTATTGAGTTTACATGCTTACCTTGGCTGATTGAAGCCACCCTCTTTCCCCTCATCAAATGTTACCTAACTTGGAGATACACACATTTCATGCAAGTGGGAAGGCTTTTCCTTGGTCGTGCTGTCTGACAACAGCAAAGGTACATGGTTTGAAGTAGGCTGTAGTAGGGCCATAACTACCAACCCTAGCCATTTTTGAGTACTGCTGATCTGAACATCTCCCTAATCTTCAAATATTCACATGTTGTAGAAATATTGATCTTTCCCACTTAACTATTAATGGAAGAAAGATTGAAAGATCAAAAGGAAAATTTCAGTATGCTGCTCCTTTTCTGACAGCATGGAGAAAAGAAACTTGGATTTTACCTTTTCCAACTTTTCAAGTGGCTCATCCTGGCTTCCCGTGAAAGAAAAATGCCTTGTGTGGAGTGAAAAGGTGTGATTTGCTGGAAGAGGTTCCGCTGCAGTGGATCACAGCGAAAGGTGCCAGTGGCTGGCTATCCATGTAAGATCGGAGGAGAAATGTGATGGAGCTGAGTGTAGTTTTGGGAGCAAGAACAATCTACATATGTAAATACATGTTACATAGTGAAATTATGTTGTACGGTGTCTCCCTCTGTACTCTGGGGAAATAATATATACAGTATAATGGGAACGTGAGCATGTAAATTCCATACACTGTCACCCACAAGAGTGAAATAAAGAGCTGCATTTCCTAATTAACCTCACTGGAAAGCTCTTGGGTGTGAAGTTAAAACATACAGAAGGGTTGCCTAGCAAGCTGTTCCAGATTTCAGCTTGTTTTTGAAGATCTGGGTCGACTCAATGGCTCTCCAGGCATTGTTGACTAATAATTTTGTTTGCTTGTTTGAGGGCCTTAGAAGTTAATTAAGTATAAATCAATGCTTGAGGCTTCTGTGAGTGCTGGTCACTCCATCTCCGGACGAGTGCTGCAGAAATGGAGGGAGTGAGGTAAAGGTGACAAGAATGATTAAGGGCATGGAAAACTCTCATGGAGAGAGTTTGAAAAGACAGATTATTTCTTCTGGAACAGTAAAAAGTGGCAGTGTAGAAAAGAGAAAAGTATATAACATGAGGAACTGAAGAAAGAGTGAAAGTCGTACTCTCTTTTCTGCCTAGCACCAGGGCAGACATTCAGTTGTATGTACTACATAAAATTAAAGACTAAGCTATCTGTGTAACACAGCTGCAACATGAAACAGTTTTTCTGCAGAACGTTGTTGATGGTGATGTTAGTAAGTGTCTCAAAAATCAGAGAAGCACATGAGAAAAAATATTCCAGGTAATAAAATAGCTGAGAATGTTTTAGAAGGTGTCTGTAACTTCATGCCCCAGGTCTTAAAATAATCCAAAATTATGGTGTGACCATTTTAGGAACGTGCCTGCCTTGTATGTGTTCTCCTGCACTGTTCCCGTGGTGCTTCTTGCAGACAAACTGATGCCTGCTGGAGAGGTCCCAGGCAGTGTAACAACCTCTGTGCTTGTGTGAGTTGGCAAAGGGAAACCCAGGAGCTTCAGTGAGGACCAAGGAAGTTCTTTTCTTTGAAAGCAAACACACACGTTAACTCTTTGCAGCTGCTGCAGGGTATTGATTGAAAGCGGTGCCGAGGGACAGGTCAGGGGTGGCAGGGAGGCCTGCAGCTCTCCGCCGGGCGGGCAGTGCCAGGGCCCGACTGCGATCCAGCTGAGAGCGCGGTTGTAAGGAGAGGTGGGGGAGAGCAGAGAGGAGTGTGCAGGTTTGCTGCTGTTGCTGTTTTCTCCAAAATGTAAAGTCTCCCTGTATCTCTGACCACCAGTACTAAGATCTGAGTATAAAATCCCTCTCAGTTTTTCCAGTATCTCCTTAACACTAATAAAGTGAATGTGTAGAAATGTTGACCAACATTTTTAATCCTTGAAAATTTTTGTATGTGTGTCTCTTCTCAGAGACACAATGGGACTCATACATACTATTTTTTTCCGTAGTTTAGGAGAATTTCTCTGGATTATCAAGTTTTTTGTTCGTAATAACCTATTCTGACTTATGAGCAGCTTCGTGCTTTATAGTTCCTTTTTGTTTTAACAGTTTCCTCATTCACAAAATTTGCATTTGTTCTTCCTAGCAGAGTTAAAGGAGTGATTTCATTTTTATTTTCAGTGAAGAATGGATGGAAAGCAATGACTTTAGTTTCCAAATCAGGAGAGAGTAATAACTGGCAATTTCAACTGTCATGATGTTATGAAAAAAAATACTTCCTTATCCCAGCATCACCTCTAATGTATATAGTGAACTTCTATGAAAAAAAAAAAAAGTTATTTGAGGTTTTTAGAAGTTTCTAGGGCTTCTTTTTGTATTTCTCTGCCAGATTTTAGTACCTCTGTTACCATGAATGCAGTTACACAGACTTAAGGAGAAGCAATAATAATCTTTGCAATGGGGTGAAATAACATTTTAGACATAAACTTGTGGCAGTATGTTTGTTTCTTTCCAAGGTAGAAGCACATGCTGAGTCCTGCCAGTGAGCTAGAAATTCTTTCTAGCAGAAATGTTCTCCCATTTTGAGTCTTGCAGGGCAATAAAATAGTGGACTACACAGCCTTAATGTGTATCTTTCCCGGGAAACTACAGCTGCCTTGGGACTATGGTTTTTGCCTGCTTTGGAACCCAGGCAGCTGTAAACACTGGGAGTGGAAAAGGAAACATTTGTGGTAGGTACCTTTTAGAGTGCTGGCATCTGCTGGAAGCTGATGGAGCCTTGAGTGGATTAGACAAAGTCAAAATACATTACGAATTTGCACATGGTTCTGTGTGGCCTTTCAGGTTAATTCAATTGTTACTATGGTTTATTTGTAACCCGTACTGTGCTGTATGGCTCTCGCTGTGCTAGTGGGGAAGTTACTGTGCAAGTTCATATTAAGAAGCAGATGTGCCCTCATGTACATGTATTTGAGTTAAGATGAACAAAATATGAAAAGGTGAAATTTGTTTTACACGTGATTTTGCTCTGTCCTAGTTACTCCTTAAGGTATCTTTCATCTCCCAGTTTCACATTTACCTTATACTTGTCAAACGCTATATGCAACCACAACTGAAATGTGGGAAATACAATTTAGAAAACATCTTTGGTTGAAATCACCAAAAATATGTTCCTCCTTTTTTTTTTTTCTTTGTAAATCTCATATACTGCTGCTTCCAGAATGACAGCTCTCTGAATTGCAGAATCAATCAAGCTCAGACACTCTCTGGGACATCCTGAGAAAAACTTGAGTGCCTTTACACCAGTAGATCTCAGGAGACTTCAGGTCTATGGTTTGCAGAGCTTTCCTATTAGAGACAGTCCCTAGTTTCTTTGGAAGTGTCTATACAGTCTCTTTAAATCTTGAGAGAAAGCACCATGATGTCATTATGACCCTGATGTCATTATGCAGGGAAAATACCAGCTCAAATCAGTTTAAAGAAACATGAACTTTTTTCATACATCTTCTGTCTGTGATGTCCAGTGTACTGCAGTCATGTTAAGTTATTTTTGTAAAATTCTTCCCTCTTTTAGAAATAAAGGATATAAACTGTCATACTCACAGGATCACAGAATGGTAGGGGGTTGGAAGGGCCCTCTGGAGATCATCCAGTCCAACCCCCTGCTAAAGCAGGTTTGCCTAGAGCATGTTGCAGAGGAACACGTCCAGATGAGTTTTGAATCTCTCCAGAGAAGGACACGCCACAACCTCTCTGGACAGCCTGTGCCAGTGCGCTGTCACCCTCACAGTAAAGAAGTTCCTCCTCATGTTCAGGTGGAACTGCCTGTGCTCCAGTTTGTACCCATTGACCATTGTCCTGTCGCTGGGCACCACTGAAAAGAGTCTGGCCCCATCCTCTTGGCACCCGCCCTTTAGATATTGATAAGCATTGATCAGATCTCCTCTCAGTCTTCTCCAGGCTGAACAGACCCAGCTCTCTCAGCCTTTCCTCATAAGAGAGATGCTCCAGTCCCCTCATCATCTTCGTTGCCCTCTGCTGGACTCTCTCCAGTAGTTCCCTGTCTCTCTTGAACTGGGGAGCCCAGAATTGCACACAGCACTCCAGATGCGGCCTCACCGGGGCAGAGTAGAGGGAGAGGATCACCTCCCTTGGCCTGCTGGCCACACTCTGTGCACCCCAGGATGCCACTGGCCTTCCTGGCCACAAGGGCACACTGCTGGCTCATGGTGACCCTGTTGTCCCCCAGCACTCCCAGGTCCTTCTCCGCAGAGCTGCTCTCCAGCAGGTCAGCCTCCAACCTGTACTGGTGCATGGGGTTGTTCCTCCCCAGGTGCAGGACCCTACACTTGCCGTTGTTGAACNGAGGAACACGTCCAGATGAGTTTTGAATCTCTCCAGAGAAGGACACGCCACAACCTCTCTGGACAGCCTGTGCCAGTGCGCTGTCACCCTCACAGTAAAGAAGTTCCTCCTCATGTTCAGGTGGAACTGCCTGTGCTCCAGTTTGTACCCATTGACCATTGTCCTGTCGCTGGGCACCACTGAAAAGAGTCTGGCCCCATCCTCTTGGCACCCGCCCTTTAGATATTGATAAGCATTGATCAGATCTCCTCTCAGTCTTCTCCAGGCTGAACAGACCCAGCTCTCTCAGCCTTTCCTCATAAGAGAGATGCTCCAGTCCCCTCATCATCTTCGTTGCCCTCTGCTGGACTCTCTCCAGTAGTTCCCTGTCTCTCTTGAACTGGGGAGCCCAGAATTGNCTAGCACAATCCCTGGGGAACACTGCTAGTCACAGGCCTCCAATGAGACTCTGCCACTGATCACAACCCTCTGAACTCTGCCATTCAGCCGGTTCTTGATCCACCTCACTGCCCACTCATCTAACCCACACTTCCTAAGCTTACCTATAAGGATGTCGTGAGAGACAGTGTCAAACGCCTTGCTGAAGTCAAGGTAGACAACATCCGCTGCTCTCCCCTCGTCTCCCCAGCCAGTCATGCCATCATAGAAGGCTATCAGATTGGTCAAGCAGGATTTTCCCTTGGTGAATCCATGCTGACTACTCCTGATAGCTGCCTTCTCCTCTATGTGCTTTGAGATGACTTCCAGTATGAGCTGTTCCATGACCTTTCCAGGGATGGAGGTGAGACTGACTGGCCTTTATTTTCCCAGGTTCTCCTTCTTGCCCTTTTTAAAGTTTGGAGTGACATTAGCTTTCCTCCAGTCCACAGGCACCTCTCCTGTTCTCCATGACTTTACAAAGATGATGGAGAGTGGCTTAGCAATAACATCTGCCAGCTCCCTCAGCACTCGTGGGTTCCTCCCGTCGGGGCCCATGGATTTGTCGGTGTGCTCACTCACACAGTCCCATTTAAAGTGGTGTCTTGTATTTTTGCATAGGAAAAAATTCCCCAGTAGAGTAACCTAAATATGGTCTTCAAATTTCACTGACCCTCTGGAAAGCGCTATTATCCCCAAAGGTGCCCGTGCTTTCTTGGCGTGGATAGCGGGGAAAACACACTACCGTTATTTCATGGAAATATCATTAGACCTATGGTGTCATGTCTTCTTTGGTGACGTGAGCCATGTAAAAGACCTATCCCTTCTTCAGGAGCTTCTGGGCTATTTAGATGTCTATCTCACTGACGAGAGTTCACTGAAGGAATTAAAGTAAAAGTATTTCCTTAAGCTGCATTGCATAGTCAGTGTCTTCGGTTCTGTGCGAGCCAGAAATTTTAATTTCTACTGTACTTCTGGAGATGTGTACAAGACTGGGATGGCTTTTTGTTTGTTTGATTTGGTAGGATAAGACTGTGCAAATGCTTGAATTTAAAGAGAGGGAATAAAACAAATAAATAAAGGAAAAGTCATTTTCCATTTTAAGACAGCCATGTTTTCTTTGCCTTTCCCTCCTGCGTGGCCTCTACTTTGTGTACATGAATAAAGGGGAATTGTAATTACTTGAATCACCATCAGGAAACACTTGCAATGCTAAAATAGTTGGCATTTTTAAGTTCACAGACCATAATCAAAATTGGGGTTTTGTTAGGAAAATTAATCTCGAGCCTGTGTTTGACTGCAGTGCTCTCATGAGAAACAGCAGCCCTGACTTTTAGGTTGTTTAAAAACCGAACAAAGCGAAACTCCGACAATCAAGACTCAGAGTTGTATCCAGATATACAGAGGGTGGTGCAGGACGAGAGGGCAGATTGTGTACGGAACTGGACAGACTAAGGCTGCATTGACAATCAAATAAATACATCAGGCTTTCTCTCCCTCCCCCCTCCAGATCTATCCCATACAAGTCTAGATAAATATGAATTGTACATGGTATGGATATGTAATGATAACGTTTGATGCTGTGGCAGAGACGAGGTCTCTCAAAATGTTACTCAAACATTTTTCCAGTATCTCTCTCTCTTCCTCTTCTGAAGGCACACTGATCTCAGTAGTTGCATTTTCTGGCAAGGATAGAAAATACATGTACAAATATGCCACATATGTTAACAGCTCTTTCACTCCTGCACAAAAAGTATGTTAAAATGAAACTAAAGCTTAAAAGTATGTTTCAACAACTCAAAAATAAATGGCAATAAAACTGTAATTATCCCTAAAGCTACAAACACTGTAAATAAGTTAAAGTTAATTTTATAACACCTGCGAGCATATTAAGTATGCAAAAGCAAAACAACGGCAGCCAAATGACTTTAGCTTCACCCTGTAGTAACACTAAGCAAATTTAGTTAGAGAATAATGATGTTTGTAGTCCCAGATTCATTTGTTTAAAAAAAAAAAATGAGCTTACCTTATTTTTTCATTTTTTAAATCTCACTGTGTTATGACTGCATCCATAGCAGAACAGTTAAATCCATGCTGTACGTACAGACCTCACCTCATCCTGTGAATAATGCCTCCTTAATTTAAAGGAAAGTGAGGCTACTATTTAATTAAATGTATTAAAGCTGAGAAGAAAAGCATTTTTAAAGATCTTATTCTTCCATGCCTAGCATGTAAAAGGTTACATGTGTCCTTAGTTTTCATTATATATTTTTTTACAAAGTATAGACTCAAAGTTACAAAGTATAGACTCAAACCTTATAACTAGTAGTCAGCATTTTTAATTCAAAATTTCTGCAAAACAATTTTGGTTTGTGTGTAAAATGAATACAGTGTTACTATGATCATACCTGCTTAAGCAGATTTGTTTCTGATAGAATATTAGGCAGGTCAGGTTGAAAGGGCTTGGTGTACACTGAGCTATCACTTTTAATAAACAGCCATTTCTTTGTCTAATGACTCTACATTTTCATAATAATTGTACCATGGAAGGGTTTGTTCTCTCATACATTTTGTTAATTCTGAAAATAATTGTACCACACTTGTTTCTGGACTATCTCAAGTGTTTTCCATTTGAATTTGTTAAGTAAAAGATTTTTTTAAAGTGTGGAAATTTCCTGGACTTGGAATTATGTACATGTGGGCATCAATTACAAAAATAGATTATTTTTATTAACGTATAGTGATGAAATTGTATTTATTTTTCTAAATAAACTGGAAAGTTGGAATTTCCCTCAGATCATATTTCCCAGGTTCCTATTAAGCACATTTGAGATGAATGTGACTCGGGAAGAAAAGCAGTATTTTAGATATGAATCTATTTTCATTTACTTTGGACTAAACAATTTCATTTAAAATACGCTTGGTACCAGCTAGATGAGAACGATTCACATGCCATGATCAATGGCTGGACTCAGACTAGCTCAAGGTATTGCATAGTGCATTCACATTAAATACATTTATTCTAATAAACAACAACATCGTCACTGGAGGCAGCTTTGAGGTGGAGTGGCTCATCTTTAAAAGTAATGAGTGGAAAGCCGACGTACACGTTGGCCATCCCTTAACTGGGATGTCCAGGTCAGGTCTCCTGCCTGTAACATGCCACCCTGAGATTTTCAAATTCCATTTTTGCAAATAAAACAAGGGAGAAGATTCAATATTGACAATTCAAGCCTCAGCTCCATCTGGTTTTAATTCCATGCTTGCTTATACTCTCAGTCCTTACCAGGGTGTATACATAGGTTTCTCTCCAAACCCAAACATTTTAGTAAACTATGCGATCTTAATGGATTTTGCAGATACCTACTGTATTAGTTGAACTTGATGGAAGATAAAAACTTCTCTAAATTATCATTTGCTCTCTTGCCCTTCTGGATGCTAATGGCTGCCGTGCATCACAAAGCCAACCAGCAGCAAATGCCACTGCTGTCACTGGCTGAGGCCATCCGGAAGAGGTGACCTAACACTTCTCGTCATAAGCAGATTGCATCTCTAAACCAGACCTGGGCAGGTATCTGTAGGGTTCATTTCTGAACAGACTCGATGCCTCCTTGGTTGAGAGGAGAGTTTCTTACTCATCTCTTAAATTAAGTTCAGAAACCCATCAACCAAAACATGGCTGGCTCTCCATCCATGAGGGTTGTTGTCCATTAGGTGCAACAAGTCTCTTAATGCCCTTCTTTAAATGTGGATAAAGTACATTTATGTCACTGTGTGGTTGATTCACAAGCGGACCATATGGATTTGAAAATCTTTTTTTTGTACCTGAGGAAATAGTTGTTGCTTCGTGCTTCTCCCTGTCACAGCAAGGACAGACAAGTATTAGGAACGCTTTAAAACCTGATTGGAAGAGGTCCAGGGGTTTTCTGAGAATGCAGTTTATGGTTTGTTTAAGGTTATCAATTATGTCTCAAATAAAAAAAGCTTTCTACAGATGATCATTGTGCTGTACTTTGAACTCATTTAACTGGACATTATTTACAGAATATTTATCTTGGTTATGGCAGGTTTTGTCCCACAGCAATATTACTTTTCCATTATACACTGCATGTGACCACCACATAAGTTTGATAATAAATGTTGGGAAATAAAAAACAGAGTAAGTGCCTCAGTATGATAGCAATTCCCATGTGATGGGAAATAATGTCATAAACTTCAAATTACCTTTTAAATAAATGTTTACGTCCAATCCATCCATTAGATCATAGCCCGAAGGGTCAGGAGGATCATTTCTTCATATTTCACTGTATGCATTATGATTGCTTTTTTAGGTGTAAGTGATGTTTTTAAATGAAGAATGGCACTCGAACTATACACAAACAACGGCTAGACATTACTGAGTCGCAGTACGGCAGAAATAGCCTCAGCCACTCAGCTAAATATAGAAGTGCAGCAGTAAACTGAATTCATTCTTAGAAAATATTTTTAATGGTGTACGTGCTGAGACACTAGAGAAATACAGCTCGTGTCATTCTCACAGTTTGTGGCTTTGACATTTTAGTCAACTTTAAATTCTAGTTGAGGTTCGGTAGATGGCTGATTTGCTAAATGCTTGTAACGGTAAAAATTTTGGAGAGCAGGGAAGAGCACACCTGATCATGCAGAGAAGTGTACAGGTGACAGATGCCATATTAGTGAGGGTCTTAACCATCTAGGGCATGGTGTGCTTGTGAAGTGATGCCACCTCTGTAAGCGCCCAGGGATGGTGTTTCCCTGGGAGCACCTGGTGTGAAACACCCCACACATTGAGACCCCTCTATTCCCAATGCCTTTCATAGCAATGGGACAGAGCTGCCCATCTCAAGGATGAAGGAAACCCAAATCCCACATTTAGACATTTCCCTGCTCTGAGATGGACCTCTGTAGTCCATATCTCCTGGAGGAACCCAGTTGTCTCCCAAAAAAGCCATGTGTGTCAAAGCTTTTATGAGTGGTGGTGTAAACTGTGTCATCCCTACAGCACTGCGCTAAAAACCCAAATGGGAATTGAAATGTTTGGGCTAACAGAGAGGTGACTTTGAAGAAGTAGAAGCTGTAGGAGTCCTGAGACTGGTGCCATGCATGTGGGGATGGGGCAGGTTCCTCAGCCTGGACTGGGCTGACTGGGAGCGGGGGAAGGAAGAGCTGTCAAGGGCCATTACACCAATCTGGAAATAAATTCAAACAGAAACCTAATGTTTACAGGCAGGGGAAAACCCATTGTCTTGGAGATTTAAAGCACCAATCAAGAAATTCAGTGGTGTTTTTGCTGCAACTATGATTTGACCTTCCTGTTTACATTAAACATTTTTTATGGCAGTGTGCAGTGACGTGGTTGCTTTGTTTAAGGTATTTGACAGTTATAGCAGTTCTGAGAATAATTGTTTTGGTTCTGTGTGTGTCAGAAAAGAAATATGTTAATATTTGAAATCGAGTTTCTTTTTTTTAAAAATCTTAATTAATTTGTCGTGTTTCTCAACCTTACCTTCCTTCATGAGGACCATGAACATGTTAAACTTAAAACAACATTTCTTAGTAACATTATGTCCAAACATTTTTTTTTTTTAATTTGGAGGGTAATCTGCTCTAGAACCAGTTGGCTATAATATTACTTCTTTTTTCATTATCATTTGCATAAAAATGGTATATTAATTTCTTAGAGCTCACTTGATCCTAATTCTTTTTTGTTAGCAGAGGTCTATAATCCTTTCCACAGCAACCACTTGTAAAAGCAGAGGATTATGACTTGAGGCAGGAAATGAGCAGCAGGAACAGATCAACTTAAAAACAAAGATCCTGTTTGAGTACAAATGCTATTGTTAGTACAGAGTTGGGGTGAGTCAAGTGGCAGGATGTCTATTAGAATATAATAAATTTGTATCTACGTCACATGATATGCTAGCCAGAAGACACATCCTTTTAGCAGTTATGTGTTAGACTACATATTTTTATACCTTTACTTACTATTATACTTTTGCCTAGTCCAATAAACTATTCCGTCTGCGAATAGCTGATATCTAAACATCTGAACAGCATTTTGGTAGATTTATTTTTCTGTCTAAAAAGTTTCCACACTGTTATACTTTTCCCAAAATCTACTAAAAGCAGGGATTTGAAATTACACTATCGCAAGGTCATTCCGAGGTTACTGATAGCCATTTTCAACTATTGCTGTCTTTTCTTATGATGCGTGCGTTCAGAGAAAAGGAGGAGAGATTTCTTTCTTTCTTCCTATATTTAAAAAAAAGAAATGCAATAACATTTTTTCCTTAATTAAAAAGTCTTGATTTTAGTACTTGTAGTTTAACTTACCTATCTTACATTTATACATGTGACTCAATTTCGAAGTATTTTTGAAGTTTAATTTTTTTTCCTAATATTTTTCCTCACAGTCAGTATGAAATAACAAAGGTACCAAGTGACAGAAAACATTCTATTCAAGTGTGCAAAAACATGGACACAATTAATAAATATACAAAATGCAGTGATGGACTCAGGTGGCAGTTTCATTTGGGACAGTCTGTACAGTTCTTCCAACAACTGACACCTCATACAGAGAGTAACCTGTGCTTCCCAAACTTCGGCTTCTGGTGACTGTATTTTTGTAAAAGACAACAAAATATATCCAGTTTATACATGATAAAAATTTTGTCTCAGTGTGTCTGATTTGTACATGCGCATATATATTTAAAAATGTATTACACACCATAAAATAGTAAAATTCCACATAAGCATCTCTAATGACAAGTCAATCAGAAGCTTTGGTAGAAGAAAATGTTTGGAGGGATCTTTAATCATTGCCATGTGGTGGTAAGAAGAGACTCCATGGTTCAGCGGGTTAGTTTGAATGCTTGCTACTGCATGGATTAGGATCTCTCTTCAGCGTCCTAAAGTTTGCAAGTTTAAAAACAAACCAAAACATAGTCTTAAAGTTAGATTTCTAACTCCTGTCTGAAAAGAAGATTCTATTGCACTTGATATACGGAGGTTTTTAGATCATCCCACTGATGGCACTTGGGCTGCAACTATATTATCAATGAATAATAAAACAGGAGCCATGGCATTTCAACAGTATGAATTCTTTAGACTGTATTATTTTGTTGGCCTGAGGCAAGAGACTGTGCTCTTAGTACTCGTCTGTGCAGAATGAGTAATCTGAGACAAATGTGTAACCACACCTCGTGTGCGGTACGTCCAGATGCTGTGGACTAGCCGGTCTTGCTGTGCGCCACGGGTAGCCAAATATCTCTCATGGAAAACAGACATATGTTAAAACACGATAATTTTATTATGCTGTCTGGGATTTCGCCACACATAACTGATTCTAAAAGCATTGTAAAAATGACAGTGCAACTGTGGGTCTACTTATCCCATTAGAGTCAGAATTTTGTACTGTACGGAGCTGGTTTTACCAGCAGGATTTTCTGTTACCTAACCAGATTTCTGTATTTTTTTATGAATTCTATGCATGGGAGCAACTGAAAATATGTATTCCCAGTGCGATCTATTTCATTGTTTCAACGTGGCTTGCATTAGCGTCTGTGATAGCTTGAATTTTCTTTCTTCGCCAAAGCTGCTTAAACAATACAATGACAGATTTCTGCTTTTATTCTTCGTTAATGTCATTCTTCATCCTCTCTGCCCCACATCAGGGAGGAAGTGTTGTGAGTTTGCTATTTTAATGAAGAGAAATGAGGCATCTATCAACTAGGATTTATTCTGGAGAGCACATCAATTCAGTTGCCTTGAGCTTGCTGAGTTTGCATATCCAGGGCCAAGCGGCGCTCTCAATTACTCTTGTGCAACCCCATTAACTTCAGGAGGTTGCGCAGTTCAAAAGTGGCTTCGCAGAGCGCGGGGCTATATTAGGGAGAAAAAAGGATGTCTGATAGGGAAGGGAAGCTCCAAAATATTATTTTTGGTTATCTAAAAGGAGATGTGCATACAATCATAATTACACTTTTGAAAGGTTAGCGTAGTCATCGTATAGTAATTTCATTGAGTATCTCTTTGTAGATGTGCCTAACAGAGCAGACAGCCTCCCAAAAATCACTGCAGTGAGGGGGAAAACACTTGCAGCCCTGGAAACATATTGTAAATCATATGTCTTTAGTAGACTGCATCCTGTAATTACTCTTAACCGTAGGTTGTTTCTTCCTCTCTCTCTCTAGGAGCTATGCCGTCAGCGCATGGCAGTGAAAACATCTGATCGCCCGGAGCCCCTGCACGCTTCTAGAATAAATAGTGTTTCTTCACAATTTAGCGATGGGCCCATTCCCAGCCCCTCGGCCCGGAGCAGCACGTCATCCTGGTGCGAGGAGCCAGTCCAGTCCAACATGGACATCTCCACCGGTCACATGATCTTGGTAAGGTGTTTTTGTCTTCATGACATGAGAAATGTTGTCAGAATTTAAGGTACCTGCTCAACTTTTGGAAAGAGATAACTTTTAAAGAAAGGGAAGCTGTCTTTTCATAGGTGAAAAATATTCCAGAGCTTTGTTGGTAATCTTGGCTTTGTATAATTAAAACTAAAGGGATTTTTATTTCCATTTCTTTTTCATTATTATTATTTTTTTCCTCTCTGGGGAACGGTCTTTTATCTTGGACACAGGAATTGTTCGCGTGCCCACTTTAAAAATGATAAGCCTTGTGTTGTCCTTTTGTCCTATTAATTTATGTTCACCTCAGCTTGGACAACTTGAAGAAAACTGCTAAATTTCTGATCAGCTTGCTGCTTTTTCTCATGCATCTTTAGTGTGCGGAGGTATCTGAGCTGAGAAAGCAACAGAATATTAGTGATATGGAGCAATTTTTTTTCTATTTCCCTTAGAAAAGAAAAGGGATCTGAATTTTGTTGTCCTTCGCTGTATTTCTTCCAAGTTGGATCCCTTCTATGTTTGAAATGTTCCAAATACATTCTGTTGATGGGATCTGCATTGGAAAACTTGGGTTACTTCCAAACACGACTTGCAACCAGTATCAGTGTAGAAGATGTACACGTGAAGATCTATGTATCAAATGGCTTTAGCAGCCCAAGGCAGACCGAGTCCAGTGGTTGGGACTGGTTGCAGCTTGTTTCTATCTCTCTCTCTCTGTTAGTGTCCTGCTGGGAGAACTGTGGAGAAATCCCCCATTTTTTTGTGCTTTATTTTCCTCCTCCTTTAAATATCTGCTGTCTTGGTAGAGTGCCTTGAAATTAGCTGAGGAGGTGATGGTGAAGACGATGAGCCAGGTGATATTTTGCTTTCTATATTTGATTTCTGCTGTTTATTAGTATGGTTGGTATAAATACCTTTTTGAGTTGTTAGTGTTGCCATGCTTTTGGAAACTTCCCTGTTTTTTTTTTTTTCTTTTTAATGAACTAATGAGAAAGCTCACCAATGGGGTCTCTCAGAAGAAAACTTCTCTCCACCATGCCATACTTTTGGGTCCTAGTTTTTCAACTTCTTTCTCTCTTGTTTTGGACTTAAATTTGAAAGTACTATCTTCTCAGATTTTTTTCAAGTTCTTATAAGGCATCTCAGCTAATGGAGAATGGAATGAAGTCAGGCAAAACCCAAAGAGCTAATTTGACCTCAGCCAAGTTAGTGACCTCCTTCAGCCTTGATCAGGTCAGCCATAAAAATGAGCAAAAGCAGGGCAGGTTTGTAAACCAGATGCTTCATCAGAGTATGTCATCCTGAGTAAATACTTCTTCCCTGCTCCTCTCTATTCCCCTCTGAAAAAGGAGTTAAGTATTATGTTAAAATCTGGTACACAAGTGCAGTTGAGAAGGGTTGCTCCCATGACGGAAAATCATTTGTCATAGTTTTTACTGTCCCGCTTTTGCCTAACCAGAATTAAAATTCCCTAGATTTCCTTTCACAGTTAACTGAGATGCTTGGGTTAAAAAAAACAACCTCAATTGCCCAGCCTCAAAATAAGTACAAACTCCTGTGGTAAGGTTCTAAGACAACGTATTTGTATGGAAATAAGAGCAAAACTTCCTATGTAGTTGGAAATATATATTTAATATTTGCAGATGGTTTTAACTACTTCAAATTGAGCAAAATTGTTTTCAATTACATTATTGGGAAAAATAAAAAAATCACAAAATCAAGCTTAAAGGAGGGAAAGTTGCATGTGGGAACCACTTATTCTGGCTCTGGGAATCTCTGCAAAATTGCAAGAAACAATTGTCTTCGTATGGTGATAAATAAACTTCACAAAATGATCAGATTGGTCAAGATCACTGTTACGGTGTTCAGTGTCCATAATTCAGTCAATCCTGTTTAACCCTGAATGAACTCATACATATGTTATCTATCTAACAGCATGTGTTGTATCTTAGATTGTGAGGGTTCAAAGAAGGGTAAAAGAAATGCTGTAGTGCCTTGAGAGTACAAACCACACAGAGAGAGTAAAAATAGTTAATTTGTTTAGTCTAAACTGAACAAACAAAAATCAGTGATTCAAGGGAGTCTGCGTATGTGCTTTGAAATACAGGATGGGGAAAAATTATTCTTAATGGATGCAGATGATACAATTAGGAAGAAAATATGGATTAGAATCGAAAGGATGCATTTAGCCCCGCTATCAGGGCAAGCCTAATAGGAGGGTCAGGCAGGCAGTGAGGATGTTTACTTAAGGGAAGTAGTTAAAGTGTAAATTCAAGATGTGCTGAAGGCAAAGCTAGGTTAGGTTTCCACGGGAAGATCAGCACCGCTCAGCTACAGCACTGAAGCAGATGATTGGACTTGATCAGAAATGCTCGTGTTTTGTGTCACCATGGGTCACATCTGTACCGGAGAGCTGACCCAATTTATGTTTTGCTCAAAAATATATGCACATATCTATAACACCTTACTTGCCTGAATTTATCTCCCTCTGGAGATGGCGGTGACTTGTTGGACTTCAGCAATAGCAGAGGCTCGCCAGAGGTGAGCTTATCTTCCCCTTGCCCTGCAGTTACAAGTAGAGGAGACCAAGGGGTCACTTTGCAATTTTTATGACACTCCATACAAGAAGTTTTCCAGTTCTTCCCATTTCCTGCTGTAGCAATCCTCTTATTTTTCAAATTTTGTAGTTATTTTCTGTTGAAAATATCTTGGTGTCTAAAAAAGCAACAAGAAATATTAGCAAGGGGTCCAGTAAGAATGGCAAATACCATCTGCTTTGCAGGGTAAATGCACTTACAGCTCTGTAAATGTGTTTTTCAGTTCCATAGTGTGCAGCGAAGTAGCAGTTAGCTGAGCTAAGGCTAGGGCTCCTCAGTCTTTATTGTTCATAGGTGCCAGGACCTCCCCAGAGAAAATAAAACAATGGCTTACTATATAAAGTGGCAGCAGGAAATATTTTATTTTGATTTATAAACAGAATAAATATTTAATGAGAGTAGCTTAGAAGAAATGTGTCTGTGACTGCTGAATGTAATCTTGCTTAGAGGTAGTGTTGGTCAGAAACGTTTGTGTAAAGCTGTTTAATTTGCTGGAAAATGCCGGCAGGTGGTGTCTGAAGTGATGTCCAAGCCACCTCAGCTTTGGGTTTATTGGAGTTTGTGGTTGGCTACAAATACTACTTTCTTGGAGGACTTGGTGCTTGTGTTTAGCCCGTGCTTTATAGGGCTTGGGGTCTGGAGAAATCAGGAATCTTCCAAACCCCTGTGGCTGTGGGGCAGTCTCCTCATTTAGACTGAAACCAGTCTTTCAAAGAGAAAAATCCTGCATTTCTGCCACTTCGCTGTACAGCAAAGGCGCTGCTGACAGTAGCATGAGGTAGCTTGTGCTATTGGCAGGAGAAAGCAGGGAGGACTCAGGAGGCCCAGAAGGACAGCTATAACAACATTCAGAGCTTTTTTTTTTCTTTTTTCGCATTCTTTTTCCCCACATTTATCACAGGAGGATGGCCCATATGGCACTTTTTGATTCTGTCTTTCTGAAAGATCCAAGCACTTTGGAAAGTGTAATTAGAGGAGCATGTGTTATGCAGGAATGTTTGTGGCACTGACTGACTGGTTTCAACATCAGCAACAGCAAAGTGCCCTCATTTCAGTCATTGTTGGTTTTGCAAGAAAACATTTGTTTTTCAGAAGGTCACAGCAAGGAAGAGAGTAGGCACTCACAAGTAGATTTCCATCCACTTTATTCACATACGTACATCTATATTTCAGGTGCCAAGAGAAGTCCTAACAAAGTGCAGTGCTTCCTTTGGTAGTCCAGCAAGAGAAGCAGGGGGGTTTGGAAGGTGTCCAGAAGAGATTTATTCTCCCTGACTTAGGCTCCTAACTTACACCTACATTTTAGGCACTTAATGAAGTGGTGGTGTTGACCTGAGTCCATAAATTCCCCTTCTAGTTGGTGAAGTGGGTGGGTGGCTATGAAGGTCTCTAGAGAATTAGGCGGAGAGAGGATTCCTCTTGGGAGGCCTCCTGTTGTGCCTGCACCATCTCATTGACATCTGCAGCTTAGATGAAGGAGTCTCTTTTGTTCACGCTGAAACACAAGTTCAGCACGTAAGTTAGGTAGATTGGATCCCACATCTGCTTCAGATACTGCCACGCTTGTTTGGTTAAAATAATTATAATCTTTTATGAGTTTTTAAATTAAGAACAGTACTGCAAGAAGGAAGCGTATGCTTTTGCTGATAACATTTTTTTTAGGTTGTTATCTGAGCGCCATAGACGAGAGGGAATTTGCAGAAGCAGAAGTGATTTTCTGTGTTGTAGGGGTTTTTTTGTTTGTTTTAAAGACAGATGTGCATATTTTAGAGCATTATACATAAATTAGAATTTCAGAAAGTGTGAATTTCCAAAAGATCCTCTTTGGTACTTGTTTAAGCTGGAAGTCTGAGGAGTCTTCTCCCTGAGGGTATGAAACCGCTATATGTATTGGAAATAATAATAATCTGTGATAGTTTGTGCGTACTGTACTTTCCAGAAAGATAATGAAGTTTTGTGAATGGGCTGAATGAGACAGTGGGAGCAAATGAATTAGAGACAGAAATCTAGACCTCGCATGTAAGAGGTGTAAGTCCGCTTGATCCCCTTGTCTTTGGTAATATGCCTGCAAAACTAGAAGGACTTTCCCCATAGAGAAGTGAAGGATGGCCTCATAGGTGAACTTTGTGTTGAAAGAAAGTCATGGGACGGGTTGTGGTCCAGAGGTGAGCCCTTATAAGCACCTCCTGAGACGCAGCCTGAACTAGGGGCACGTGGGATGGAGACCTGCTGCTTGGAAACCAGTCAAAACCAAGATGTTGAATTTTGCGTCCAATTTAGTTTTAATGCTGAATCAATGGCAGGGTTGCTGTGGGACTGAGAAGGGTAACAGGGAGGGAACAGTTTCTAAGGTTGAACCTGGGGGGGCGGTTTATAACATTGCTATCCTGTAGTCTCTGCATAGTAACTTTTTGATAGTTTCTAAGCAATTTTCCCTCACTCTCATTTTTAAAAATAAACTCTGAAATGGACTTTATGGGGTAGTTGCTATAGATTTTAACTAAATATAGAAGACTGTAGAACTGAGCAATAGAAGACACGTTCCAACAAGAAAAAGTATTTGTTAAATCCACCCCATTTTGTTGAAAGTCCTTGATTTTATTCTTAAAGCCACAATAAAAGCTTTTCTAAGTACAGAGAGAAACTCCAACGCGTGAGAACTGATAGCACTGTGCTGGATGCAGGTGTACTTTCCACCTTGAGCTTAATCCATATACACACAAAACATTTCCTGAGCAAAGGAGTGTGATGCATGGCATGGGAGTGCAGCGCACTGCCCAGGGACCCATGCCGCAGAAAGGATTAATGCTAGCAGGGACAAAGGTGAGGACTGCAGGTATGGAAAACAAGGTCTTTGTCCCAATTATATTTTGTTTGATTATTTAGTGGGATTTAATTTTTTTTTATTTTTCAACCATTTCCTTCTAGCACCATTAGTTTCTCTTTAGCTCTTTATGAATTTCAAGAACAGAAATACTCTGTTTAAAAATAAAGCTTACAACTGACAAAACGAACAAAAAAATCCTGCCCGCATGGGAAGAGAAACAAGTCAGTGGCAAAGTTTAGCTAAAAGCATAAACTCCTTACACATGTGCTAAGTGGATCTAAATCCCAATTTATCTTTCAACTGCGCCAGTATAAATAGTTGTAGGAGTCTCACGAAATGTAAGTCCCAAGAAGGCTCTGGCCCTAAAGGCCAGTTCATCACCAACAGTCAGATGAGAGGAGTCACAAGGGAAAAGGCTGTTGTGTGTTGCATTACTCAGTGACAAGATAGCCAATATCCCCAAAAGACATAAATGCTGTGGACGGGAAAATCTTTACCCCTCTCCCTGAGTTGTACTTTTAAGGACAAGTGGAGCTGGTTACCTCCTGAGAGGTCTTCTGCTGATGAAATGGCGTTTATCCCTTCTTTTTAGTTTTTTTCCCCCCTCCCTAAATATTTAAGTTATTTTGAAACATTTGCGCCTGTTTGTTTAAAGCCAGGACTTGAGATATAGGAACAAAGAAAAGCTGCAAAGAAAAGTGCAAAAAATCTCGTTGCATATAAAAACAGCTATACTAACAGAGACGTAAATCTAATAAATGGATGTATATACTACATAGATTTCATCAATAAAACTCAGAAAAAATATTCATGAGCAGGTTACCCTTTGATTCTTCCATTTTCATTTGTTTCATGTTCAGTTACCTCCCTTTTCCCATATTAATCTTGTTGAATGGGCTTTAGGAAATAATGACAATTACAAAGTCAGTATTAAATCAAGAAAAACATTCCTCTTGAACGCGGTATGAAATTAATTTTAAAATCTTTTTTTTTTTTCTAAATTCCTTCCTGTCAGTTGTTTCCCCAGAATATATGCACAAAATAAAAGGAAAGGATCGTTGCCACAACTGAAACAAAGCTCCATGGCTGTCTGAACTTTTTTTCTGTTTCTTCCAGCTTTTTTCCATTTCTAGAGAACATCTGGGTAATGTCAAGGCAAGATAAATACCAGTTGTAGCAAGTACCAAGAGATGCTGGAGAGTAATTTAATGAAAAATATCTGGGTTTTGATACTTTAGATTGAAGACAAGGGATGTTACTGGGTCCTCAGCTGCTTCTGAGAGTCTCATTAGTGGCAGAAACCAGAGATGAACTCTTGTCCAGGAGGCTACTGGTCTTTTCTTTTGGCTTCAAATGCATCCTAAATAATGAAGTGCTCTTCCCTGTTTGTCCTATTGTTCATGCTCACTTCATGCATTAAGTTGTTGATAACTCATTGTAGCACATGTAGCTGTTAATCGTATTTTGGATCTAACAAGTGGAAACACCTATTTAAAAGGAGAGGGGCGCTAGAAAGAGAGTGGTTCAAAAGGACTTCTCAGGCAAGAGGACAAGATGTTAATACATGTTACAGCTTATCTCTGAGCTGGTGGCAGAGTCCAGATGTGGGAAGGAGGTGAGCTTTGACTCACTGTGGGATAAAGAAATGGCTCATGCAGGTTGCAAGACATGATGCGCCGCTAAGATCAAATGATGTGTGGTAAGTGGGACTACAGCTTCAGAGCTTCTGAAAACACGTAACAGTCCAGGATGAAACTGGGACTTGCTTCATGGTACTTACAAAGAAGGGACATCATACTAGCACTGTGCTTTTGCACCGTTATGCCAGTTGCAGTTTAGGATAGCCAGAAGGACTCCAGTGGTATTTTGGAGAGCTCCTTCTCTTTATGTGGGCTACGCCAGCAGAAGTTATTTGAAGTGCTCTGGTTAAGATGCTGCTGGCAATGAAGGCTGCTTAATCTCTCCACAGATTCAACAAAGTCTGTTTATTCTCATCTTCAGGGCAAGATAAAAAAAATTATACTTTGCTTCCTGGGATTAGGCCTTAACTTGTCAGTGTGTTGTAAGGTATCAGAATTTGGGTGGTATTTGGAAAATTTAATGTATAGGACACAGACAAAATGCTCCTGTGATGATCAAATTTTGCATATGCATCCACGATGCGCCTGTGGAAACATTTTTAAATAAGGAGATAAGCATTCAAATAATGTGTGAAGTTAGCTTGTGGATGTATTTACTGTTTCATAAAGGAGGACTATGTTACTTTTTGATCCAAACCAGAAAAAGTTAGTGTCTACCACTCTCAAATATTCCAACACCACCACACTCCAGCATGTCCTTATAAAATACATACTTTTGCTATGAATTTCTGTCTTTAACTCTTCCTTTCAGTCTAGAGTAATATCTTTTCATTTTTTCTAGCTCTCCCTTAGTGCTGTTGTGTCTCCCTCATACTCTTTTCCTAAACTTGTGTTCTAATGCTGCTTTAAATTGTCCAGCTGGACAAGAAAACCCTATTCATAGCTGGGGAGAATTACAAGTTACCTCTTGTTTCTGGCTGTTTGCTGTACCATTGCACTGAACTAAGAATAGAAGGGAGGGGTGACAAACTGCTCACAAGCATCACCTCCTTCAAGCATGACCTGTTATTGCTCTGGGAATTATTCTCTGCCCTTTTCTTTTTGGAATGACCGCGAGAGCTGCCGTCTAGGTCCTAAAATATTTCTCTCCTCAGTCTGATTAGTAGTAAATCCATTGATGTCTGTTGAAGATGGTTGGTTTCTGGATTTGATGTGTCTTTAAAAAAGATATTTCTCTGACTATGTATCACAACTGCATTATTTTCAAGATGAATTGTGTGAAAGTTTGCCTCCTTCTGACCGGGCTTTAGTTTATACTGTCTGAAATATTCCCATGAACAGCCAGTAGCCCTACTGCACGTAGCAACTAAGCTCCAATAGCTGTCAGAGTGTAGAGAGCTGAAGCACGTTTCTGTACTTCTTTCATTAAATATGTGCACACGTAACACATTTCTTTGAAGGAAATAAACAGAAAATGACAAGGTCTCCTCATTGGATACATTATATTTATACCCCGAACACTGAAGAGAGTGTGGTAATCGTAAAGTTGTTTAAGCAATTTTGGTTTAAAATTAAAAAGGTACTGAACTTGAGAAAACACATACAGTCAGTTATTTAGTACTGACTAGTTCTTATATTCTTTTCATATTTAATTTAAATGGACTTAGCTGGTTGCAAATAAAAATACTAAAGGACCAGCAATGCACACCATGATTTGTGTTCTTGCTGTCATCCAAATTCACAGAAAGAAGGAAACATATTAAAGAAATTTGATAAGACCAGGTGGTCTGAGTGAATAATTTCCCTTTCATTAACATATTCCCCTTATTAACTCTGTAATTAATTGTACATAGCTAAGGAAAGCTATGGAAATTGCATTTTGAGATGTATCAAAGCTGACTTTATGCTTCAGACTTCCATGCAATTTACTATTAATGAAGCAAGAGATGGAGGCCCCAAATCTGTAATTATTACTTACTATTTGAATGACAAGCAAAGAATTTTATCAGCACAGTTTCAAATGAAAGGGGATTAGCAGCTAATGTTGAAATTGTTAATCTTTCTTATTAAAATAATTTTGACGAGAGTGTTTAGCCTGAAAGAGGTTTCTGGAACATCATTTACCATTAAAACAGCTATTTTCTGAAGCTCAGTATGAATTTGTCTAAGTTTGACAGCAGGGTGCAAATATTTTTTAAATGAATGAATATTTTATGGGAGCTAAGGCTGTTCATGTGTGAGCTGATGCCGAGCTGCTTGCTGTGTGCATATTCCTGGAACGTGTAGCAGGATGGTAGTTCAATATCCATCTTACCAAAGTGAAGATGTCTACTGAGATAACAACAGAAATAACTACAGCAGAAAAATTGGAGAACTGAAATTGCACCCAAGGCTGTATCGGCACATGACTGATGAGCAGGTGAGAGCCTGGTCAGAATTGGGCCCTAGATCTTGGTGATATTTTGATGCCACAGAAAAAGCCTATAATCGTGTTTGGTAACAATATTACTTTGTGTTTAAACAGGCCTTCTTACCCCTTTAAGTGGTGGTATATTTTCAATTTTCATATATATTTACTAGTGTCATGTACCTTGAGATGAGTATTCAGTGGTGGGTGCCTTATACCCATGTGTATGCTTGTGAACAAACACACATGGAGCGATGGTATCCTCCTAGAAGTATAGATAAATGTTTGTGAGCAGAGTTATAATATACACATCTTTTCAAGTGTTAACAAAAAACTACTTGGCATTTTAAATTTTAAAACTTTTCCTTGCAATATCTGCAATTTTCATGTCTTACAGGAGTGTATAAATGAAGCTGACAAGGCTGTTTTCACTCCTCAGGATGAGGAAATTGAGAATATGTAGTGACATAAATGGTGAAGAGCAAAGCAGTGATAATTTACAAAAATTAATTTGCAGTGGTCTCAGCCACATAAGCACTGGAGGGAATATATGGTAAAGAATGCTATTAATTTGACTGTGTCCCAGTATAGAAAAAAGCTAATGTAAGAGATGTCACATGTCTTTGCCAGTGACAAATCTTACCAATAAAAATAGGTAGAGATCACTTAAATACTTTAAGACATTATTTGTGTGAGTAGATGGACTTTGTATAAAGACACCATCAACACAACAAACCCCCGTGTAGCTGCTCTACCATGAGATTACTCCAAGCTTTACCTGTGTGGACCTGTGGGAACTTCATTGGGTTCACTCAGGAAATTACAGGTTCCAGAACTAACCTTGTATCTGTAGTCCTACAAATGTGCCTTTGCAACAGTCTTGCAGACAGAATGATATTGTGGCAGAAAGTGCTGTAGACGGAATGTTTGCTTCATTCACCAGACAAAATCAAAGGGTTTTTAGCTTAAACACAGCAGTTGTTAAACAGCATGCAGTAACAATAACAACACCTGAAGAAGCAGTTTCATTGTAAAAGCATGTTTGGTATAGATTATGTGTTAAGTCAAAGACGTCAAGGGTTCTTCTTAATCTGTAAGAATCATAACAAACCACGTAGACCACAACAGTAAGAGACAGTCACCATGCCAGTGTGGTAGGCTGGTGTAGTTAAGAGGTGGAATTTGTCAAGGATGAAGCTAATGCAGAATCCAAAACCAAAACTTTTTTAAATGCAGTATTTCTGATGCAGATATTTATCTATGGCTTTAGTAGGAAGGCACTCATAATAATTGGTTTGATTAACCACAGCAACCACACAGAAGCAGGAACATAAAATCCCTAAGGCAGGGCTGGCTCATAGCGGGAGGGATGTCCTGCCACTGCTCCGGTGGGCATGTGTGATACCTGCCTGACAAAAGTGCTTTCTTCTTTCCTCATTGCCTCCTTTCACCTATTGGTGTCTTTGTTTGCATTAGAGCAGTTTGACTGAAAGCCTCATAATAGTGTCTAATCACTATTAATGCAGTGAATATACTAATGGTACCTAATACATTATTTCTTCTGGACATCCAGAAACTACTTTTGTGTCATTTAAAGTTCTGCTGGAGTCAATAAAATTCTGAAGTATCTGAGGGTATGCACCAGCCTTTAGCTTACCATATGTGTATCTTCACAACTGAATTTTGAGAAACTTTGTCCTTCAGGTAGGATTCTGGGGCCTGATATAGTAAATTTTGATTAAAGTCACTGGGAACCTTTCAACTCACTTCAGTAACCAAAACAATAATAAGCCAACTCTTACACAGCACTTTTGATCAGTAGATTCAAAGCTCTTTTTAAAGGTCAATATCATTATCCTGTCTTTTTAGTCTAGGCAGCTCAGGCACAGACAAGGAAATGTCTTGACCAAGACTAACCTTAAGGTCAGAAGCAGAGCCAGGAGGAGACCTCCATTCTCTGGTGTCCCAGTGCTCTGCCATCACAACTAATCATATTTGCTTTAACAGAAAAAGGATCATATCGAAGGGTAATATTTTTGCCCTTTTTTGTCCCTCATTAGTCTTTTTTTAAGACATGAAAGTATAAAGGAGTTCTGCACCTGGTTTTATCAGATTTGATTCTGCAGTTTAGTTTTGGCCTCATTATCTGAGAGCAAACTGTTCCATATTTGGAGAGCTGGCTGAATGATATTAAATACACATTGGAAAAGCTTGTGAAAATCAAACTGAGCTTGTGCAGTCTATAGTTAGTCACCTCTACGGTAGAAAAGGATGCCATCTACTCACTTTTTGAGTTTCTTCTGAATTGATAATAGTTTTCTTCAAGAATATATTCCCAATCTGACAGATCCTTAGCCATCACACACATGCACATGCACTGAATTTTAGGTTCTTTATTTTGTTTTTTCCTTCTGTTCAGCAGTAAGCTGTACTGGTACTGTCTACTCAAAACCACTACTGTCACTCTCTCAATGTTTTCTCCTTGGTTCAGCATGTGAAGGGAAATGTTCCAAGGAAAAGAAATAGCACATGAGGAAATGGTGACAGTTATCAGTTGTGACCAAAATTTGCTTCCTCCCATAGTTTTTTCTTCATTTGCTGTGTCCTGGTTTTTGTTTTTCTGATTTTGTTTCTTTGCAGTACAGTGCGTTCTTTCATTATTCACTTCTTTGTTGACCTCTGCAGTCTGTTCTTGGCTTCTTTTTCTATCCTCTTCACAGTGGCTCTCCCTTGTTCTTTTTTTGCCCTCTGTCACTTGAAATATTCTCATCTGTGGATTACACCGGTGTTCCTCAAACTTCTTTAAAGTGTTAGCCCTTACTGGCTTCCATGGAAACCCAAGAGTCCCAGGAGCAGGTAGGATGTCTTCAGCGTACACACTTCTAAAGCTTTTCTACCATCACTTCACAATCCCTTTTGAATGCTTTCATGAGAAAAATATTTGAGAATTTCAGAATCACTGAGCTAGGCCAACCTCACCTGGAAATCCCGTGGAGCATAGATAAAAGGTTATCTAAAAATGGGACACTTCCTCTAAGTTTGGGAGCCAGCTGTGTCTTTCTCATGGCCAGCATTGCTCCGTCTCCTGCTCCATGTTGGTTCAGCATGGCTGTGAATGTGGCAGGGGAGGGATAACGCAGAAGTCAGGCATGTCTTCTCCCATGGTCATCTCCATTAAGTCCTGCAGGTACTTCTGTGGAGTTTCTTCACTGCTTACTGTCCTCACTGGCAGTTATGCTAATTGGGTTGCTTCTCTGCACTTTGCAATGTGCAAACATAGAACTTCCTAGGTTGGAGATGTGGTTCCAAAATGGTCTTGAGTCCAAGGATATGAACATTGAACATGATGGTTTTTGGAGTTTGAAGTTTCCTGTCGCTGACTGTTAAGGGAGTTTTCTAAGGAAAAGGCTGATTATCCAGTCTGTTCTTTCCCTACTTTTTCTCACAGGTGGCCATATGTTCACTTGTGCTTATGCATATTCTGCTGCTAGACTGTGACTATAGTGTGAGTTGCAAGACTTCTTGGATTTCGTATTGCATATTCTCAATTTTCACACAAACCTGTGTGTGTATTTGTGTACAAACTCTCACTATCAATTTTGATACCCTTTTTTTTCCCCCCAAAACCCACTGAAAAGCAGAGGAATTTTTCTTTATGAGTCATCATTTCCTCCTGGAGAAGCACCTTTTCACTTTTATTCACATATTTATGAAGAGTAGTGAGAGTAGTACTGCTTATCCCTTTGCTCTAACAGGGATGTTAGATCTATAGAAATAATATCTTCTTTTCTACCCTCAAGATGGCCACTGTCTAGCAGAGGCATAACTCACCAGACTATCTATCTATAAATCACCTCGCGTGCTGTATCACTTTGTTGTACCTGGTCATGGTTGCCTGCGTTTTCCTAGTCTCATTAACTTTGAAGAACTTGACTAGCTTGAAAAGAAGATGATTTTTAGACATGACGTTTTCAGAAGTCTATATTTATCGCTTGGTAATTTTTATATATAGTAAATGAAGATGACTGTACAAGTGCTCTGAAAAGAAACACAGACTTTAATTCATTAAAATCTAAATTTGCAAATACAGTACCCAACCGGGAACTCAAATTTAGATGCTTAATTGAGTTAGCGGGGCTTGGAGAAGAAGAAGGCAGGGAATTTGGTTTTGTGTTTTCAGCTAGGTAATTAGTGTGTAGTAATATATTTTTAAAGTTTTCTTTTCAGACATACAACATCATTAGCAGGCATATAAATGAATCACAACTATGTCTTGGATTGTGGTATAATGTTCAAACCATTAGTAAAAACATGTGAAGAAGGGATCGTCTGAAAAGTAGGTTTAATGTGCAAGAAGAAAATAGCAGTTTCCTGTAAGAATGAAATTGGATGTCAATATTTATCATAGAGTCAAAGGACTTGATCTGTATAGTTTTTTTTGTAGGTTTTCTGCTACTTTTTATTTGGCTGTGTAGCTTGTACTTTTGCTTTTTGACAAAGCCACCAGAAGCTCTTCCCAAAATGTCTCAGTTGATGAATTCAACTGACACTATCCTTGGTGTCAGTTCGTATACGACAGAGTTGTCTTTAATGGGGATGTTGGGGGTTTTTTTGGTTTAGATTTATTTTTGTTTTTAAGAAATGTCACAACATATCCCATGCTATGAAATAGCAGTATTTGGCTAAGAGGTCTAGTTCCCCATTTTTTGAAATAACATACTTCCTCTATTTAAAGACTATTTATTATTTAAGATTTTTATTGTGAAATCTACCAAAAGAAGTACAGAAAGCCTGGAAACTGATTTTGGCTAATTAATCTTTTAAATCTTTATTACTTAGTTTGGCATGTCTTGTATAAACAGAATCTAACGGGCATAAATTAAATTCCTCTACTCATTAACCACTTAAACCCTATACTTCTAAACAAAACCTCCAAACTGTAACCGGTTCTCATTCCATTAGAGTCAGAACATTTGGTATGCTTTAGTTACCAAAGTAGTATCAGATATGGATTCATGAACGTTGCATGACCTTTAGCCCTGTCTATAAACATGATCATGTCAAAAGGAAAAAACAGCAGTCAAGAAGACTGAGTTCTGAATTTCTCTGGAAAATAAGTGTCTTAGGAGCATATTCTGTGACCCTTGGAAATTCACTTCGATGTTTCTGCCCTTTTGTTTCCCGTCTGTGAGACAGCAATGATACTTGCCTCCCTTTCAGAAGTAACGTCAGTACTTTCGGACAGTTGGACAGAAGGAGCCATAGAAATACATAGATTGTAAGGGAGCAAATTTTATTCCTTTTATGGTAATCGTCTTCTCCTTTCTGTTGAGGTTTATATAAAGCAAATTAATTGCAGAGGTGAAACTTTGTAAGCATAACTTAGATTTCAAGAAAGGGGGTAAGGAGGAGGAGATGGGGATTGTTGTATTTTAAGACCTAGAAGACACTATTAAGTAAGTGATGATCCTTGAGAAGGGATTCTTTGTAGAGTGAATTTCTTTGTCTTCTGCCATATTTAGAGAGCCATGTAGAGTAAATATTTCATAATTAAGCATTCTATTTTTTTTAATGTTTAATTTCTTAGCTACATTTCCTTTCAAAAGCATACCCTCCTCCATCATTCCTGATTCGAGCAATGTTTAGCATCATATGTATTTTCCAAGGTTACCTCCATAGCTGAAAACCTGCGTCAGTCCACACCAGGTTGTATCCAGCCATTTCATTGGGATTTCACTGAGCACCTTTGGCAGCTGGGAGCTGTAAGAAAAAGGATTAGCGAGTGTTTGTCTGACACACACTGATCCCAGCACCTGCTGATTGGATTGAAGTAATCCTTTTACAAGTTACAAAACCCTATTATCAGAGAGTTAAGAGAGGGGGAGGCAGTGATATACACTACATCAAGGGTATATTAATTTAGGTAAACAGAACATCGGTTGCCATTTAATGTGCTTGTGAATTACAGTCATTCTTGCAAAACTTGCACAATAGTCTAGTTTGATAGATAATGTCATACGCTGTTCATGCAAAGATGATACTGCTCTAGAAACCCAAGGACAATAGTTTAAAATTACTTTAGATCGCAAGCTTAAAGCACAACTGTGCTTTCTGTGTACGTGCTTAGTTGTTTACAATAATCTTTACATCTAAAAATACAAAATTGAAACTATATGTTACTTTTTATTGTTTGCTGACATCACCATGGAAGTTAATTTATTTGCAAATAATGGAACCTATTTGAAACAATACAGGGATATTATTACCAACCAGGCTGAACAGTTGCTTTGTCAGAGAATTGCCTCCCTCTTGGTTTTTTTTTTAGTTTTTCTTCATCACCTACCATAATATGTATCATATTAGTAGTGTTTTATGCCAAATTACTAGTAAAGCTTCATAGTAGTTTTCAATACTTCATTGAAAAGGCTTCAAAACTGCTCTTTTCACTGGTGTAATCGGGTACTAAGAAATACGAGAAAAATTAGATCAAAACATGTTATGGTAGTGATATGGCTCCAGACACTGAGGAGGAAAAATAATTTCTCAGTGTATTTTATAAAGACAAAATAGAAATTGTCAGAGTTTTATTTCCTCATTTTTTTCATTTGTGATTACCTTAGACAGTTCTCACTGATAAGATCAGGAGATCTGGGATGGCACAGGACAAGTCAGAAAAGAGAAAGGAGCCTTCAGCCTAGAACGACTGATGAATCAGATGATGAAATCCTGGCTCTGATGAAGTCAAGGGTGTTGCCATTGACAGTAGTGGATGCAGAATGCTCCCTAGAATTGAAAGTATGTGAGACTTTATAGCCAGATGTTATTTTACTGAGATTTCTTCCAGATATGAGTTCTGTGAGGTACTGACAATAAGTTGCCACAACATAATTTTTATTTTTATATATATGTAAACTCAATGTATCTAGACGCATGAAGTAACACCTTCCTATAGTTAACATTGGAAACATTTTTGCCATGTTAGGGCTAAAGCTAGTGCTTTTAACAACAGTTACGGAGTGACATTTCAGAGGTGGAGCTGGTCTTCCTAACAGCTGTAGACTCTGCATTGTTCCAAGTTGGTTGGATCAGAGAATCAGGAACATCTGTGGTGCTTGAACAGAACTATAACTTTTGGAGAAAACTGTGATTNCTTTTAACAACAGTTATGGAGTGACATTTCAGAGGTGGAGCTGGTCTTCCTAACAGCTGTAGACTCTGCATTGTTCCAAGTTGGTTGGATCAGAGAATCAGGAACATCTGTGGTGCTTGAACAGAACTATAACTTTTGGAGAAAACTGTGATTTTCTTAACATGTTAGTTGATTGAAAGACTTAAATGGGTTGAGATAGTGCATCCTCTATTTAAGATCTGCTTTGTTAAGGAGGAAAGATAGGAAAGGTATGGGCGTAGTTTGGCTCTGCTCCTGTGTTTTCTTCTACATGGGGCACCACTGAGAGCATTCTTCATAGAAACACATGTGGTGAGCTCCCAGCCCTTGGTCTTTGCAAGAACACCACAGCAGCTCAGAGAGAAAGACCGACCTTCTGTAAACAAGGAAGAGCCCAAAACAACTTCAGTACTACTATGAAACTGTGTTAGGTGACATGAGTAACGCTTAGAGAATGTGAAGAAATATTCTGGTGCTCTGCATGGTCTGAATATGGCTCAGGATTCTAGTAGTGACATTTATCTCTGGGAGCTTTATTCGAGCATATCTGGACAAGTGTGGGTGCACCAAAATAGAAGAATCAAGTAATCATAATTTTATAAAAGAGGAGTGAGAAGAAGGAAAGAGAAGAGAAACAAAACTTTCTGTTGCTGTTATCTGAGTTCAGACTTCAGCCCTAGAAAATTATGGTGCACGTATTAAAAAAGAAATTGCTTATTATCTAGTGACAGATTTTTCAAGGGGAGAAAAGTGTGAGGGTCTCATTTAAGAGGATGGAGAAGGCTGGAGTCCTTCCTTTGTGCATTTGCTAATCTCCTCCATCCTTCCCGTTGGATAGCTGCACAATGAGTAAGAATGTACATAATTTTATAAATAAAAAATCTTACCTGGGCAAACTTGATTGCTTTTTATTTAACTAAAACTACAAAACCAGTAGATGAAGTGAAAACAACAGATGTAAGCTACCCAGATTTTAATAAAGCCTTGAAACTGTCTCATGAATAGTTAATTGAAAATGTCAGTTTTTTAGAAGACAATTAAGTGGATAGAAACAGGGCTAAAGGATGATATACAAAAAGTAATGATCAAAAGCTATGTACGGGAATGTCTGGCAGAGTACAGAAAATGCTGTTAGGTCCAGTTATATTTAACTTTCTAAATAATGAACTGGAAGTGGATGGAAGTGACTTAATGTCTTTTACAGTGGTATCACTGTATAAAGTTTAGCACAGAAGTGATGACAGAGGAGTAATTCAAAAGTCTGAAAAGCTTAGACCGGAAAACACATACAACAAATAAAGCTAAATTATCTTTGAAGAAAAGTCAAAAGAAGAGATGTCTGTGGTTTGCATAGATCCATTAATTCATATCTGTGAAGACACTGAAATGTATACAAGCAGAAATTATACAGAACGGCAATATTTTGTGTAAGCAGACTAATGTTGAAATAAATGGATTGGTGATAATGGATAGCAAATTAAGTTTGCAGTAGAAAAACAATACTATTGGCACCCCCGTGGAAAAGCTATCTCAAATGAGGACTACTGTTCCATATTGAAAATATCTGAGTATCTGAAAATATCTGAGTATTTTCTATCAAGGGCAAGTGTAGGGTCTTGCACCTGGGGAGGAACAACCCCATGTGCCAGTACAGGCTGGGGGTTGACTTGCTGGAGAGCAGCTCTGCAGAGAAGGACCTGGGAGTGCTGGGGGACAACAAGCTCACCATGAGCCAGCAGTGTGCCCTTGCTGCCAGGAAGGCCAATGGCATCCTGGGGTGCATTAAGAAGAGTGTGGCCAGCAGGTCGAGGGAGGTGATCCTCCCCCTCTACTCTGCCCTGGTGAGGCCGCATCTGGAGTGCTGTGTGCAGTTCTGGGCTCCCCAGTTCAAGAGAGACAGGGAACTACTGGAGAGAGTCCAGCGGAGGGCCACGAAGTTGATTA
>VZSC01007206.1:43255-88397 GCA_013398225.1 Steatornis caripensis
CTATGATTCTATGATTCTAAGAGTATTTCCAGGAATACAATGTATAGTTCAGAACAATTTGTGTCCTGAGAAATAGTAATGAACTGTATGTTAGGCTTCCACTTTAGATACAGGGCACCTAAATGTTAGGAAAGTTTCATAGAGAAGTACAAGACACAAGGCATTATTTGAAGGCTTGGAAACACGTAGTCAAATAGGCTTCTTCTGTCTCCAGCTTCTGTAGCACTTCAAGTAATATGAGTGGGAACAGAGAAATATACTGTGAAGCCACCAATGATAAGGTGTTAAGCCAGAAAAAGGAAAGAGCAAATCTTGTGCTGTGTTGGAAGTAAATTGGATTTTCGCAGGAAAGTTTTCCTCTTACATGTAGGTAATGCAATATCTACTGAAGAAGCCAAAGAAGTTTAAGCAGAATAGCAAAAATGCCAGAACAGCGTAGCCCACAAGTTAGCAAGGAATAGAGGCAAAAAAAGCCTTTACTTAAGTCAATTGGAGAGAATAAGAAAACAAATTGTTTCAAGCATGGTCGTTTAGTGCACAATTTCCTATGTAATAGCCAAGGCCAATTCTCTCCTCTCCAAATCCTTCTGAGGAATCCAGTGAAGCACCGCAGCACTTCCTAGCCCTCTGCAACTCTGGAAGATGCGGCAGCAGTTTGAAAGCAATGGCTCTCAGACTGTTAGGTGAAAGGTGTGGATTTGAGTGAGTGGTTACTGCTCACAAGGATTAAGATAATGTCCCATCCGCTTCTTCAGCTGACATTTAAGATTCAATTAGACCTGTTGAGGTCTGTCAGCTTAACAGTTACCCATCTTTTCATTAAAAGAGACATCCTTGGTCGTGAAAAGAGTGTCTAATCAAGTACCATGTTGGAAGTGTGTTGTCAAAAATAATTGCTTTTTGTAATAGGTGAACATCAGCTAATAAAATATATATTTTTAGAACAAATATCTTGACAGATGCAAACCATACGATCTCTGAAGAAGATGTTTGGACCAGACAATTAGAATTTAATTGTTATATTTGTTAACCTTAATTCAGTCACAGAGCACGCACTGGATGTCACTCCTTGAGTAAAGAAAAAAGTAAAGAAAAACAAGGTGCTTTGACACCATATTGCAACATCAGCCAAGCGTTCAGGAAGCTTTACCAAAGCCAAGCCAGGCCATTGTGTTCTGTCTTTTTGCCTGTATTCAGGCGCATTGACTCTGTCTTAATATTTGCCACTGGCACTGCTTCTCTTAGCCAGAGTTTCGTTGTCCCTAGGACAATTTTTCATCCTCTGGCTGAAAGCTCATCTTTTGCCTTACAAGTGGCATGTCTCACACAATAATAATAGATTTTATAACATATCTCTCTCTCTGCACAATGTTGATGCATCCTCCTTATCCCCATCACATGTTTGGTAACACGAGTATCTCATCTGTACGTGCAAGAGAAAGTGGGAACTGGGCTACCAACTGTCCTTGCAGGTGGGGCCCCGTGGAAGAAAAATTAATACTTCATGAAATGTAAGGACCAAGCAGTGTTTGTTTCAATAATAGCCTATACTTGAGATTACAGGGTATGTCTGGATGTGGACATATTTGTGAGACCAGACCTGTACCTCCTTCAGCAGAGTTTGAGAAGCATTACAATAACAGTGATGACAACCTCTATTTATTTTACCTGCTACTCTGGGACAAGGAAAATCATGTGGATGTTTGACATGTTGGTAATGAATTTCTTTTGTACCAGGCAAATGCTGCAAAATGTCTCATGAAAACATCCTAATTAAGGAGTGGATTTGAGTAGACATACAATCTCTGAAATATCAGAAGTTCCACTCAATTTAATGTACATTCAGCAGCTCCCAAGAGAGTGTTTCAAAATCACTAAGCTTCTGTTTAGCAAAATGGGGATGAGCGTAGCGGCTCTGAAGGACTGTAAATGAAAGATTACTTAACTCTGAGGGAATTGTCTGAGTTCTGAATGTTTTAAAGCAAGCTTCTTTCTCAGTAACGTTTTTAAAAGTGTGTAAAGCAGATGTTCATGTTGGTCAGAGCCTTCCGCAAGTCCACTCAAATAGTTAAACACCTTTTCAAGATCTGTCAGGAAGTGTCCTGTGATTCTGATCCATGCGATGCAGGTGTTAAGACTGTGTGAAAAGTGGTTGTCTGGTTAAAGTAAAGATTTCAGTGTGTTTTTATTTGAACATTTATTTCTATTTACACTCAGGATTCTCTGAAAAAGGAAGATAAAAGTAAAAAGAGTATTCCTCTTTAAAGTGAGAGAAGTTATTTAAAAATTCATTGGAACCAAAAGCAATCAAATTACCTTATTTGATGATTTTAGAAGAAAATAAAAATTCTTTTTAAAACACAGTCCTTGAAATCATCAAACAGCCAAGGTGGAGCCAACAAGAAACTCCTTGCTATGTGCAGTCTTGCCGTAGGAATCAAATGTTGATGGGCCTTTTCCTGCAGCTTTGTGGATCTCACAGTATTTTGGAGAGATTTAGTGTTGGCAGATCTGAATATCTGCATAAAATGTCCCTGAAGTCTATGAGACGTTGGTGATGGGCATGTCAAAATGAATCAGATTATAAAACTGTGGTTTAAAATGGGAAGATGCCACGGGCTGGTCCTTCGCTGCCTGATCTCTGCCTGCTGCATGCTAAACAGCTTCTCTGAAGCCAGGAGTCTTGGCTCAGTGGTGGTGTAAGATTTTGCTAGTTCTTCCCTTTGCCTCATAAAAATTCTTATATACCAACTCTTCTCTGCTTAGGAGGGATTATCCTTTTTTTTTGATATGTTCAGTATACATGTCCAGGCACAGACTGACAAGGAGAAAAGAATGGGATCTTTAGCCTCCCTGCTTTCCCTAGTAGCAACAGCCGTTCAGCAAGGACAAGCAAACTATCAGAGGATGGTTTCCTCCCATTAACTTGCAGGTTAAGGCTGGGAACACGTTAGCTGACCTGCTCCCCTAACACATGACGGGGCCATGCAGCCCTCCCAGCTCCCCATCCGTCTGGTCACAGCTCTGTCCACTGCGATGCTTTTTCCTCCATTATAGAAAAGAATCAATAACACAGTAGTGTTTTGATTGTGTCTGGGCCACCAGTATTTTTTACCTCCTTTAGAAAACTTTCTTGTAAAGCAATATATTTCTGTATCCTTAAAGATATCCTTTCTGGAAGCGTCACATCTTGAATTGCTTTTCAGTAACGGGTTTGATTTACAGATCTCGTGTAAAGACGCACACACACGACAAACCCTGCACAAAACAAAGCTGGGTGTCAGGGGCTCTTTTGTAACCGAAAACCCATTCAAGCTGCAAGAGAGAGCAGTCTCGTGCCTGGCTGGTTGGGTGGGAAGTGTGGTGAAGCGACAGCTTCGGCAGAGCTCCCATTTGGTGGAAGACAAGCTGCAAGCTTTTTGTACCTTCTGTTAAACCTGCTGAGAAGCATGTTTGGGAAGAACTATTGTGCGTAACAGAGATTCTCTATGGAAAAGGTTTTCTAAGCAATTAAACTGCTTTTTATACTTTTCAGTGAATCCTTTCCAGGAGCTCTTTCTAGGCAGGTGTTGTACAGGTTAGACTGTACTAGTGACTGCTGCAGCAGCAACCGCTTTGGCTGATGTTTGGGCCAGAGGCACCCACAGCTCTGCTGCCGACCCCCGTCCAGACCCCTAAACTGTCTGTCCCTTTTTTAATCTGTTTAAGGATGTTAACTTCAACCTACCTTGTAAAGGTAGCGTGGAGTTTAATTTACAAATACAAACTGGCCATAATATGAGATTATTCTGTTTCTTACTGTAGGAGAAGATGACAGGCTCTGAAAGGTAATTTGGCTGTATAAGTAGGTTTACAGTACTAGGTGATAGATTTTTCGATGTTCACGTTAAAAGGAGGGGAAGATTTCTGTTCTTTGCCACTTTTCCTCCTTTCTACTCTCTTACCCTCACCTACCTGGATGATTTTCATGTCCATGGGGTGAAGGAATAGCATTTTATTTCACTTTTGGCAAACCTTTGGAACTGAATTCCCAGTCCAGTGCTGCACTGAGCCTTGGAAGGTCTGCAAAAACTTAAGACCTTCACCAGCATACTCTGATGGGCCGTCATTCCTGCCACAGACAGTTAATTTTTCTTTGGTGGTGCTTCCCCTAGCACTGTTCATTTTACTGAATGACATTAAAATCTTTAACAACATATATTAATATTAATTAACAGAACCTTCTCAGTTCAAGGCCTTCTCTGTGCCAGTCCATGTGCAGTACGAGTTCCTAATGACCCCGTACTTGAGCCATGACACTTCAGCCTGGCAATTTTTTAATTCTCCTGAGCATCTATATCATTGTTGTGACTTGCATATCTGCTTGAACTTCAGGTTTAAAAGCCTTTGGGTTGATGTGAGCTGTTGTTGTAGTAATTTTTATCAATGGACTTCTCTTTCATTGCCTGATGAAAGGGGCATTTGTGCTTACATTTTCTAGTTACTGAAGAAGAAATAGTTTCCTCCTGAAGCTCAGTATCTCAGAATTTCAAGCATTTCATCTCTGTTAGCACTGGTACAAGCTAGAGTTCTCATTTTGTATAGCACAAATAAACTTTAAGTTAACTCTCTTAAGTAAATGAATTAGGCACAAGACTCAGTGTGTTTTGTCCCTAAAGTTCAAGATTGCCATGCTCTGATTTTTCATTCCTGACCCTTCTTCCCTCCTATTAGGATAAGGAAAAAGTATCTGAGCTTTTGACAGTTTGTAAAGCTGGAAACAAGTTCTGAGCAAGTACTTATTTGGAAAAGCCCTGAATTATACCTTAAGTCTTCCCATTCTGCCTTCCATCCTGAGATACATCCTTTTAGATTAGCTTTGAGCCTAGCTAAATCAATGCTTAATACAGTATTCTTTTAATTACAGTCCTACATGGAAGATCATCTGAAAAACAAGAATCGTCTGGAGAAAGAGTGGGAAGCTCTGTGTGCTTATCAGGCTGAACCCAATGCCACCACTGTTGCACAGCAGGAGGAAAATATCCAGAAGAATCGCTCCCAGGCCGTAGTACCGTGTATGTATGCTTTAATTTGGATGATTGCATTTCAAGTTCTTGATACCTTTCTCGATATCCTTTGCACGGTGGTTTGAAAGCCACAGATGACAGGCAAACAGAATACAGTGGCTTATGTGCGTACTAGAAAACTGTATCTACAGCTACGGGCTGGGTGCATATCCTGTTGTCATATCAGACACCATTTATCTCCTTATAAGTTATATATATATTACAAAAAAGCACAACTATGTGACATAGCACTGCTGCTGCAGCTGTGCTGTCTCATGAAATTCAATAGCCAGAGTGCTTTTCAATGCTGGAATATACTTTCTGTACAAGAATGGCATCTGTAGCCATTCAACAGAAAGAAGTTTGGCTTGTGTTTAGACAAGTTGGTATCATGTCCATCCAACAGTAATACCAGCAGTCTATAATCAGAGCTAGATGATCTGTTTATCAGATACTCAGCTGTACTGAATGACCCCCTTTAGGCTTCAGTGGATAAGCTTGCAAACTGGCTTCTGTCTCTGATAGGCTTAGGATAAAAAGAGAAACCTTTTTTTAAAAAGCAGCTAGTGTTTATATTCCTAGAATCTGCTCTTTCCTTTAAGGAGCCACCTTTCTGAGCTTGAAATAAAACCAACATATTTTTCCTATGCAAATATATGTATCTCATAGATGACATTGGTAATCTATGGCCACACATTTTATTAAGCATCCAATGAAACAAAACCGAAACTAAGAATACATGCACAGTCCACAGCAACAAAAATGCTTTCAGTCAGTGTGCCCACAATCCAGCTGGGTAGCTTGGCAAACACATGCAGCTATTTTAATTTTTAAAGTACCCTGAAAACATTAATTTTCCCTATGAGAGCCTTCAGTAAGTACTATTCCTCTTTTAGAAGTGGGGAAATGACAGGTAACACATTAAGTAAATGTCAGAGCCACATTTAGAGTGAAGATTCTTTGGAAGTACGTGATAACTTAACTGCACCCATCAGTCCTTGTGTATTTGCTTCAGCAGGGTTTGGCTCTCTTGTTTATGTAGAGGTTCTTGCAATACTTCATTGCTTAGGAGAGGAGTGCAGCCGTTTGGCGATATGAATTCTCCTGAGTAAATATGGTGCTGCTCAAAAGCCTTTTGGGGCAACAGTAACAGTTTGCTGACTTCCAAATGTTTTGGGATCAGGCTTGCTGAGAAGTTCTAAAGAAGTCACCATGAAAGTTAAAGGAGTGCGAGACTTCTGTGCTCTTTTCCATCCTGAAAAAATAGCATTTAACCGACATGATAGGAAGCGTAAATTGCTCCATGATAACGTACGTTGATCCAAATTGATTTTCCTGCTTAAAGTGTTCTTTTCTATATGGACTTACAGTCAGACCATCTTGAGCTGTTCCAAGTCCCTCCTCATAAATTATGCCAGATTGTTTCTGGTTGCTGTCTTGGAGACAGCGTGGGAGCTACAGGTGTTGCCAGAAATTGATGCTGGTTATTGAGCTGATGTAGGAAACGTGTCTGCGTGATACAATGAACAATAAGATAGGGACCTTCAGACTAGACTGTTCTAGCTCTGAATCCAGGAGTGACATAGCTGTGGCAGTGCTAAAGAGCAGAGATTTTTAACTTGGGTATCACACCACACTAGAGAGCTGAACTATTTTCAGAGCTAAGATACTCTGTCTCTTTTCATCATATTGTACTATGTGAATGAATCATCCTACGCTGATCAGCCTTCATTTGACAAGTCTGTGCCCATTGCTTCTTCCATGGCATGTTGTTATGCCTGTTCTTCCCACCCCTGAGTCTAGACTGAGTCAGTACTACTTGGGACAGTATTTGGATGTGGACAAGGTGGCTACAATTTATTTGAAGCTTTAATTTAGATTCCCTTAGTATATTTACAAGAGTAAAATGCTATTTTTCGGCTCCGATAAATGTGTAAACTTCTATTACAGCTATTAGTGCCCTGGGAACTTTCTCTTTTTGACTTAATTGCACAACATTTGTTTTTGCCCTGGCTTTCTGAAGTTGCTATGCGCTGGTAAACAGCTGTCATGTTGTACCCTTAACTACCTTGATGATGTGTGGAAAGTGTGGCATAGAGTTTAACCAATATTAAATTTTGATAAGGTGGTGGTTATCGCAGACTCTAAGATTAGACTGAGATGAGAAAGAGCCCAGTTTGCCCCCTTTTTTTTACTATATTTGACCTAAAACTATAGCAAAAAGTCCCCAATTTTCTTCATAATAAATTAAGAAGCAAAGCTGATAGGGTTTTAACATGCTACAAAGTTGTTATGCTACATTCAAAGTATTCTCACAAAGTAATGCCTTGTTAGCATTTCCTTTCCCCTTTCATATTCATAATCACCTTGACAAGGTAGAACAAGACTGCCAATTCGTGTAAAAGAATTCATCATAGGAAGGCTTCAAAGAAGCCTTAACATCATGTTGTATTTACTTTGCATTTTTCTTTCTTAACCAATCTTAAAATCATATATTATTTTTTACTGATTACATAACTGATGCAATTTCTAGATTAACATTATCTTTAATCTCACAATTTTATCATGATTTACCCTTATATCTATGTTCTCTATTTACAAACAGCTTGGTAGCAGAACACCATGACACGGCACTTAATTAATTACTAGTTAAAAAAATTCTAACAATTGAAGTAACTTGGACCTTCTGGATTAACAGAACTGTGTCCTTTTATCCAGCCACCAAGCAGAGTGCTGTCATTTAGGGCAATGAGATACCTTTGTCCTGTATGAGCACATGAGCAGCTCAATTTGTTGATGTCCAAAAAAAAAGCGTTCCAGACCTTATTGTCTCTGGAAAATAAAACTATCTCAATAGGGTTGATACTGTATGTTGCTATTTATGTATACCATAAATATGTACAGGTATTCTAAGCATTTGGGAAACAACTTTTTGCAGTGAGCATCTGTCAAAAGCTGTCTACTGTAGCTGTGTCCATGGATCATGGTATATATATTAGAGCAACCTGCTTAACTCTATGCTTTGATTTTCCTTCAAAGGGAACCAAAGCATTTGAGGCAAGAGTGTGCACCCAGCTCTGAGGCTTGTGTGGAGTCAGAGCACAGCCCAGGGATGTGCACCGAGGATGGGAACACCTGAGCAGAGGGTACTTGCTCTAGGTGCGTGCTTCGTCCGTATCAGTAATGCATGTACAAATAGTGCTCTGGAATAAATGAACATGATTTCAGTTCAGATCTAAGAAGAGTTCCGTTTTGTGCAAATAACCTATGGGCAAAATAATGATCATCAACAAATTCTGATTCTTCACAATCTTCAGACTGCTCCGCTTTTGCTGCTCAGTTGTTCTTCACTTTCTTACTTCAGTGTAGTTCTGCATAGTCCTTTGTATGGGAAAAAAAAATCAGTCTAAATCTAGAAGGAAGAGAATGATGATCTGGGCAGGATGTGCCAGACTGATTGCTGTGAGATTCACTCTGCTCTCTGATGCCTGGTCTCAGACAACTCAAAGTCACCCACACTCCTTGTGTTACAGGACCACTGTGAGATACATAGAAGACTGTGCGATGGCATACTACTGTAGTATCAGTCACTGTTCAAATAATCAAGATAAATAGATGTTTTGCGCTCAACTCAGTTGTGTAAAGATATGAATCTAGTGCCGTTTGAGATGCCTAAAGTATTCAAGGTACCCATGCAGAGCTAGCAGGTATAGCACAAGCTCTATGGGAGACATGTGACCTCCTAGTTGCTAGCCTGAGTGTCCTTAGAGCACCTCAGATAGCACTAGAAACCTTCACAGGAGTTCTCTGGGCATGATTCTGTGAAATCATAGATTAAGATGCCTAAATTTAAGTGTCTCCATGTAGCTGCCTCCATGTGAACCAGGTGTCAAAGCACCCATTACAGTTAGTGAAGAGCTAGTCAGTGCAGTGGCATCAAGAGGGCTGTGCAATGGCCAAAAGTAGGTTTTTGATTTACGGTGAAATGAATAGCTGTAGGATGCCCTCGGATATCCCATGTGAGCCGGGCCGATAGAATACAAGTCTTCAGGTGTGTGTCATATCTAATATCCTTATAAAATATCTCATCTACAGTTTCTCAAATGGTATAACATGTTCATGTATAGCCACGTAAGTCAAGCCCCATTAACTGTAACCTCGTCCACATGAAGATACCTGTAAGTAGGCTCCAAAACTTAGGTTTCTCCATCTATAAATTGAGTTTTTATATACTGCAAACCCATGTGTTTGCTTCATATTTTATTCTTTATCCTCTGTCCTTTATACTTTATATTTTATATGTGTATAAAATACAACGTTGTGCTATATGTCTCCTCAGCTATAGGTTAGTACTAGCCTTCTTGTTTAGGAAGCCTCTCTCTGTCACACATATCCATCTGTATGCTTTGCTTTTCTTTCAGCTGTGGCTTGGCTGGAGCAATAGCAAATGCAAAGTAGTTCAGCCCTCAGCAGTAGCTATTGCAGATATTTGAAATGATGGCTAGTTGTAGCTTGGCCAGATTGCAGTAGCTAGTAACAGCGTTTGTCTTTTCTCACTTCCTTAATACCATCCCTCTCCTCTCCTATTTCTTCATTCATCTTTCTTTCTTGCTTTTTAGATTGATCTTATATATCTTCCTTTTCTGACATCTCCTTCCTTCCTTTTATTTCCTGCTTCTCTTTCTTTGCTTCTAACATAATCTATATGCAGTTTACAAAAAAAAATCTTGTACCTTCAGCATTTTCCCCATAGTTGCTTATTGATAACATAACAAACTGGTGTTCATGGTGCTCTTTTTTTTTTTTTCTTCTTTTTCTGCCTGTTTCTGAAGAGCTATTATGCTAGTTCCTAGAAGCTTTGAGGTGATAACAGGCATAGACAAGCACAATCTGTTCATTGTCAATATGAACGCTTGATGCTGCAACTGAAGCACACATGGGTGCAACCTCCTGATATGTGCAGAAAACACATACACAACCTTTTTTGCACACTTTTTTTTTCTGAGTGCAAATACAAAGTCTCACCACCTTTTCACTACCGAAGCCTTAACATGTCTCACCCTCTGATAAACCCTCCAAGACAGCAGGATAATGATATGGTACACTAAATCAGAGGGTCTGGATAAAACATTATGTTTAAAAAAAAAAAAGATTCCTGAAGTTGCAGATCTGACACTTGACTTTTATTGGAGAGTCACACTGGCATCTGTTTGGTAAATACTGATGAATCAGTGTCTGCTGTCTCTCCCTCATCCATTTGAAAACATTTCTCACATTTTCTTTGGTGATTAGTTCAAACGTTTTTGCTATCCAATGAATGGGACTTATCCTGAGTGCTTATTAAGATATGTGAGAGACCACATTTAGTGCGTATAACATGCAGATCTCCTGCATAGCAAAAAGCTTTCAGAGCTGAGTTCTTCAAGTACTCTGTGACCATGCTCACTGTAAAACTTTCTGTACAAAATCTTGGGTAGCCCCAAGATCTCAGATGTCACAAGTTCATTTTTATGTTTCACATTTTTTGTGCAGTGGTGCCAAAGTAAGGTGGAAGTGAATAATGTGCATGAACATGTTCCTTTTCTTGTCTTCATCCTCCTATTGTGTTGAAACCTTACTAGAGGGAATAATTTTATGTGAATAGTAAAGAATGGCTTTTCATTCCGTTGACATGATTTGTTCACCTCTAATCTTATTCCAGGAGAAGGTTGCTCGCATTAGTGGCTTAAATTTTGCTGATGAGATTGAGTGACTATAAACAACACTCATACAAGCACACTTTTGTCTTGGTCACATATTGAACTGCCATGACATTACTGATGAATAAACCTAAGCAGAGCCCAAACCCTCTGTCTCTCCTTCCCTGTGTGGTACTTACATTTCTTGTTCCTCATTATTAAAATAATGATTGGTACTTAAGAGTTTAAATGGCCAACTTGTAATCCTGCTGTTAAGAATGGTGTCACAGACCACTAGGCAAGATACGAAGGGGAGCAGGGTGTATTCATGTGCTTATTTTGTCTATTTGAATAATTGGTGGAAAGATCCTCTCAAAACGTCAGTAACCATGTTTGGCTGTAAAAGGTTACAGAGAGGGCAGCTCCACAACCTCTCACCACAATGCACTGTGCAGGGTAGGTTTGCTGAGAAGTATAAATTGTGCTGGTTCTGTATCAGATGCAAGTTGTTTGAGATTCATGTGTAAAGGCTTAGACATCTCTTGCGTAAGTTATCTGAGTCTGGTCTGATCTTCTTTCTTCAGTCCATGAAAAGAAACAGGCATTTTTCGAGTGCAATTTGGCCTGTTTGAGGCAGCTAAATCAGGATGAGATGATTCATGACATAGAAATATTTCTTTTGTTTTAGCAGAAAGTGAGTCTAGATGACTGAAACAGATGCAGACATCTGCATTGTCACTGTCTAAATACAGACAAATAAAACCTATCCATTGTATATGTCTTGAAGAAAAGAAAAAGGACTAGAGTTAGGGGTGTACCAGCTCTCAACATAATTGAGCTAGCACCAGTAAAAATACAAGTTAAAAAATGATAAAAGGATCTTGGCGATGGGCAAACAACATGAGTAAGTTTCCTATGTTCAGAGCTTCCTAGTGATGTCTGAACTAGCTATACTGCCAGCAGTGTAAGTTGTCTGTATGTGCTCCAGTTGTACTTTTAGATGCAGTTGTTATCTGCATTTTCTCTCTCCCATGATCATCTCCAAGTCGTATTATCTCCCCACATCACTAGCGTAGCACCACACAGCACTGGTCTTTGATCAGGGCAGACTGACTTACTGTCCAGCTCTAAGCTGTACTTTAGTATCCCCGCTGTTCATTTTATAGAGAGGAGTCAGATGGACAAAGCCCATCAGCTTACTTCTTCAACAACCCTGTGAACACAGGAGTGTTTTCTATAATACTGTTTTTTCTAGTGTTTCGTCTAGTTTGGATCTTAAACTCCCCGAGCAGTAGGTATTCCCCTTCTTCCTACGAGAGATTGTAACACATTGTGGTGCATCTCATGAAGACGTGCTTTCTGATACCCAGCCTCTGAACTATCTTGGTGCTTCATTCCTGAGTCAGGCTGTGACTCCATGGCTGTATCAAGGCTATGCTAGGTTGGGAGTCAGAAAGAAATATCCTTTCTGATATTTACCCTGTTTGCCTGTCTTGAAATGCACATTAATCTGACTTTGAATTGTTTAACTTAAAATGGGTAGAATACTTCTATAGAAACTTTCTTCTCTTGTTTTCTCCTTTGCAGATGATCATTCCAGGATATGTGTGAAAGCTGAAAATAGCCACGACAATTCAGACTACATTAATGCTAGCCCAATTGTAAGTACAGTAACCTATGAGAAATAACCCAAATAGTCAGTCCCTGTATTGTCGTCTTAAAGTATGCTAACTTGAGATGCCTCACTGCTCAGATTGTGCAACTTTAGGTTGTGAGCACCTCACAACAGTGATGTATCAGTCTGTGCTCTCAAATTGAAGAGAAAGAAGTCTTCTACATGTGCATGCGGTACCCTTGATGTTTATGTACTAAGAAAACAAAGTCATTAGGTAGTAATCTCTCTACCTTGTGGTTCTGTCAGGTTTTCTGTACTTGTTATTATTAACTTATGGATTATAAATTCAATGATGCGCCCTTAGTGGAGCTTTTCCTTCTCTGAGGAGGTAAAACGTGCTTGTTCTTTCTTGCTTTGTCTTACTAGCTACTGTCTTAGGAGGAATGGTTTCTGTAGTTGTGCAGAGCTGAGCTCCACGGGCTTCTGAACTTCCGCAATGGGAAGTGACGTTTCCTCTTACTTTCTTCCTCTGTTGCCCTACAGATGCATAGCTTTAGGTTTCTCCAGCTCTCCCGGTTCTCTGAGCTTGCTGTTTTGAAAGCAAGAAGGAGATCCCTTACCACTTGTGTATTCATTCAAACTGCAAAATAGTTCAATCCAATTTTTGCTTTGAAATACTCCAGCGTGGCCCAGTTGCCCTTCCTCACCCTGTGTAAGCTGAATATTAATCCTTCCTTGTCTGTGAAAGGTGATAGGGAGAAAAGGTCTCTATTTTTAAACACAAAACAGGTATGATAGAGCTAGTAGCATTGCCCTGTCATAGCATCTCAATGGAATTGTCATGATACCCATTTGAAGGGGGGGAAAGGCACTTTGTCCTTGACCTCTGTGAAACTGCCAGTATTGGAGTCACTTTTGCTCGTAACTCCTATTCACATTAATTAGGCACTAAAAAGTTATTATAGGGAAACTATGAGAAAGAACCTAGGATGGAGAGTTAGAACTCGCTGCAGTGGGCTGTGTATGCCATTACTGGCTCATTTTCCTGGGGAGTATCACTCCCCCAGTTAAATCACTTTGTGTGGGCAAGGCAGCTGACAATTTGCAGCAGCATGAAATTACAGGCTGCTTCCTTCCGATGTTGTTGACAATAGTTTTTTTCTTCAAAAAACCCACAAGTACATAAAAACTGTTCTCTGAGCATTGTTTTTGTTACTTTCATCAGAGTTCACAAACTTCAATCCCTTGAACATATAAAAATGTTTTATTTAAAGAGTTAAGAGATACACAGAACCCAACAAACATCTTCAGGATGCTTTTGTCTTTGTCTTAGGGTAGAGGGTAAACTAAAGCACCTGCATGCTTCAGGGATTGCCAGCTGCCATTTTCAAGAACAGATGCGCACAGATCATGGCAGCTTTTGGACTACTTTGAAGTATGTCTCTGACTAGACAAAGCCCTAGCTGGCCCCAGGATCAGGAGATCACAGTAACTTGGTGCTCCAAGGAATATATATCCTACTTGTAAAGTCATGCACAGAGGTCTGGCTCCAGGGCTCAGTGCTCTGTTTGCCTGTCTTCAGGGCACATTCAGTGAGTTATGTTTGGTCAAGCCCTAATTTGATAGTAGAAGCTGAGAGGTTTTGTGACAAGCACGGGAGTGGGAGGTGTTAACTGGAAGTGAGATATTGTATTCTTGTGAGAGCTTGGCTGTAATTCACATGACTACAACATGGTGCAGAAGTGCAATTACAGCATCTGCAGACAGTGCTAAGCCAGATTCAGTGTTGGCAGCAGTACACATGCTGTGTGCTGTGTTTTTACCAAATAACCAAGAGGGCCTTCTGCAACCTGCCCAAAAGTCTGTGTAGGCACAGCTTAACTGGGTTTAGTACACAAATTTAGTTGGGGGAGGGATAAATTCTTGCATGTGTCTATATGCCTGTTGCTATTGTAATTCTGGTAATTAGTTACACTGATGAGAAAAGTATTAGATTAAGTAGTGTCAGGGGTGGAGATGCCAGGACTAAGATATCCCATTGGCGTAACTGGGAAGAAATTTGCTTTGTCAAGATGCCCAAAGCTAATGCAGGCAAAGGGTCTTTGCTTCCACAGCGTTAACTCTCGTGGTTTTACAGGGAATTGTACTCTTGCTTTTCTATCCAACACTTAATGCTGTTTTCTTCTGGAAAGTTAGAAGGTAGTTCTTGTTTGTAGCTTTTGCAGACTCAAAAGTTTTGTCCGATAAGACAAGTCACTCTGGTGAAGCAAAGTTCTTATGGTTGTCTCTTACAGACATATTTCTATGTCTGGAGATAAGTGGGTACACAAGTGTTTCACTGAGCTGGGACAAGCACCAAGTATCTTGCATAGCCATGAAAAACTGACAAGAGAAACTGTTGAGTTCCTGTTCTTCATGGGAGGATAGGGACTCTACTGTGGCAGAAGTGCCACAGCCCACATCTGTGTAGACGACCTGTTATTCCGAGGAAAGAGATGTTCCAGGTGGTTTTGTGATTTTGTTTCACTAAGTCGATAGTCGTTTTGCTATTTTGAAAGCAACAGATAAAATGTGTGTTTCCTGAAGGTGATGCAGTAGGAGGTTGGTAGGAGGAGATCACTGCTTTGCAAGCCGATAGTTTGGAAAGATTCCCTGCAAACTGCTTCATTTCAAGGCAAATTAAATATCTTCAGGTTAGCGTAACCATATTTGTTAATTTGGTATTGCTTTTGTATAACGAGTAGAATATAGAAGTGACAGAAACTTTCAGTCCTGCTTCCCACCTCAGAAGCCTACTGGAATATTACATTGGGCACTTGATTCTGCAGTATTTACTGTGGCTGGGCAACCATTGCAGCCCGAGCTGGACATATATGTTATTACTATTGCTGTTTATTTGAGATATTTAATCACTATCTTTGGAAGTGTACAGTGGATGTGGAGTACCAGTAAGTCTGCCTTTATTCTCTCTTGCAAAAATCCTACCATTTCTTTCCTTCATACTGCTGCCTTTCAACTTAAATAACCTCGGTAATTATCATGTCAATACAGTGATGTTTCTGGTGCATTTGCGCCTTGCAGCGCTTGGGCTAGGAGTGAGGGTTGTAGTGAGCTGCAAGATGGGCATTAGTAGCACAAGATCAGTATGGTCTGAACTGACTAGAAGAGGATTTTTCCTCCCTGAACATGTGAGATGGCTGGTGGGGGAAGAGTGTAAAATACAGTAATTATATTTAAGCTTCGGAAAGGGAGGCTTCCAGTTGCGTGCGTGTCGCTGGGTATCTGCAGCTTCTGGGTCAGCGGTCCAGTCTCCAGCTGGGGCTCACTCAACCTTAACTGAAGTCTAAATGAGTGCAACAGTACACCGTAAAAAAATCCCTGTGCTAGACAATGAGTTGGCCACCTGCCCACGTTTCTTCCTTTTAAAAAAATGCTACCCCCTTCAAGACCGCCTTTACCTCCAATATGTTGTGAAAACTGGCATCAGATTGACGGCCTCACTATGGCTGGATGTGGATGAGGAGAATCAGCAGAGATTTAGTCCAAGTTCTTCCCGTAGGTCTTTAATTTCACTGTAGCGTGAGGCCAGGCCAAATGAGTCCTTTGGAGAAATTTGCAGGATAAAAGTGAGGCAGAAATCTGTTTCCCTCCTCTCTGAAATAACATAAAGTACTATGACAATAACTCTGCTATCAGCAGTTGAATGAAAGGCTTGCAATTACGGCACAAGGAGACCCTGACTGTGCAGAATAAAACTGTGATAATTACATCTGTCATATTTGTACTTAGTCCTCATTAAACTTCGGGAAAATCATCCAGTAGTAAATAATGTGCAATCTTTGCTTTTAAATCAGAGGTCATGAAAGTAAATGGGAATTCTGTTTTTTCCTCATAGGGTGTCTGAGAGACAAAAAATCCCATCAACTACATTTAAAAACTCAGTTTGCTTATTATTGAAGACACCAGACTGAGGAATGTCATTAACATGACAGTTTGTTCAAACACAGCATACAAATTTCATCACCAAGAATAGACTCTGAAATTTATAATGGCATTCACAACCAGATTTACTTCTTTCATTCCATTAGGGGTTTTAAAGGAAGGATTTAAAAATTATTTTAAATTTTAATTCAAACATGAAGACAAGGACTAGTCTACCTTTTTAATTTTAATGCTGAGATGAATGTGATTACAAAGTTCATCTATATGTGCTGGGTCTGCTTTCTTTTACAAAAACAAATATACTTTTTTACTTTTAGAGACTGTGTGTAATAAATACTTGCATGAGAGTGGATGTTTTATTGGTATTATAAACACATTAAATCTGGAAACTGCACAGTAGCTTGGATCCATACAAAATTTAAGATGTTAATCAGAGTTCAACTTTATGTTGTATTTAGTCTACACTGGATCTCATTCTGATCTCCTATAATTTAGGAATATTTCAGCTGGACTCAGGGGATTTAGATCAACATAAATATGGTGCGATTGAGACCACATCTCACCCAACATCTTTCTGTGTGGAAAGTAAGGATTTGACAAGCTGAGGGTGAAGGTAAAGGGCAGGAATGGATCGGTGTATCATTCACATGAGATTTCAAAATGGTCATTGATGCCTATTGAGACTTTTACTTCAGTTTACAGTTTTAGAAGACTATTTAACAAGAATCTATATGTAGCTCTCTCAAGTCCAAATACAACGAATTTGCAGGATATACTCCCAGAATGTATTGATTTTTCTGTATTTCATCAACATCATCAGTGAAATCATGCAGCAGCATGATCTCTATCTAAAAACTCAACAAAATTCAGACTTCTTCATGGAAACCTTGCAAAGTCCTAGGATAAGGCAACTGGATAGTAGAACTCTTGGAGGAAAAACTAAAGGCATAGCTTTTATTCTCTAGTAAAGCAAAGGGGGAATTGTGGTCTGCTATTAATTCAACAAAGGTGCAATTAATTGTGATACGGTGTTCTTTATATATCTTCCTGCTTTAAGATACTGTAAGTCAATTTATATTACAAAGCCCTATAGAAAAACACGTTGTGCCACCTAAGTTTTCTGTAGTATTTCTTTTCCAACAGTAAATCTGAATGCTCCTCCTTTTTGTTTCCATTTGCTTTTGACAGTGGTAGTGACAAAAATCACCAGTCCATTGCATGGTCGGTTATAGTAATCCTTGAGCCTTTTATTTCCCTAATACAAAATCATGGAAAAATAGATTGAAACATTATCATCAGTCTTGCCTTTGTTGTACTGCAGCAGAAAATGAGAATTCCACCATAGCAGAACAGTTGTAATAATTGCAGCATTTTCTTTCCAGAAATGGCTGTTCGATCCAGTTCTGATGTAAGCCTTGTGAACATTGTGCTTTGATGGGGACATAGAGGGAAAAATCTTGTTCTTTTTGAACAATTACTATTAGGGTGATTTCTGAAGGTTGTTCCAATGTAAAACGTTAGCAAACAGTCAATTTTTGTTTTAATACTTGATAGTATGGAGCCTGCTGTTCTCTATTCTTCTCTGGAGAATACATTCGCTGTTTTATTTTCATGAAGTGAGAAATCTGAGGGATCCTTGAAAGAAGATAATGACTACTGACATTAAAAAAAGCCTTTTACTTGATCCTTGATTAGTTATTTTAAAACCCATTACTGACTTTATTTCTTTATTCAAACTTCTGTTAACTTTGATAGATTAAGATGCCCTTGGTGTTCTTGGTGACCTTGAGAGAATAAAAAAGAACATAACAAAAACATTCAAGAACTATCCCTTGCAGTCACCTACTCACGTTAAATCGAATGTGACCAGAGTAGTGATTTTTCACGCTTTTCTTGAAATACGTAGCCTTTAAAACAGTACATACAATAGAAAATTGATGAAACCAGGAATTTAATTTAATTAGTTTAATCTTTGCTCTTATTTTTGTTCAGTTAAAGATCGTTTAATAGTGTGGTAGGGCTTTCTGCCATCTTCTGTTTGCTCCAAGCAAGAAGAGTTTCTGCTCATCATTGTTTTCTGTGCAACACAATGTGCTTGGAATGCAATAATTGTAATTGTCTTTTGAATTATTGTTGAACTGCTGATACACCTCACTACTCTGTGCTTATTTTAATGTTTGGCACGTTCCAACAGCACCTTTGTGACAGAGGTTGATTAATGCTGAAATGCCAAGATTGGCCTATTCCTGATTTATCAGCTGAACGTTGAGAAGTATTTCCTCCATGAGAGCGCTATTTGCATCATCCTTGATTTCTTCAGCCTTTGTTTTCTGGCATGTCTACATACAAAAGAATTTAGTTTAAGAAGAAATTCAAAGTAAATTACCATTTTTCTAAAGTTTGGTGTATTCACTGTTGGTTGTATTTCCAAGTCAGGCTCTCACCTGCTAGACAAGTGACATCACTTTCATGTGGATGCAGCCTACAACAGTTTATGCTGGGAGCAGCAAGTCCTCTGCAGTGCAGGTCGATTTTTCTAAGCTAAGATTTTTAGTTCCAGCATAGGAAAACATTTAAGCATATGATTAATTCCTATAGAACTCTGTGGAATTCAAAACAGAACAACAGAAATTCTTTCAACCGTAATAGAGCAAAAAAACCCTTTAAGCCTGACTTTGCTTAATCACATTTGCTGGTTTTTTTGAGATGTGTTTAGCTCAGCGTCTCAATTCTTACAAAAACAACAAAAAAAAGCTGCCCATTTGGAAATGGTTCCAAAGGTTTTTTTGCTAATACTGCTTTCTGAAGAAAGCTAGTTTTCCCCTGATCTCAAAATACACACAGTAGTAAATGTCCTGCTTTCAGAATTGCTTTTGTCAAAAGGCAAAGAAAGCAAGGTTGAAATTTGTTGTGAGCAATTGCTTGTTGTGAAGAGTTATTTGCTGATAAGAGAAGCATCTCAGTGAAGCTCAGGATAAAATTATGGTATTATAGACATCCTGGTCAAGGTTTTTTATAACTATGGGTGGTGACTCAGAAGTAAGCTTTTATTTTAAATGGATTCAGTGACTTCATTCTACCTGTGTTGTGTTGTCATGGAGAATTTTAATATTAAGTCCAGCTTAATTATACATCAGAAAATTAGGAACATAAAAGTGTTCTCTTCCTTTTTGCAACATTCATCATATTGTTGTTCTGTTAGAATAACTTACATCTGTTCTTTTATGGTTCTTCCCTCTTTTATGTTGCACATAATTATGAGGTGCCTTCTTTTACACTGACATGTACCATCACTGAAAATTTTGATAGGCTATGAATAAATTCAGTAGATGCCTCTTAATGCAAATGTGACTCACATTCATTCTTATTCAGGTCTTTACTTATAGAACAGAATCATGTGTTGAGGCAAATTTTGCCTTCAGCTACATGGGTATAAGTTAACTCTCATTGACTTCAGTGTCACTGAGTCACACCCACACATCTCAGAGCAGAACTGAGTCTCTTTATGTTCAAAGTTTTGTCTCGCCCAGTTCAGGGTTAGAATGAGTTAGTTTGGTTTTTAATCCCGTCAGCAGATCTTCTTTTTGAGCAGAATGGGTCCTAAGATTTAGAACCAAGAAAACCACCCATCAGTTCAAAAACATTCATTGTAACACACTAATCCTATTTACTCTTGATGGCTTTGTTTCTTAGATTCTTTATTTTTTCTGCTCAGTGAATTTTCTGCTCCTTGAATTAAATGTAATAATTAAGGTCTTTAAGCAGAACTTCCTCTGTTGAGGCCAAATCCATGCATTTAGATAAATCAGCTAACCAGAAAAAGCCAGAAACTGAATTTGTTCCCCATTTTTGCTGTTTTTCAGTTATATGTGCCCTAGGCTGGCACAGTGGAAATGGAGAACATATTTAGATATGTGGAGCATTCTTAACACTCAGTATAGAAAAATGTTTCAAATGGCTCCTAGGTTGCTATGAAACCATGAGTACTGATCTCAAATAAATGCCTTTGTCAACCACCATAGCTGATCTTATACTGCATATTGAGGACATAGGACATTGCTCATCATGTGTGCTGATATACATCTGGTAGCATCTGTCTTTTGTGGAAAAAGGTCTCCTCCAAGCTTATAAATAGAAATAAAATTCTTCGCTTGCCAATAAAGGATGGAGAGACATGATAGTCCTTTAGGAAGTCCCTTGTTTCTTCCCTCATGTGCTTTCTGTCTCTAAAACAGCAAGGGATTTTCTTTTAAATAAAAACAGTCTGTGTTATTTCTCCTTATTCCAGATGGACCATGACCCCCGAAACCCGGCATATATTGCCACCCAGGGCCCTCTCCCTGCTACTGTCGCTGACTTCTGGCAGGTGAGTTAAACATCTCTTTGAATTTATGTTGCAAGTCAAATGTTTTCCTGTGCTTCTAGAAATTTAAGGTGTACAAAAATCTGTTGTGCTTGAGTCACAATAAGTGGAAAAACCGTAGTTCAAATGTCTTTAAAATCTACTATGTGGATATTAAGGACATTTATGTATATGACAAGCCTTGCGAAGAAACAGTTGATCTGGAAATTATACTGAAAATCTCAGGCCAAAGTATTCCTATTTTAGTGTCAAACTTCAGGCCAGGTCTCTGTGATTAAACTGCTGCCAAGGACTGGATGATTTTCAGAGGACCTGACCTTCTTAGGAGTGTAGCCAGAATTCATTGTCATTCTCCAGATCACAAAGGACCTAACACTATGTGCTGTGAATTTTTCCATTGAAACCTACTTCTCACATGCCCCGGTTCCCCAAAATACTTAAAATCTTATGCGTTTTCCCTACCACAGGTATCTGAGTTAAAGGCTGAGTTAAGATCCTGCTGCATAAAGTTAAGTAGATGCATAAGTTTTTGCAGGATTGGGGCTAAAGGCAGTTGTTCCTAATGCACAAATATGAGCTTACTTTGCCTGCAGTTTTTTTACATGCTCTTGCAGGTCTCAGATTTGGACATAGACGTATCACCAGGCTAGGTGTGTGCAATTGTGTGACTGATATGCTGCATTAAATATTCCTTTGTAAGTATGAAAGTGTGCCTGAAAGCTCACTGTAGCTGTTTGGAGAGGAGGTCAGCTAGGGCTTACTATCACCATGAACATAGGTTTTTATTTTTTGTTTTGCATTATGAACTTAGAAACTTTTGTTCTGAAGATAAAGAATATCTACGTAAAAATTTCAGAGGTGCCCTTATATTTAGGAGCTTGCATCAGTTGAAATCATCTTCTCTCTTCATCTGCATCACTTGGTTTCTCTTGATTAGAAAGTGTTAACTGATCCCTATTAAAGACATTTTTCATGTCACAATTTCCTACTGTGTCTAATGAGGAATCAAGACATTTTTGAAAAGGTTGTTTGATTTTGGGTGCCTGGATATTTACATGCTCACTCTGAGATATTTTGGGCCCGGTTTTTAGAAGTCCAGACCAAATTCTTTCTGCTTGAAGTCAGTTGAGCTGTTGCTCTGGCTTAAATTTTCAAGTAACTTATGATTTTTGTCTTCAATATCTCTTTTCCATTGGTGAGTGGATTCCTTGTATCAGGCATGATACTTGAAAATGTGTTTCTTAAGTAAAACATGCAAAATCAAAAACCGTGTTAGCTGTTCTGTAATGATATTTTTTGATTCCTAAAGCCTAGGTTTTTAAATTGTATGTTTTTGCATATTTGTATTTTGTATATTTTTACCTGTAACTGCACCTTTACATGTTGAAAAAATGTATGTTCTCATTTTTAAAAGAGGTATTTAAGGAACAAACTTTGTATAAGCACTGCTACTGACACAGAAATCAGAATTAATCATACCAACATGGTATGGACAACATATTTTGTTCTCCTCCCTTTCTGATTTGAACAGTTAGGCAAACTGTTTGCACAGACACAGAATGACTAGAATTGAAATGGTATTTCTTTGTTCTGTGATCCAATCTTCTTCACTCCAATTTTGTACTCAAAAGGTCTCTTTCTTGACTTACTTTCTTCATGCTGTTTGTGAGCCGAGAGTCTTCACTTTCCTTCACTTTTTAGCTGTTTCTCCTCCCAGTTACGCATCAGTGAAAGTTCACTTCCATCTCCCCACCAGATTTGCTGTATGCATCCCCACAGAAACCATTTGGCAACTGTTGTTCAGCTTCTACTCGAGTTTGGCTCTGTGTCCATTTTTGGTGTGATATTCTTTTATTGTTTCTTCTATTAGGTTCCATAGAAAAGTTTGTTTCTTACATTTGTTTTGATGATGTTTGTCACTTCAACATAACAATCTACCCGTGTCAGATTTGTCCATCACCCGCTTTTCTTAAACTTCCTACAGATCACATGTCAACGTGCGGGTTTCTGTCCCAAGCTTTTAACATGGCCCAGGGTATCCACCAGGTGTAGTAAACAACGCAGGAGAGATTAACTTCTTACAGAACACTGCATCCGTAACTGCTGAAGTGTAGTTGTCCATTGTACAAGACAAAAGCCATGACTTGAAGGTCTTGCTGTTTATGTCCAGATGCAGGAGCAAAATTTACATCTGTTTTTCACCTAATAGTACCTATTTTAAGTTAAAGCAGTGAAACCTGAACTGGCTATGGAAAATAGAGTATTAGTCTGGTCAGGGAAGAATCCTTTGATGTTTACTTGCTGTAGTTTATACAGACCACGGTGCTGCCACCAGGGATTAAGGATTCAGTTTAAAGATTCAGTTATTGATTCCTGATACATCTTCTCAGTGGCTCTCCTCCCTCTCCCTTCTCCACTTAATACCAACTGTTCCTGAGCTGTGTTGCTTTTTTCCCCTTTTCTGTGCTCAGTGAAGCAGTTTTGTGACTGATAGCTAGAAGAGTGAGTGACTCCAGAGAGACCTGGGACTATTCTGCTGTTCCTTGTCTAAATGCACAATGTCATGCTTTAGCAAGTCCAACAAAAACTCTTGGAGCTTGGCATCGCCTTCTATGCCAATATTTACTAGATGTATTGCTTCTTATTTTTGCAGACTTAGCTGCTAAGATTCTCAAGAGCCTAGTTGCATGGCGGGCATCAGCCACTCCATTTTATCTCGGCTGAAAGGCTACCCCAGCAAGAAACTTACGATTGTTTCCACTCCTGTGGGCATTTTGAGCTGATTTCTAGGAAACACTTGTCTATAAAGCATTTGTTTTACTTGAAAGTGTAAGACAACTTCCTTGGCATTTACAACACAGCTCATATCCGTAATGAAATCCAAACTGCTCCTGATTTGTCCTGACTGTCTGGAGTTCATGCTCAAATTTCAGAGACACAGTTTCTGAATGTAGTTTCCCCTAAATTTGCATTAGATCCTACCACCCATCAGTGACTATGTCTATATTAGCAAGCAGTGTGGCCCCTTAGGAGTGGATTTGTAGAGTGTCACAGTAGTTACTTTGTAGGTTTTACTTTAGACCAACTGTTCAGTGGTCCAGTGGACCAAATGCCTGTTGACGGGGGAGGAGGCTACAGATGCGTCTGGAGGAAGCTTCTTCCAAAAGGAACCCAGTTCCTGAGCTTTAACACTGCTCTGCAGTGTCTGCTGCTCTTCATGTCTGCCATCTACATGATCATGTGGTCATATCCATTATCTCTATTTAAAACAAACAGATTATTTAATTTTGGGTAATCTTTTTTCCTAGTTTTATTGGCAGGCCCCCTCCAAAACCTGTTACGTTGATGCAGTGCCCAGTACTTTTGTGCAAGTGCCATTAGACACTGAGCAATCAAATTCCCATTAACTGTCTTCACGTTGCCCAGATCTGAACAAAGATCATGGTCAGCTCAGTGTCTTCTCTTTCTCAAACTGAGCAAAGGTTATTCATAAAACATTGATGATGTTTTGTCTTGGCTCATCTTGTTTAGCATCCTTACTACTGGTGAGCAGATCCATGCCTAGTGCCGCTATAAGACTGGAGGGGGACCAGTTTCTGTCATCTCACTAGTGATCTCTTCTTGGAAGATTACGTTCTTTTTGGTAAGATGAGGAAGAGGGCGGGTATTGTTCTTCAGTACCATCTAACTTGGGCCACTAGAGCTGGCCATTAGACTCGGCATTTTCTGTACACCTTCCTATTCATTTCTGTTTTCATGTTGACCGGAGAGAGATTAGTTTGATGAAAGTTCTTCTTTTGAAGATGCAGGTTTTGAGCTAGAGATTCCAAAGTCCTGTCATTTTCAAATGATGTTCAAACAAATTATGTATATGTTGTAAAAATAGTACTGATTGAAGACAAGAGTCTTACTCTGGCTTTTCTAATAGTGTAAGGCTGCTTCCAGGCATTAGCCTTCCACAGTTGTCTGTGTCCCTCGAATTTATTTCTCCAGCTCCTTGTATTCTTGGTATAGCTTCTCTAAGTCAGCAAGTGCCAAGTTAGTTCCAACTTTCCTGGCTTACCTATTTCTTTGAAAACTTTCTAGCCTGCAGGGGTTGTGTTGTCAGTCATCTCATTGATCTGTTTTGTCACAGGGCTTCCTAATCTGTCTGGATACTCTGTGTTTGTGGCTCAAGCAGAGATTTCATCTCTGCCTGCATGTCATCTCTTAGACTGCTCTGGAAATTTTCCAGCTACTACTTTAATTAATTTTGAAAAGCCTCCAGCTGATTTAAGTCTTCTTTTAATTTCATCTGGTCTTGTTTTCATCTCTTTTTACCAATTACTACTTCTGAGAGATGCCTCCTTCATTGATTCTATTTTGGTTCAGTGGGAATTCCACCTCACAATTCCCTTTCTTGAAAACAGTATTCCTCTCCTCGCATAGTATTAACCCATTTTTACCTGAGTGGTTAAACAATTTGCCAGGTCTGTGGGTTGTTTTCTTCTCAACTGAAAAGAGAATTCATCCTCAGGATAGGGTTTTGCTTTGATATAATTCCATTTTATTTACAAAGTGCAGAGTTTTATTTCATTGAACAAAGGCCGAATCAAATAACAGGCAATAACTTCTTTTCTCCAAACCTTATTCACCCAGTGTTTTACCCCCAACCTCTTTTTCAGCTTTTCTTTTACGAGAATCACAATGGTAGTTTGTCGAGCTGTGCTGGTGGTTGCTTTATTCCTTTTACATATTTTTTCTGCTTATCTGGGTTAATCATCTTGCCTTGATTAATGCCTCTCTCTCTGCATTAAGCATATCAGTTTCTAGAGAAACTCATAGGTCCATATGCTTCACGTTTGTCTTGTTTTTGATGATAACTTCTGTAATTTCAGTTATCAGGCTCCATAAAAGGGTTTGCTTGTTTCTTACACTTATCTTGAATGAAAGGTGATGATTTTGTCCAGCAGCCTCAGTGAGATTTCACTCAGCTCTTTCACATAAAGCTATTAAAATTCAACACCTCTTTGAACATAATTCAAAAGAAAGAGGATGTAGAACATTTCTGATCTATAACAAGTTTTCGCAGCAGGAGTTCCATGTTGTGAATAATTCTGGAGGCATAAAATTTTATTATTTTCCGTATGTGCTGGGTTATAATTCCATGAAGTATTTGACATGAAGTACATGTCTTAACTTGCAAAGTATTCTAAGAAGCAAGGGATGATAATATGCAAGAAAATGTTCCTAGGAGTTAGGATATTTACAACCAACTGTCCTTGCACTGAAAAATTGTTCTTAATTATGCCAGTTTTATAAATTGCATGTCTGCTAAGGTTCGTCATCTCCAAATGGAGATTTCTGTAGGAGGTCATAATTTTTCCTTCTAGAAAACACCCTGCGTTACGCTGTCCTTTCATAAATCTACCCACATTTGCCATTCTTTTCCCTCCCCCTTTTTAGGGGGAAGTGCACTATCATGGGGTTTTTTTGTTTTACCATATTAAGTAAAATAGAGGGAGGGATCAGGCAATTCCTGCCAAGTGGCTTAAGAGGTTATGCTTCTTAATTGTCTTAGAAAATCAAATCGCCTGTGATATATATTTATGTAAGTGTTTGTTGCCTTTCTGTGATGTCCTCTCTCCATGATTGCCATAATTAATGTGTATGAACATTATATAATTTCTACAGAAGGAATACAGAAATGTAATTTTCCTCATTTTGCAGACATTCAATAACGTTCAAAGCACCTACAACAGTAAGTCATGAGACTAAATACAGTCAACACGTGTAGTTTGGACCAGAAAGTTCCCTGGCTTTTGCCTGACTAGATCTGTAGCTCAGGCTAAAGTTCCCCAGATGCCTTAGTCCCTGGAGGGCTCCAGTCTGGCAGAGGTGACAGAGCGAATACCACTCATGGACAGCATTGAGTCAGACACAGGACAAGGCAGGCAGACTTCAGGTGCTGCCGCTTTGTGGTTATGATGTTCCTTCAGGAAGCAAGAAAGAACTTCATCTTACATGTTTTGAATCAAACCCATGTTTTTCATTACTCTCTCTTTCCTCCACTGTTCCCCAAGACATGAAATAGTCTTGAAATTGAGAATAATCTTCACCTTTTTTGCTAAAACTGGGTATCTATTGCTGACAAACAAAAAGAAAGCTCACCGGAGTGGAAATTCATAATGTTGTGATTATGGGGAGTGACAAGACCTCATCTCTGCTCCTTTGATTATTTTCTATTTTTATTGCAAGACTATTAAATGTAAAGTGCAGAAGGACTCCCAAGAATAAAGACCAGAACCCTAATCTGAGCCAGGGGGTTTGGTTGCCATTTGCTTTTCATTGCCCCAAATCCTGCATTTCTTAATCTGAAAATATTTTTAGAATAAGTTTTCTCTACCCATATTCAGGAGTGTATTATCAGAGACAGCTCAAAAACTGACTGTTGTTCTCCTCCTAGATCACACCAGCACCTTAACAACCCAATTCCTGAATTGCAGTCTTGAGGACATGATAAATCTTTGCATGTCTGTTTGGCAACATTTGCTTTTCTCTTCCAGATTTTTAATTCAACAAAAGAAATACAAAATACTGACAGTTGATTGTTTCCTCTGTAAAAAGGATTAGTCATCAGTGATCTCTAAGGGCAAATCCCAGTGGGCAGAAGACCATGTCCCTGTAGCTGCAAAATCTGTGTTCTAAGTCCATGGCCTGAGTAAGAACAGCTGTACTAAACCCTCCCCTGCACTGATTGCTGGTTTCTGTGCTCCCAGTTCAGCATGTTTTGTGAGTGCTGAAATTAATTTACAGACTAAATTATTTTTCTGCATTTTGTTCTTCTGTGCAGAACACAGTGCTTTCAAGCAGTCTTGATTCCCAAGTTTTATTTTCCTTGCCTGGAATGGGACTTCCTGCATGTCTAATCAGTTCTCACCTCCAGAAAGAAGAGCAGATGAAGAGCGACACAAAGCAATTCAATGTGTAAAATATGCATATTTTAATTTAATAAAAGAAAAACAGCAAGGGAGAGATAGGCACAGAACAGTAGCCCCTAGAGCTCTAGTAACTTGTCAAGCCATGTGAAATAAATATAGCATTAGGAATTCCATAGGCGTTCAGAAAAGAAGTGTGCGTTTACTATGCTCACTGCTAATTATGGCTGCAGTTGGAGAACATACTTGGAAGGGGACCTTTTAAAATTTCTATCAGTTTATTGTTAGGTTCTACCTGTCCAATACTAAAGTGAAAAGCTAATTACTGGCAATTTTAGTGGACATTCCCTCCTTACTGTGGTTTTGTCAGCACTGCAATACTAAATAGCACTCATATTTAAATTATTTAATAATACGGCTTGAGTTAGGAGTCTACTAAGAAGAATAAGAGCAGTTTATGTCTCTCTGAGAAAGCAGAAGTTATTGCAACACATGCAGTCATCTTGAGTTTACCTTTCCCATTGATTTCCAAACAAGTGTTGCTGCAACAGCAGGGACGTAACACATGGAGCCAACCTGACTACCACGTATTTATACATTGTCCTCTCTGAAGCAGTCTTTTCAACTGCGAGAGATTTTTTTTTTTTAACGTATATAGTTGATGGTTAGTTTTTCAAACTACAGATTTGCTTAGCTGTCTGGCACAGCTATGACTTTTCAAACAACAGCTCTGACTTTGCCAGATTTGACCCATTTCATAGCAAAATGATAAGTCATTTTCAACCAAAACATTTTGCGAAAAAGGTTGCTTTTTGACTGGCATGCATTGTGAAGTTCTAATTGATAACAAAAATTAACACACACACACACCACCACCACCACCCAGGTTTTTTTTTTTTGTTTCAGTTTGAATCTCCGCCTTTTTTTAACCCATTAAAACATTGGGGTTTCGTTTTAAAATATTCCAGAAAATACAATTTTCTGACTGTCTCCATTCAATACAGAATTTCCTATTTCCAATGGAGAACTTGAAAGAAGTCACAGTTGAGTTAATTACTTCCAAGATGTGTAATGGGATTAGGATCTGATCCAGCAAGGGTTAGTACCTTACTTTGTTGTTGGTTTAGGAGTTGTGTTTGTTCATGTTGAGTTTTGATTATCATTAGAAATTATTTTGGGTTTGTTTGCATGTTTGTCTGCTTTTCCAAACACTTGCATTTACCAACTATTTGAGAAGCCTAAAAGACTGAAAAGGTGATTTCCTTAGTTTGCTGAAGATCTCTCCCAGAAAGCAGCTGGTGTGATTAGCCTGACATTTTTAGTGAACAGGCTGGATTTAATTGATTATCCTGTCTATTTTCTACTTTTAAATCATCACATTTTCAAAACTTCTCCATCAGTCCCCGTCAAAAGAAAAGTGTCTGGTCTGAGCACACATCTTGTCATTTCCCCATCAATAAAATTAAAAAAGAAAATGACTGAAAAGGGGGTTTGGGGTGGATCACTCATTACAAAAGGAAGGTTCAAAATTATGACGTGTCTGAAAAAAATAAAGGGATTCATATGAACTATTTTATGTACAAGCTAGTAAACAAGAACATTTTAAAATATAAGCTTTCAAAAACTGGTGTTTTGTCAGATTTGTGACTGGTGTAACACTGATTCTCCTGTTTGTGACTTAATTTTTCTCTTTACTTGAAAAACCAATTCTGTGCTTCTTTGCACGTAATTCCTATTAAATATAAATGATCAGCGTGGAAGTCCTTTGTATGGGACTGGCATGCTGGATAATCACAGCATGAGGTCTCTACACGTGGTGGATTTCATCAACAGGGAATCTTGCGGATATCAAATGCACTGCTCATCTTTGGGTTGCAGGATTCAGCCTTTAATTTGCAATAAATGGAAAGGGATGGTGTTATTCTTGTCTAAGAAATGTTTTGAGAACGATGCATACAGCGGAACCTCATTAAAGACCATTAACATGTTACTCTGTAGGCATAGAGGCTGAAGGTAGAAATGTCACATGAAATTTTACACCTTTACAGCAAAGCATGCATTCCAGAGCGCTGGAGCGAGCTCCTGTACGTAACTCAGACTTTATCACTTCCGTTCAGAAGACTCTATTCAACATTGCTTCTTCCCCTGGAAGTATTACTATAAATTACAAACATGAAACTGCCTTTGCTAAGAGATTTAAATAAGTTTAGTTTTATATGGTTATTTCCATAATAATAGTTAACATTTTTAGTGTAAGGCTTAATTTTGCTGGGCTCTACCTAAGAACAACCTCTTACTTGAGGACCTTATATTCTCTTTATTCTTATATCACATACATTGAGTTACTTTCTATTGTGCAAGCATACAAAGTTCAGAATTGCATGAATTACTGTGAATTTGCAATGGAACCTCTTCCTTTGTTGTCTGAGCCCAGCTGAAATGCCTCTTTGGTAACCAGAGGCGCTTCTCCGAAGGCTGTACTGGGATTGTGCAGACCTGTTTGTGCTACATGTTACTTCATTACAAAGGCATGCTTCTTGGGGCCACTTTCTAGTACATGGCCACGTCTGGACACTGAGCACAGCAAAGTGTTAGGTGTTGGGAGATGTGGCTTCTGAAAAACCTATCACCAGGTTAAAGAAGGGGCAGTGAAGAGGCAACGCCATAAAGCTCTGTGAACTGCCTTTGACTCATCCCACTTCTGCTTTATTTGGAAAAAATCCGGGTAACAGCCTGCTGGTCTAATATTTATGAAGGAAACAAAGAAAATGCTCTAGTCCTCCAGTCACAGGCTGTGAGTCTTAGTGAAAATCCCATCTCAATGGTAAGCACAGGAGATGCAGTGACAATTGCTTGTAACGGGGGTGATGGCATTAGATGGTATTGCTTCTTGATGTAGTAGATTTGACTTCTACATTTTCACACAATGACCTAAAAGAAATATTATACCCCAGAGTAACTTTGAAATTGTTTGTTTAAATTAACTTTCATTTGGATTTATGCTTAATGAAATCTTCAGAGATGCAGACAGTCCCTCTCTAATGAAATGCTGTATCGTTGAACCAATGAACAGGGCTGCCAAACTGTAAGGATTCCTCTCTAAACGAGTGGGCTTTCATAATGTTACACTTGGGTGGCACAAGCAGAGTGCTAGATGATTAGTTTATGGTCTAGATCATTGTATTTTTATTACGCTCATAAAAACTGTGTTTCTCCTCATTTTCGTAATGGCTTCAATGAGCTTCTATACCTTCTAAAGGCACATTAAGTCGTTACGGGATGAAAGTGCTGGTTTAGTGGGGCTAGTTTTAAAGTAAGATACATGTTTTGAATTCTTAGTCTGATCACTGACTAAAAAAGGTGAAACTCTGTTAGCATGAATGAAATCTGTATCATCTTCCTTACATACAAAGAAGGTTCCCAGCTGTGGCCTAAAACAAATGAAATACAAAAAAGATACAAATGATAAATCTACATCTGTCTATAAAATAAATTATCTGTCAGCTTGAAGTATTTTTGCTGGTTTTGTGGCATTGCGAGTTCTAACAGGAGGGTGAGTGGATTACAGATATTTTAAGTTAAAAAATCTTTTTAAGGGAAAAAAAGAAGATAAGAAAGATTATTTTTATTCATTACATTCAACTGCGGTTTTTTTCCCCACTTCTGTTCAAAATTATAAATAACCCTATTCTGTGCAAACCTTAGATTCATTTCTCTGAATAATTCTAAGCTGATTTTAAAAGTTGTTTTAATTATGTTGCAAAATGCAAAAAAAAGGAAGAAAGATGTTATTTGTTTCTCTATATGCAAGCTATTCTTAAAAGAGAAGACAACATCATTATCCATGAATGGGAAACCTTTTTATTTGATATGTAATTAAAAAAAATAATCCTTGAATTGAATGTATCATTTCATCTTTGCACAGTTTAGACAAAGGCCTTTTTTGTTTACAAAATTTACATGTCAATACAGTTGCTTATAAATATTTCTGTGAAATAAACATAACCCTTCACAAAAAGAGCAGTTTATTCTTCATTCAGTAATTTTATATGCTAGCAAAAAGACAATGAAAGTTGTATGCAAATATAACATCAATGTACAGCATAATAATAACAGTTTTTAGTTATTATGCTGCTTGGTATTAATTTGTAGGAGCCTTTTTGTTCAGCCGTGGGCTGCGTTTGGAACAGAGATACGCCAGACCAGAGCATCTATGCTTGTTCTGCTGTTTGTGAGAGACATCCACAAATCCTTTAGTTGAGGATGCACTGGATTCCTGTACCCTACTCTGTATGTGGTCTAAATTATTAAGCGATCATGCTGGTAGTGAAGATACACTGTTTTCCTCTGTTCATGCTGTACCTGTGCTCTGTGAGTGCATGGTATGCAGCAGGAGCTGGACTTCCCATCTACCTCCTGAAAAAAAAAACAAAAACTAAAGTAAAAGGGGAAAAGAGAGAGAAAAGAGGAAGGAGGAGGGGGGAGAGAAAAACTGAAAAAAAAATATGGAAAGAAAAATAAAGGAAAAAAGAAAAAGGAAAAGGACAAAAAGGGAAAGAAAAGAAAGAAAAGAAAAAAGAAAAGAAAAGGAAAAGAAAAGAGAAGAAAAGAAAAAGAAAAGAGAAGAAAAGAGAAAAGAAAAGAAAAAAGAAAAGAAAAAGAAAAGAAAAGAAAAGAAAAGAAAAGAAAAGAAAAGAAAAGAAAAGAAAAGAAAAAAGAAGAAAGAAAAAAGGAAGGAGGAAGAAGAAAGAGAAAGTAATGCGCATTTGCAACAAATCTTTTATAAATCTGGTTTTGGAGGGACAATTTCTCCATCTGAAATGTTTCTGGGAGAATAAATGTGGTTTGGGTTTTCCTGCCTTTTCCTCATTACTGTTGTTCAGATGCAACTTTTATTATTGTTTCAGCAACGCAGCACTTTAATAGTTTTTGCTATGTGGCAAACTGTAAAAAGACACAGGGTTGAGGGCAGAAACAGCTTTCGGTACATGCAAATTCAGTAGGTCCATGCTGTTTAGTATTAAATATCAAACCCCAAACAGTTGTGTGTTCTGCAAGCGTAATTCAATGTTCCGTTTGTGGATCTAAAAGTTTGACAGAAAAGCAGCTAAACACGGTACCAGGAATGAGGAGAGATTTTGTGGAAGATCCGAATTGAAATCACTGAGAATTCTTTAATATTTCATGGATGCCTGCAAAATATGGTGCCAGTTTATTCAGGGATTTGAAAGCAGCTGCAGAGTAAAAGTGTCTAATGAAAATGAAATAAATTTCCTGTGAATGGAATAAATTTTGATTGTGTGTCTGAGTGCAGTAATTATACATGTCACGCAGTAATTAGGCAGTCACAATGTGGCCACGGTGTCTTTCTTTGTCTGCAGATGGTCTGGGAGAACGGCTGTGTCGTTATTGTCATGCTGACACCCCTCGCAGAAAACGGAGTCAAACAGTGCTACCACTATTGGCCAGACGAAGGGTCAAACCTCTACCACATCTATGAGGTACCTAAACAAAATACCTGGTTGTAAACATGACAGTAAGTGTACAGGTTGATTTCCTATGGGGGAAAACGGTGTTTAAGCCGATCTAACCCGGAGGTCGAGCTGAGGGCTCTATTAAATAATCTTCGTGTGCCTTCGAGTAGTTTTAGATTTGTGAAAAATTCAAGCGCAGTTTTAATAGCAAGGTAGCTTCCGCTGAATAAAATCCAGTAAATAATGAGCCAAGTATTATAATGAAGAAAGGACAACAATTTTGTTTTTCAGATGGTTTTGCAAGTGGTTGAAATGTGAAACCATGTATTTATATTTTATAGCAAAGTAGTATTTTTAGGGCTAGTGAATTTTGCCTTAGTAAAAGCATACGTATGTCTTTGTAGAACAGTCTCTATATAGCTTTAGTAATTAATGCTAGCTATTTTTATGTCTTGCCTCAGTCACAACAACAAATACATATCTTTATTTTCTGCATTACATTTCTAGCCCAAAATACTGTATCACCAGTTTTGCTGCAGTGTAACATCGATAGTGGCTGTCATTTTTTTCCACTTGTCCAGCTGAGTAGAGGAAGAAAATAATACCACAGCGCCAAATACCAAGACTACGAAAATAAGAAGAAATACAGTTATTTAAACCAAAATGTGAACAAACTTTTTTTCTGAAAAGATAAACTCTGCAAATCAGCTGCATTTTTTAATGCTTATTTTTCTACATAGCAGAAGAAACTGACTTTTCACTTCCCATGGGAATTCAACTTGAGATTTTTGAGACCTCTGAGAGTGGACTGGGCAATGCACTGTAGGCATTTCCGAGTACAAAGCGACTGACAGTCTAGCGTATTTTCAGGCAGCATCTTTTGTATTCGCATAGCAGTATAGAGTTTCGATTTAGTGATTTTTTTCCTTTTGCATTAAAACTCTCAAGAAATTTTTTTGGCTTTCAATAAAGTAGCAGTGGCAGCTAACACCTTCCTGACAAAAAAAAAGATTTTCCCAGCAGTGACTGATTTGCTAATAAAAATAAAACTTCCATGCAGTTCCTTCATCCCAAACATCTTACACCTGCAATCCTGAAGATGTGGCTTGCAATCGAAATTGTTGATCTCTGTTTGTTCCTTCCTATGGGATGTAGGTAAACCTTGTCTCTGAGCACATCTGGTGCGAGGATTTCCTTGTGAGGAGCTTCTACCTGAAGAACCTGCAGACAAATGAGACCCGCACAGTGACACAGTTCCACTTCCTCAGCTGGAACGATCAGAGGGTTCCTGCTTCCACAAGATCACTTCTGGATTTCCGCAGGTAAAGCACAAAGTATGACAGTTCGTTTCAGACGATACAGATCGGAGGAACTAAACTAGTCCTTTTAATTGTCCTTTAAATATTTCTTGTTTGAAAGGGAGTTCCTCAGCCTGTGATGCCACAATGCTAAACTAACACAAAAATCTGCAGTAGGTTGATGTTTAGTGTTGTCTCACACATAGATGTTGCCTGATTTTAAGACATACTCATTTCACATTTAGAGAGTGACACCTTTCTTCCCTTTGTACAGCTCTTCAGTGCTTCTGTATTTCTTTGTTTCCCAAGTATTTATCCATTCTGCTACTTGCAGGCTTTTTGTGTGGCTCCTCTATGATCCTTGTTGCAGGAATCTCAAATAAATTATGTAGTGTGAGCACGATTGAAAAAAAATTCACGATGGAGTCATACGGCAATAACAACATTCCCGTGAGAGTGTTTGCTCATAAGGATCAAACAGTGAGGTCTCTAGACTTTCTTTGGCTGCAGAAAGGTGGAAATTTGAGAAAGCAGATGAAAATGTTGACAAAGCATACTCTCTGGAATTTTAAAGAAAGTCAACGTGGCTTTAAAATACAAATATACAAAGGCAAAACCTGTGAAAGTCCTTGCCACTTTCTCTAATGTTTGCTGTGTCTATCTAAATTTTAATTTGAAAATTAAAGCCATGCTTGATAAATAGCGGAGCGAAATAATCTTCACTTGATTGCAAACTGTGCCCAGTGCATCGTGTGTAGGTGTTAGCATGTATCAGCTAATCCACGGCGATGCGCTTATGGCTAATGAAAAGAATCTCCAGGAGGTTTGGGGAGTTGGTTCTCAATCCGCAAGCAGCCTGTGGGATCGCGTGTTTTCCTCTCTGCACTACAATACTATCTACAACCCCCCAAAGCGATTATAAGGGGCTCAGTGCTCAAAAGGTCCAAACTTGTTTCTTTCAATAAGTGCTGGGAGCTCTGAGTGATGCCAGTTGGAGTTAGCCATCTGCACCTGAGGGGATAAGCTGGCGTATATCCAACAGGAGCTAGTTGCACAGTTGTCTGTTGGCAAAGTTTTACGCTTAAAAATTTAGGACTAAATGCCACCCTTCAGTATCAGTATTCTTATACGTATCACAAGGCTTTTCAAAGCAGCGAATCATCTCACACGGCACAGGTCAAGTAACGTAGTACAGGCTGTACTGAGTCCCTGGGAGCTATGGCTAGGTAAGAATATAGGGGTACGCTACAGATTTGCAATGCAAAAGCAATAATGGAGGAAGGAAGCACGGCCATAGGATGGCATTGAAATTGTAATTGAATTTTCAAGATCTTATTCTCTGGGTTCAAACGTTAATGTGATTTTTATAGGTCGATTTCCCTTTGCTTGTGGTACCGAGGAAGTCGCCTGTAGTGAATTTCTGTAGTGAAAATTCTGAATTGGTTCCATTAAGCTGTGCGAGGCTGCAGCACGGAGCCAACACAGCCCGATTTTGCTCTTTTTGAAGTTAGTGGGAAATCTGCTAGCAATTCGAACTAGACTATAAATGAGCCTGTACAGCCAGGACATCTGGAGTTCAGAGCACCTCGACTCTGACTTGCTTCAGTAAGAATTGACGTCCCTGCGTGAACTGCAGGATTAGGTCTACAGTAAGTCACAGTTCACATCACCAAGAAAGCACTGCTTAGAGTGACATTGTGTAAGGGTTAAATAGCCATGTTGAAGAAGTGTTATGCAATACTTTGAAAAAGAAAAAATATAACTAGATGAGAAGAGTAGCGAAGCTGCCATTCTTTGTATTAAAAGCCAGTATGGGAATGAACCTGTTAGGATTTAATTGAATTCTGAGTGTTCATTTAATATGTATTCACAGTCCAGTGTAGGGTACCGTAATCATTTGCTACGTGCAGATTTTGTACAATGAACTCATAATACTGAATGCATAGTAAAATTCCGCCTGAAAAGGAATTTTGGCATGCACAATAGCTGGTCTATGAATCTCAGTTTTCTTGGTCATCTGATGTTGCTGGTTTTTTAATGGCAAAAAAACCTAATGCACTATTGCTAAAATAATGTATTTGGAATTCATTTATGCAATCCATGTTTTGCACCTGAAGCTTCCTATTTAAAGTACAAACTCTGCTGGATTGCGACAGCTGAGTCATAAAGCCCCCAGAATAAACGTCTGACAGCGCTACCATACTCGTAGTAGGGTAGTGCTAGGAAGGGGCTGCTCTTATTTCTTTTAATCTATCTATGTTTTTATGTGCATTCAGTGTGTTTGTATATATATATATGGATATGTGTGTATATTTATATATTCACATACATATATGAAATTAAGCATATACATAACCAACCCTCTGTTTTTTATAAGTCATCACCAAGAAAAATTGGATTCCCAAAATTACCTTGCCCAGAGTCTGTGGAAATATGGACCTTAAAATTTTTATTGAAGTAAATTTTGCAAGTCTCTTTGAAAACTGAAAGCTTACATTTTTCTTACTATGTATCAGACAGTGTTTTAGATGATTTTGCATTTAGCAGATACATTAAACCTTGCGGAATAATCTATCGTACTTTCATAACGTAGGTATAAATTGCCAAAAAGAGATTATTCTATATATCTTAAAAATCTGTGCAAAAGACAGTCCCTGAGAGGTGAGGCTACTACAGAAACACTGGTCAGTTTTAAATGCTTCTGGAGTCCTAATTTCATTTTGAACAATAGACCAATCATTATTGCTCTGGACTAGCTTGTTAGTCATGCACTGATATGTGTAATTAAATATTTCTTGAGCCCAGAGGGAGCACATTTACACTTTAAAGAGGGACTGCTAAGCTAAAAGATAATTAGCATCACATGTGAGGGCTTTGCTTAAAATATATATCTATTATGCTATCACTTCTTGCTGTGTGCAATGGCATTTACTAACACTGCTCACTTTAAAAATGGACAAATTCTTATTTTGCCAGCTAATTAGCGGTTGCCAGTGTCATTTTTGTGATGTTGCAGCTAGTAATATGAGCCCAGTTGCATAGTCACAAAAGTGATCATTGGAAACTGTGACTCTGCTGCAGGGACAATGTGGGAAACCCCTTTTCTGAGCCTCTAACGACCTCTGACCTTTGCTTGCTGATGGTTTGCATGATGATTTCTTTTTCACTCAATGAGCCAAGGGTTGGTTTGTATTACTAATCATTCTTTCTAAGTTAATTCTTCCTGTATATGTATATATATATAAAAAATATATATTTTCTTCAACATTCAAGAACTTTGCTTCCTGATGAATTTTCAGCTCACTCTCATTAGCCAGAACTAAGAATGAAATGAGATGTTGCTGCACTTCTAACTATTTTCATAAACTATATATAGACAAAGCTATGAACAAGCTGGATTGAAACCTTTTGTTTTAATGTGTTTTCTGAAATGTGTGATAATGAAAATGTTTGAAACGCCTTCAATAAAACTGACAAACATAAGGTGTCTTTCCCTGACATGTGTCTCTGGCTGTCTGATTTACTGAGAGGTCTGATGCACTGATAGGTTTAGATCAAGTTTGTCATTGAAATTATATTAGGATTTGGTAGATGGCTAGTCACAACATGCAAATATCGTATTAGTGGTGCCATACAAGGAACAAAGGAACCACACAAGCAGAAGAAGAAATGATAAAAACCCCTCTGTAGTTACTAGCTTTCGATTAATACTTTAAACGCAGAAACAACTCTTTACTAATGCACACGACGGGAGGTGGGGGGAGGATGACCACCTGCGTGTACAGGGATGCAGACTGACTGTATCAGATGTTGTTACAGACATTTCCGGTATAACTTACTGTACAATGCAAAACATAAATATCAGGCTTTATATTGTATAGAAGGCCTTGATCCTCAGATATGACCATTGAGAACTGAATGATTCATTCATGTGAAAACTCTACTGCAGGTTAAGTCATTGAAGTTTTGCTTGGTAGTGCCTGCGTATATATGCAGTTATGGACATACGGTCCATTTAACTTCTAGAGTCAGGTGCTTCTCAATGACTTACCACTTATTTCAAAGCACATTGTTCTACTTCATTAATTACTTACATCCGAGGAGTATAAATAGAGACAGAATGTCTCCGCAAGTATGGTTTACATCAGTAAGCCGAAGAGTAAGAATTGTGAAAAAATCCTGGACTCTAATGTTTAAAGGGAATCATCGCAAGAACTTAATATCGTTACCAAGTTTGGTTAGAATCTTAAAGAATAAAAAGCAGAATGTGAAAACATGGCTTCGTGGGACATCACCATCTCCGTAGCCAGTTTGGGTTCCAGGTATCCTGACTCTCTGTCAGATTTAGAAGTTTAGGCATCTTCAGGCTATACTGCAAGCAATGTTTAAAGATATATGCATGTTTTCACAGCACAGATGTTAGTGAATAGATGAACAGCCAAGAACTAAATGATTCAGTGGGTTAGCTATGCTTTAAAATTCATAATAACGTCATATCACAGTTGCAAATTCCAGCAGCTCACTTCAGTTTAGCAGTCAGCATCCTATGTGACACTTGGGCTGAGCCAGGGACTGTTAGAGCACCTGAGCATCCCTTGGAAGCTGCCTTATAAAATGGTTTTATAGGAGACCTTTTAGCTCCAGTAAACTCAAACGTCTCATCAAGGGCATTGAATGAAAGGTTTTTATTTCTTGAAGTGATGCTTTCCCATTTTAGCCTTTATTCAGCTTGTCTTGTTAACATATGTGTGCATATTTTATGGTTTTTTGGGCCTGTAACATACTTGACATGCAAAATATATCCTAGAGCAGAAGAGAGGGTTTGGAATTTTGGTTTTCGTAAGGCAATTTAAATAGATTTAAACCAATTTTGTAGGCTCTATTCTTAGACTGAGTATCTTGCTTTGCTTCAGCACTAGTTAATTCCTTCGTTGAGTTTACATGTCAGCAGACATGTTCTATAGCTATACTTTTATTGATTAACTTCACATATATTCTCTTGCCACTGAGAATGTTTAACCAGGAAGCTGTAGAAGACAGAAATGTGTAAATATTAAATATATAAGACTTCTGTACTACCGCCAAAGCAGTAAAGCTTATTGATGGTTTTAGTTATTTTTACCACAATAGATTACATTTTAGAGTTTTGTGAGAAGGTTTTCAGGAAATTTGGTATTTACTTTCCTGAGCAGAACTGGTTTTACAAATCAGCACACGTTGTACAAAGTATACTGGAATAGCCATTTTTTATTTTGCATTCAGTTTGATGCCCCTCAGTATTTCTTTGAGCAAGCTCATGAACTCAAAGTTGGCTTTAAAATTAATGCATCTCAAGATAATCTTCGTTTTGGAGCTAAAACATGAGACATTTCAGAAAAGAGATCATTTGTTTTGCCTAGCCGTCAGCGATAATGGTGTGTTGTCTGGGATTTCTACAGCAGCAAAGCAGAAGCAAACTTTAAACAAGAGTATGATGTGTGTAAGAACTGCTTGTTATACTATGAAATTATCAACCTGACTGTTTCTTTAAAGACTGCAATATTTGCTTTTTCTTATTGCTGATTTTTGACAGTTGGCTAAAGAAACAGTATATAATATGCTTAATTAATTTTTTGTGTCTGTTTTATTTCAGAAAAGTAAACAAGTGCTACAGGGGTCGCTCTTGTCCAGTAGTTGTTCATTGCAGGCAAGTACAATTTCTAAAATAGCTCTAGAGAGATTTGTATGTGTAAGAATTTAATATAGAAATAAACAAAACAGGCAAATTAAAGCTTTAGATGAATCACTAAACAGATAATGAGGCAGGCCAAAGGTATTACATATAATTCATCTGATTTTTAATGCTAATTAATGCTTAGGATCTGTTTTCATAATAAAATTATCCTTTCCTATGATTTCGTAGATGTTGTACCATGCCTTAACAATGAATGGCCACCCTTTCAAATATAAGCAGCACTCAATTTCATAAAACTCCTTGAAAATTATAGTGGCTCCTTGCATTCCCTCCCAATTTAGTCTTCTTTATTTTATTAACACTCAATTATATTCTATTTCTTCTTTGCTTGCTTTTACTGATCATGGTAAGAAGAGGGCAATGTCAGGGAGTGGAAACCTACCCAGAGATTGAGTAATCCTTTAAACACAGATTATCTTTAGGCCTGACAGTCTGATAGATGCACACAAAACCTATTGGGCAGAATAATGGAAAACTTTACCATAATAATGGTAAGGTTTGATTTTGCCATTGGAGAGTCTGAGTTATAAGGAGAATATTGCACTTCACTTATTTATCAAAGATATTCATGTAGATAAGTAAGACAGAAAACCAGCCCTGCTAACAGGCAAGTTGTTTGAGATGTAGTACTCCACTTTGGGTGGGAGTGAGGAGGGAGGGGACGTGTTTCTCACCTGTGGCTCAGCAGAGTCACCTTCCCCTGGATGCGAGGAGGCCCTCTGCAGAGGTGAACGCTCTGGAGCAGGCTTGTTTGCATTGCCTTCAGGAAGCCTAAGAAACATCATGCAGAATGAAGAGCCTTCAAGTTTCTTGCTCTTCCCTTACTGCGATGGATGGGAATGTCAGCCATTCACTCAGTATTTTTTGTTTTCATTGGGCCTGATCACTGCCTTGTCTCTCATTATTTAGCTTAACTAATAAGATTGGGTCTTTGTTCCCTTCATAGACATAGAAAGAAAAAAATTATTACCGTTACCTCCTTTTCTTTAAGCAGTGATCTAGTAACTTAAAGAAAAAATACTCTGTCTACACAGAATTAACAAAAATTAAGTTTCGTAGCCTGCCTGTAAACAGACTGTAATAACACGCTTCACGCTGTTCTGTTATTTTTCCTTTCATTAATTCTTGTACACAAATTAGGCTATCAATAAAAATAATGGCTTAAGTAATAAAAACTACATACCAGTCTAATTGGTCACACATGCACCTTTGTAAAAATTTTGGAGAGGGAAAGAAAAAAAGCTTTTACTTAAAGTCTTAATGTTTGCTAACAGCAGCTCTAGAAGAGCATCACACTGGCAATTACACGTTGCTCTCTGAAAGGGACACAAGCTGCATTCAGATCAGGGAGCTTTCCACCTCCCAAGGCTTGGTCTCACATCTCTGTGGAAGGGCTGATGATACACAAAAGTTAAAGCTGTTGCTTGGGAATTGCATGATAATGTTTTTTCTGGTTGTTGCCACTAGGGAAGAATTAAAGGGAAAGGTAAACAGGAAAAACCAAATCACTCATGATGCACAATGAAGAACGATTGCAGTCCCTCAGTAAACAAATATTTTGGTTCTCGGACAGGTCTCTGTATGCATTCCCTCTGACAGTCTGCGACATTTGGGGACCATTGTGGATGATGTTCTGCTCTAGCTTATTCCGCGGTTCTTGGTCTCATATACATTATAAGCTCGTTTCATATACACTTTTTGAACAGAAATGGTATCATGTTTTAGGGTTACTGACTTTTCCACTGTTGTTTAAAATGCTTTTATTGCATAAATAAAACTTGGCTTAAAATATCAAAACAAAGCTCTGTTATCCACACAGGCTAATAGCTAATCTTCCACAAACAGCTTGTGTTAATTCAGAGCAAGCTTTCTCTCCCCCTCTTCAGTACCCTGCTTTAGCCCCTCGTTCTGTCCTCTCCTCATCATATGTGACAGTGTAACGTTAAGGGCAGGTACCTTCATGCTTTATTTTTTCTTTTTCCCTTTCTGTTGGCAGCGATGGTGCGGGAAGAAGTGGAACCTACATTCTAATTGACATGGTTCTCAATAAAATGGCCAAAGGTGAGAATCGAAAGGCTTGTTACTTCCTCGGTACTGAAAGATGTGCTTGTGTTGCCATGGCAACGCGGGGAGCAATATTCACAGAAAATCTGAGAATAAATTAGAGGCAAATTGTACTCTTTCCGAACGTTCTTAAGTTTTATTTTCGTAGCGATTTCAAACGACAAACCTGAACGCAAATGCTTTGTGAATGAGCTGGTGGTTTTGTGCTGTTGAGAAGTATTTGGATTTTTAAATTTATCATTTAAAATAGTTATTGCAGTTTTTAGAAGAAGATCCCTTGGGGCTGTATAATCCTTATTTAGTGGTTACATGAGTTAGGTCCTGGGCTGCTTCATGACTATTGCCCAGTCCCCTGTGTCCTACCCAGCCACGATGGTCAAATGTGATTACTTTTCTTTTCATAGCTGCCCTTTGCCACTGAGGCACCTGGAAGAGCTGGTACCAGACAGGGCCTCATGTGCTGCACAGATTTGTCTCTTTGGAGGTAAAACACTGTAGTGGACAGGTCAGAAGACTGAAAATAAATCAGCTAACGCTCTGTTCCCAGCTCTGCCACTATCTGTTCAATATTGAACAATTTATTTAACTTTTCTGTTCCTTGGTTTCCTTATCTGTGAGGTGCAATTTTATGAAGTGGGAGATCATAAATATATACTGGTGTTTGTTTAAAATGAAGTCTATAAATGCTTTAGAGATTGGGACCATTTCTTTACTTTTTATCGATCGGTAAATGGTTCATGGCGGGAGGTATACTTGAGATACTCTGAAATAATCTTTGTATGTTAGAACTAAACCGAATTTTTAATACTGATGCTGTCTTCAAAAGGAAGGAGGGTAAAAGTGGGCATGTGAAGTAAGCTTTATTTATATATTGTACTCTGTCCTCAGCCTTTGGCCATGTTTGTATTACAGTTTCATAGAACTGCATTTTAAGAGGAATTTACCTTTCTTAAGCTGAGTACTTAAGCTACCTTGATCTGGCATTATGCACAGATGTGTATTTAAAGGAAAAGGATTAACTGTAAAAACATATATTAATTTATACAGACAAATAGTATTTTTTTCTTCAAGTTCCAATCACTTTACAGTTGTTTAAAATCTCGTAACATAGACATTTTTGTATCTAGTTTAAAAATACACTCCGTGTTTTGCAGTCATCTATTGCATCCTGCCTATCCCAGTCCCGTGGGACATAGTGGTGTCCTGTCCCTTTAGAAAGAAGAGTTTAGCATTTTTTCCTCTTCATATTCTGAATGTTAACGTGTCTCTTCAAAATGGGCTTCATTTTCTGCCCACAAGCATCCCATGGAACTTGCTGCTGATGTTAAAAGAAGTTGTGTGTTTGCCTTCTCCTTAGCACTATACTGAAAATTTTTTCAGTGGAATGAGATTAGATTTTCATGCTCATTGGAAAATAGGTTTTTCACTCTGTGAAGGAATATGGAGATATTTCCAATGCTTGTTACATGCCACGTGACAACCTAATCTTTAAAAATAGAAGCAATGGTTCGTTGTAAAATTAATGTAGACCTTTGTTAGGTATTTGCTCGACTCATTTCAGTCATCAGCAACGAGAAGCCATGATGAAAACTAGATTTAAAGTATATGCAATTTACTCACATAAAGAAGTAAATGAGAAGTATTTTCTAGCTTGGGGCTTTCAGCCACTTAAGGGAGGGTTGACTTTGTTGTAAAAGCACTGAAGAATGCCATTTATTGACTCCATTGTACCATGTAATGTCAAATTCCATTTTAAGTGTGGGCTTAGCGCCTCACAATACCAGACAAGTCATGTGAAACTGGCCACAGAAAGGCGTCACAGGGCTTTTTGGAGATCGGTCACCCCCATTTTGTTCTTGACCTGCTCCCCTTTGCCCGTGGGGGTGTGCGACGCGAAATCCCCTGACCTGGTGCTTTGGCTGGGGTTTAAATGAAAGATCAAAGGGCAGAGCGGGCATCTCAGCCCTGCTGAGGTGGGCCTTTCCCAGGCTGTCATACTGTGCGGCCGCCAAAGGTTTTGTTCGAGCGGGAACCGAGGCCCAGCCTGTGCGGCCGGGGCCCTCTTTGTCTGGCCTGAGAAGCTGGAGGCCCAGGTTGAGGATCCAATGTTCATCAAATGATCAAAGGCCTGAAGCCCTGGACATGAAATCTTTCTTTCCATTTCCTTTTCTTAGAGAATGAATTGCACGAGTGGCAAAGAATGCCCTTTCCAAAGCTTTTATGTGGAGTGCGAGGGCTAACTTCAGAGTCCTTCAGCGCTAAACATAAAAATGTAAGTGCACTTTCAATCTGGGCCCAGCTGCAAGGCCAGCATCTAGTAACATTTCTTTCAAAAAGGCTTTTAAGGATTAAGGCCTTCAGTCTTTCAAAAAAAAAAAAAAAACGCGAAAAACCGGACTTTTAAGAATAAACTTAGAATAATTTGAGTTTCTTGTTCCACTGTCTGGTTTATTAGAAAGTAGACAATAATGCATTTTTAAATCAAAGTAAATAGAGGAGTACTTAGTTTCAGCAGTGGGAAAGTAGAAAGCAATCAATAAATGCCTTGGCTCTTTAGTCCGGTTTTTAATAGGGTAGGTTGAGAAAAGGAGCTCCTTTTTCATGTAATGATTTACTTCCCTGCATTCTCTTAGACAGTTAACTGTAAATGCCTTTGTCATTTACAATTTCTTCGCCTACTGCTCATTGAATTAGTGCTAATACTTAGTCTATTAAACACGTTATAAATTCGTATCTTCTACTCTCTTGCCTGTTGCCGTCCCTCATATTGCTTTAGATGCTGAAAGCCACCAGCATGGGATCTGTTCCTAAAGCAGGTGAAAAGAAACCAAGTTGGGGAGGATTTTGGGCTTGACAGCTACCATGTCAGTCTGACAGCCCCAACCCCTCCAAGAAAGCGGGAATGACATTTTAAAAAAGCAAAGCACTCTGTTTTAATGCACTTGCAGGACAGCAGAAGTTGGTACCAAGGTAGAAATGCCCCACTGGTGTACATGTGAGAGTGAGGGGGGG
>VZSC01007206.1:88495-114138 GCA_013398225.1 Steatornis caripensis
GGGGGGGGGGGGGGAGGTGAGCTGGCGGGAGGGCACGCACCAGCTCGCATGGAGCTCACAGGAGCCCTCGCTCAGCAAACACCTTCCCGGCCCCCAGCTGCCTTTGAGAGCCAAGCAGCGCCGGCCTGCAGGGCTCCCTCCGGCGCTGCGCAGCATCAGGAAGGGTTTCCTGTTGAGTCGAGTTTTTAATGAATTTCACTGTCCTCTGTGCAGTAAATGTAATGACTGCATCTGTGCATTCCCTCCAAACAGCCACATTAAATAATCTTATTAGGTACTGGAACAGTGCGAGAACAACGGTGTCTATTCAGTGCTATCATTCCTGTGTCGTGTCTGCGGAAAGTTTTAAATGCAAGTGTATCCTTTTGTTTAGTTGTTCCAGTAACTTAGTGCTGCTATATATCATGTAGTTCATTACTATAATTATTTTTCTTGCTAGATTCATATGCAGAGTATTTACGAGACCCTGATCCTATACCCATCAAAGTAATAACAAAAATGGAAAAATGTTGAATCTGGCCTTACATTAACACATTTAAATACTATTTAACATTATTTAACTATGGAAACTATTTAACTATGATACTATTTTTAGATGGATGTTACAATATTTCACTGACACACAGCTTAGGACAAACTAGCTTTGAGTTAGAAGTTGGAAAGCGTTTTATTTCAACTCCATGGATGCTTCCATGATTTAAATAAGTACAGATAATGGTAATTGATTGGTTTTGTAGATAACAATGCTTGCTGGATTTTTGACAGAGACTGTTTTTCTGAGACTGATTTCTGCTGAGAATTTCAACGTTCTTGATGTGTTTACAAGTGTTATCCTTTGTTACTGGAGAAAATAAACTGATTTAGATTTAGTCTACTTGATATTCCTTCTTCACCCCAAACTCACAGTAACTCTGAGCTGATCAGTTTTTTTTCTTTATGTGCGATCTAGAGAAAAGTTGAAAATTTTCTCATTTCTTGTCTTCCCTGCAGGCTTATTGTAGTGACTAGAAGTCTGGTACATTGCAAGACATTTTTATTGAGTGTTTCTGGCATGAAAAAGGGAAAAAATGAGATTATGAGTCTTCCCACTTTCATTTTTCTGAACTGAGAGGCTTGGATAGTGTGGATAATAGTTTGATTTTTAGATATTAATCCAGCCAGCAGCTGCTTGGGGTTTGCTGACCATCCATTTTCTTGTGTTTGAACTAGCTGGAACGAGACGAGTCAAAGGGAAGGCAAATATGAATTTTAAAATCCTTTTAAAGTATTGATTTCCGAATTCTAAAACCCAGCAAGAAGATTTGATTTAGCAAAGCTGAACCAACGGTTTATTCTCTCGCATTCAAAAGCTTGGATTATAATTGATGAGCACATACGCTCTGGCCTGGGCTGGCTGCGGAGGTTATCTCCGCAAGTCCTTTCCTTGTCCTCACTACCCTATTGTCTGAGGGTCTGGTGAGTCAGCTCCTGAGCAGATGCAGTTTATACCGTGACATTTTAAGGCAAAACAAAAGATTCCTTAATTCGCCTTCTGACTCATCGTGATCAAATGATTTTGGCTAATCTGAACCCTTGCTGAGGTTTTGCTTATCTGCTGAGTAGATTTAACAATCATAATGAAGTTGTGGGGTTAGCTCCTCTCTGAAAGGATTTTACGAAAGAAAATACTTGCCCATATTTGTGTTAAAATGGATTCAATCTGCTTGGTTTTGAGTCCTTATGCAGAGTCTGAGAAAATTCTATTGTTCAGTTGTGCTGATACAAGTTTAAAGCAGGCTATTTCTGACATGCTCTTGGTGAACGAGGGAATATTTCTTCAGCCCAGGATCCAGCTTCCCCCATGAAAATAAAACTTAACATACTGCCTGTCATAAAGTGGTTGAGAGAATATACAGTCAAAAAGAGAGATTACTTTTTTTAAGATTGTATTTAATGGTAAGAGGGCAAGAAGTGGGGTTAGAAATAGGTGGTATTCTGGAGAAAATGTACAGCAGAAAAATTCAGGACTTAAAAATTTAAGTAATTTCATGTTCTAAGTTTGAATCGATCACATAGCTGGTCTTTCAAATTTGGGTGAGAGAGATTATTGTCTCTAGGAAAAAGGAAGAAAATGCAGGCCAAGAAAGCCAAAAAATAATGTTTTGCTTTGCGCACTGTTGTGCTATCCACAAGACTGCCTCAGTTCTCAGCAGCAGTAATGCTAACCATGTAAATCTGAAATGTTTCTGTTTCAGTGTCTGAAGGAAGTTCTTAGTGTCCATGTAAACATATTATGAGTTATAAGGCGAGTTTTTCAAATGAGCTGCATTTATGTATTGTAACTTTTATGTAACGAGTTACCCTGGAAACACAATTAGGCAAATAGTGCTCATTCTTGCAGCCTTTGCCAGCAGATAATTAATCACAATGAGAGCTGGGCCCCCAGCTACATGCAAAAGTGGATAGAGAATGTATAGGATAGTTTTTTACGGTCCAGCCTGTGATGCTCAGGGAACTCTTGCTATTTAGAAGAAGCTGTTTAAAACAGTGTTTATGTCCTTTGCAAAATACATTTTGATGTATAAAACTTTAAAGCTTTAGACACATTATTGACACTATAGAGTCATCGATTAATGGTTCATAAAATGAAGATTATAAAGTAGCACGTTCTACAAGCTTCTGTTGTGAAATTAATTAGTGACAAGGGGGAAAGTGTTGTTTCCTAGTGTATTTGGTACGTAGTGCATTTTTAGATGATTTCCTTTATGGCATGTAGAGATTTCAAGCAAAAAGCAAGCATTGTTGATGTAATTTCTTCTTTCTATTCTTTTTTCAATAGTTTAGTGGTCAGGGATTACTCTAAAAGAGCCGTATTCCTTGAGTTATTTGCTGTTCTGGGGATTTTATTGGAAAAGAATTGGGAGTAGGAAAGTGTGGTAGAAAGCAATCCTGATTATTCAGTGTTTCGGGCATATGAATTGTGAAGAAAGACTGATGAGACATGGGCTATTCCTTGGGAAAGGGAGCACGAAGGGAGGTCCCCATAGAGCGTTAGAAGACCCTGAAAGGAATGTATTGATGTCAGTAAGCAGCTTGAGATAGTGACTAATTTGAAAACAAGAGGTCATTGACTGAAACTAAGGAGGAGACAAGCAGATAAGGAATTTGGGCGGCATTTTTTCACACAATGGGTAGGTTAGAATATGGAAAAGTGAAAAAGCTGGTCATAGAAGTACCATGCTATCGGTTTGAGAAGCAGCTGGGCAAATGTTTGGAAAAGGAGGTTTATATACAGAGTGAAGAACTACCATTTTTTGTAGCTAATCTCATGCAGCAGTCCATAGAGGATTTGAAGAGAAGTGTTTAATTGACCAGATGGTTGTCTTCTGGCTGTAAAGGGTACAATGTATATTACCTAACTAAAGTGTAATTATTCCACGACTTCTATAGCTGGACAAGTTTAGTCACTTTTAAGGATAAACTTCATTAAGAATGGATCCATAATAGTTGCATCTTTTATTCAGGTCACTCCATGTCCTGTCTTGTGAAAGCGTTGCCACCTGCGTGCGACATAAAATGAAAGTAATGTAAAATGTAGTTCATACAATTTAATGGATCCACGTGGGTGAGCTACTTCTGTGTCCCCTGTAAAGAAAATTCGCGTTTTCCAAAGGGGACTCCAAGATTTTTTAGGGTGAACTGAGGCATGTTTTCAGAAATGTTGTTTTTGCAATCAACATCTTAACTTTGTTTAATTTCAGTTCATCATGGGGAGATGAACTGCCTTTCAGGTAGTTCACCTGTAGTTTCTTGAAGAGATACTAAAAGAAGCAGATTTTGTAGAACTCTATGGAGTTGATACTGGGGAACACCTGTAAGTAGGCAGTAGCAGCACATCCATAATTCTTCCTGTGTATACACTTTGTATGCGTGCATGCGTGTGTGTGCACGTGTGCATGTGTAAGTTGAATTTAGATGTGTGCACTGGTATTTTCTAGAGTGACCGTAAGTGATTATGGGACTTCTTACCCCCTATGGAATATAACATAAACTTCTACTTCTTGCACGTAGTAATTTAGGCATATTCCTTTTACTGTTAACTTCTGGGGAGGCTGGGGAAATCTGGATGTAAAAAAGAAAGAATTCCTATATGGTATAGAATGTGATGTGGCGTATTCTTATGCACAGTGAAAGTGAGAAAGGATTGGGCCTCAAATTAGCATCCATTTGCATTCAGTTACAGTGAGTGGTTTCTGTAATTTTTTTCCTGCATTGACAAAGGATATGAGCTTAAAAGCTGACATGTCAGTAGTGAATGTCTATCTCTGCAAGGCTGTTGAAATCAATGTAAGCTTAGAAGCATTATTTTCCTGTAACGGTTTTTAAAATACTAGGCTGTTCCTACATGTTTAATCTTCAGTATCACCTTCCTTTTGATTATGTACTGACAAAGCCGTATCACTTACATTTATACATTTATAACATGCAGTTTTCAAGTATTAATATAAAAGTGTAAACAATAACATTTTATGTGATGTATACTCCGTGTGTGTATGACTGTCACAATAATTTTCATTACTTCACTTTTATTACTTAAAGTACTCCCTTCTCCATTTCTATGCTTGCTTTGCCCATTGGATTTTTTTTATTTTGATTGTTTTGTTGTTGGTTTTTTTAATAAAGGTAGTGAGATTTTAATTTGGGTCGTTGTTAGTTGTATAGAAGCACTTACGTATTTTGTCTGAAATTACAGACATTTCACCCATTCAGGTATACGTTGGGTTCATCCCTAACTACATACACGCACACACGCAGATTTTGTTCATCTCAGAGAGAGAATAAGCTTTTAATGAAAATGCCAGCCTGAATATAATTATCTTTTTTGTTATCTTTAAAAGTGTGTCCCTCACTAGGTTTTTGCTGACGCTTTTCTCTTTCCATGAAAAGCACCAAATGATCCTCCTGGCCAATAGCAGAACACCAGCAGCTACAGCAGCAGACATCTGGATAACTACGAATGAAAATTGCTTTTATTTTTGCAGTTGGTAGCTGTTATTCAGCTCCCTTTTTTAACTCTAGTATTTACAAGTGTTTTTATTTAATAGGCATTCAGACAATGCAAGTTGAAGGAAGAAAATGCTCTTGTTTCTTTGCAATAGAGCACTATATATAAACAACCATTGCTCTTACCACCTGATTTTCACTTCCATGGCCTTTCCTACACTATATTGCAACTGGTTATCTTTTTGTTGCGGTTCCATGTTGCTTTTTCTTTTGCCACTTCCATCAGGATTGCCAGCCTGGAGGGTAAGGGAAGAGGGGGAGGCAGCAGAAACAAAACACAGATCTCAAACACAGGTAGGTTTGGGAGATGCTAGCATTTCTGCAGAGCAGAAACTCAACTCTCTTCAACCCAGGTTCATTTCAGCTAACTTTAGCCATACAAAGCATCTAGCGTTAAGCATCTCGCCTAACCTAGTTGTGTAGGTCTCCTCAGTCATCAGTGGAGAATGATATGCTCCTCCAGAGGGTAATTCTCAGGCAAATGAATTGCCCATCAGTGCTTCCCCTCTCTCTCTTAGCTGTTGGGAGAGTAGATGACTAACTCTGATTCGAACTTCAAGGATGGCTGGAGTAGATGAGATGAGGCTGAGCCTTTGAGACTAAGCTAGTTAGTAAATATTACCGGTATGCCATTAAAACTAATGGTCAGTGAAGAAGTGGTGTTACACTCCCCCTAGTTATGACCCTTTCTTCTTTAATCAGATTGCGTTTGCCCCTCATATGGTGTGATTAAATGTTTCACTGCAACATTAAGTACTCAATGGGGCAAACACTGGAGCAGCTACGCAAGCCGTCCTTTAGAAGTTGTCAGTGGGAAGCTGGAGGCATCTAGAGCTTTGGGGGCATTGCAAATCTGTAGTGTATCTGTGCTACGTCCCCTAGCTTGGGCATTGGGAGCAGCATAGCTGTGATAGTGTAATAGTCTATAGGTATGGATATACCCTCCTAAATCCCGAAAGCCCACATCTGTTTCTATATATAACCAGCAGTATAGATGGGCCCTTTCTGTATACTGCATACTGCGTACCTGGCTCTACTTACTGTCTGTCCATCTTTAGGAGGTTTTTGTCCTTGCTGTCCTCATTGTCCTTCTCCTTCCTAAGGCAAAGCTGAGTGCAGAAAAGGGCCAGAAAATGTTGTACTAAACCCCCAAAAACCCTATTTGTCAGAGTCCTCGCACAGGGAGGGAAGAAAGGCAGCATAAAGCCGCTGTGCATGAGTTTGCTTTGACCATGAAGCATCATTTTTAGGCATGAGTCATGCAGTCATCACCCAAACATGAAAAACACTTGTATTCTTCCTAAACACAGACACTCTGTGATGAGACAGCTCATTGTCCTTGCTGACACTTTGGTTTTGCCCTTATTTTCTTTCTCACGTGTATTTTTGCTATTTCATAGTATTACAAGTGATTCTTCCATGGCGCTCCCAACTGCCTGGGAACGCTGCACCGTGCGTGACGCTGAGGCTAAAAGGCTGCCGATCAGCAGCGTCTTGCAAATATTAATTGGGTCTTTCTCAGCTTCTAGCAAGCGTAGCAGAAAGAACTGTACTAGGGACTCCTCCTTCAAGATTTTAACAAGGCAGTCTTTAATCTGACCTAACAAGTCCCTTTGCCCTTCAAGGTCTAATTCAAAATCTATACAATATCATAAATATAAAAAGATGCATTAAGTGGGTAATATCTGACTAGAATGAAACTGAATACTTACTGCTGCAAAATGAAAGGCACTTGACAAGTCATTTCTGTATTCTCCTTAGTACACTGCTTTTTTCTGTTGGGGTAAATGCTTATTCCCACACAGATCATCATCATCTCCTTAAGGAGAAATTGTAACAGTGCCGATAATCCCACATTTACAACTGCTCAGCATGACTCCTACATCATATGTATTCAGCTTTGTGATCACTTTATGATCAAGGGGAACAGAAAGAGAGCTGAGAAAGGTGCGAAGGCTATTGGCAAAAAAAAAAATAGAGTATCTATCTAGGTCCTCACCTCTCTAGTGTCCAAGTACCTTGTAGTCATTAATGGATATGCCTTCGTAACAACTTATTAGGTAGGAAAAAGATGGTTCATTTTATAAATGATGATGTGAAACAAAGAGTGAATTTAATGACTTAAGCAAAGCGGTGCAGGAAGTCAGAGTCTCAGTCTGGAAGAGAATTCAAATGTATCTAAACATAGCAACCTAATGACCACGCCGTGCTTTAGGACTCACAGTAACAAATTTATAGCTGTTCTGCAGAGTTATAATCGTTATCTTTTTGAGGATATATGCCGGTAGATCTGAGAGTTGTTCCCAGCTAGAAAAATCTTTTTTAATTTAATATTTATGAGTGATATGTATTTGTGAAACATCACAAAGAAAATTCTTCAGTTTGGGTTATTTAAAAAGAACCCCCCCACAAATAACTGCTTTGATGAAGTATTTAAGGATCATTTTATTTTTATAAATACACAGAAAATTCAGAGCGTCTAGAATCTAAAATATTCCTTTTAATACACTCCTTTAATATAAAATTCTATCAGTCTCACCGAATCTATGATGCACTTTTCATTAGTAATGAATAAAATAGAACTTTTGACTTCACTTTCAGTGCAAGTATGCTCAAGCCTATTATGTAAAAATAAGATCTCAAAGCTTACCTTAATTAAGCAAAAATTTTCAGACATTTATGTAACAAATGCTGATTGTTCTTATAACTGGAAAAAAAAACCCCGACATGTTTTCAGGTTCACAAGCTCTTTTCAGCTGAACCTGAAAACCACTTTTTAATTATATACCTTCATTTTCCTTTCCCAGCTGATTATTAAAAGATGTTACCCCTCTTGACAAACTTTGTCTGTCGTATTCCGGTACAATCACAGTGACAGCAATGCTGCTACAATGTGGAAAGGATTACCCTCCACAGAGTGTTTCTCATGTCTTGTGCTTATCAAAATGGATCCCCTGCCATGTTTAAGGGGAGGAGAAGAGAGGGAAGATTTCATTATTATAGTCATAAAGCAACATTAGGTAATTCATGATGATTTTAAATATTGCGAGCTGCTGCTGGTCGCCTCCTGGAGCCTATTGCAGCAGCTCGTTATTTATTGCAGGAGGAAAAGGGAATTCAAATTTTACCCATGTTTTTATGACATGCTGGATACTCCACTTATGCAACTGTCTAAGGGCAAACACTTTAACCCCTTGAGATCTGCTAATCAGGAGCACCAGCTGTTAAGTGCCAGCATGCATCCTGCGTTGGTGCCTGCGGGGAGAGGAAGGTTTGCAAAGGATACGACCCTAAACTTCAGAAACCACTTCTCTCCTTGGGGGCAAAATATCATTCAGCTTGCATTTTTTCTTGTTTTCTTTTAGTTTATCCAGTTAGTGTTCCTGATGTGAGTTGTTGTGCACTCACTGTGAATGCTTCAATCCTTTAGGAAGATGATAGTTAATTACCGAAGTTAAAATCTGGCTTGCACTGGTGTGGGAGTGCTTTCGGAGGTATTTACTCAGCTAGCTCACTGAGCTGCTAAGGGCATGGGGAAGGCTAGTAGTATCTGGCTCACAGTGAATTACTACAAATGCATGTTCTGTTTTAAAAAAAACACATTGCACATTCCACAGTCATTTTTCACAATGCTGCTGGTACAACATTAGCTCAGTCTCACACTAAGCTACATTCTTACGTTCATTTAAAACAAGCAATTAAATCCGTTGTGAAAAAGGAACCTGTCACAAACACAAACCAAATTTATTCCCTGTGGAGTAAAACACAGTCAAAAGGTGAAAAGGCAGTTCTTTATTCTTTAAATGCTTCCTCTTTTATCCCCTTCTTTATTTTCTGAAACCAGTAGCACTGTTAAGCAGACAGATATGTATCGGTGGGGAGAAAAGATAAAAAATATTGCCATTTTGACACATTTTGTGTTCTCTTTTCCAACTGTCAGCGCTCTCCAGCCTAGTATTTTTAACCATCCCTCTAGATTATTTGTTGTATGACAATAAATTGACATCTTCATCTATTACTAGATTTCGTAGTTTGGTAGCCTGAGCAAAAGACTTCCAGTAACGGAATATCCTTGGAATCAGAGGGTCAAGTTCTTCCAGCTTGTACTCTAAATTACTGCATCAAATTTAGTTTGTATGTGGGCTTTCCAGATAGGCAATGTTTAAAATACCTTAGCAATGTGTGGATATTTTGCAGCCATCTCAGTAAGAGTATGATTTGACCCTAATGTCCTTAGATGCAATATCCATCTCTCCCAATGTCATGTAATATATGTGGTATTTTTTGTCACCTGAAATGGCTCAAAAGCATAAATAAAGTGTTATTGGGTACAATAGAATGTTATACCATACCATTGTACTCTCAGATTAAAGAGAAAGCCTCAGCATGGTGAAGAAGATGTTGAATTTCTGTCAGATTTCAACAAAATCATTCCAAAGAGAATTGAAAGCTCACACTGCAGTTAAACACTGAGCTCCTCTCACCTGTGAAGGCAGGTTGTGTTCAGACCTCCCTTTGTGCCTTGAAAATCTCTTCCTTTGTCCATCTCTGTCACCAGAGAACCTTCTACAGACTCTCATCGCACACATCAGTGGAAGTGAGCTGAATTTACATAATATAACAGCAATCTAGCATAAGTTTGAATAGAGAAAAAGCCCTCATCACAAAATGAGATTTAATAGTGGACTAGCAATATGTATTTAAAGTCATTTGTTTTAGGCACAGTAAGCGAATAGGAACATGTAGTGGTGGATGCAGGGGAGGAAGAGAGGTTTGCTCATGTAGAGAGAAAACAAGTCATGCTGCCTTTGTCCTATGCCATTGATTTCATACTTTTTCCAGTGATTTTTTTTCTTTCAAGATATTTTTCTTCCAAAACAGCTGCCCATCTTTGTAACACTAAGTTTTGTTATCGGCCTTCCTGGGCTCTTAGTTGGTTCCCGTCACCATAGGATCAGAGGCACTGAGAAATGGAAAAAAAGGGGGTCGCAGACCAATCTCTGCCTCTGCTTTTCCTTGCCTCTAACCCCCTGGCCTCTGAACAAGGCACATGCTTTGGGCAAAATCATACTTTGCTCTCTGTTTCTTTTTAATTGCCTATGGCTGAGGAGATCAGAAGTGCTTGTGGTGATGTGCTGATGGGCTAGGGAACACTGATCAGTAAAACCGGATGTTTCAGGGACTTCTACTGACAAAAGAAGCTTCCCATTAAGCACACTGGCCCACTAGGACTAGTCTTATGTTCCAGTGCAAGCGTATGCTTTGGTGTTTTGCTAAATCAGGATTTTATAATCAGGCTTAGTTCATACTATTAGCATGTCATTCCTTTAATGATGATAAAAAAGCAAGCATCAGTTCACTAGTAAATGCCTGCAATCTGCATCTCAGAAATGGAGGAGTTAACTCTTTCAAAGGTAAGCTCAGAAGCCTGTCTGGCCATTAAAGAGTGTTATTAGGTCTTGTCGTGAACCTTTTCCCTTTTTGTCCTCAGGCTACAGTATTTTCAAATAAAGACCATCCCTTACTGGAGGGGGGACATACATACATACTTTCAGCAACAGGGGAGCCCATGTGGCACTCAAGCCTGGCAGCTCTGCTGGGAAGATCTCTGGGTTCATCCTCGCAGCATTCAGAGGCTGGCTGAGGACTGTGGTTAACCTCATCCATGTTGATGCCTTCAATTTCTCTCATCTCTTAATTTCTAAAAGAGAGAATTCCTCTTATGTTGAGCCAAGGTGCTTCTGCAACATTTTAATTCCTCGTAATCTAATGAGGCCACAAGGAAGGCTGTAAAGCATGTGCGGTACTCACAGAGCTCTGCTCTCATGGACATCTGTGGTGGAACAGGAAAATCCCACCTAATTGCATGTGCATCTGTGAGACTAAACACTGAAACGAGCTACCGTGTTACACCAGTGTGAGGGTTTACAAAGACTGTACTTTTACTGATGCTTTCCAGATGAACTGCCACTGCAAAACCTGCAACAGACTTAAGGTATAATTACTGTCATTGTTATCAGACTTTGCGGCATACGTAAGCATGTATTGCTCTTGTCCACTGTAAGGAAGTTTGAGGTCCTTATTAATTTTAAAATAAAACTTTCTTATTTTTTTCAAAGCTCATCCCTGTGAATTCCTGTACAATGCATGGCCAGGGGAAGCAAAAACCATACAATGCCCCAACCTGTGGTAATTAGCAAAAATACCTGTCAGATACCTTTTCTAATTTGTCACTGTTATATTTACTGAATGAATTCATTCCATTTCTGATACTGCTGAAGAACATGTTTTCATCAATATGAAGAAGGTATTGCAAATTAATTATTTTTCTAGAGTTGATGTTATTTCTAAATATCTTCTCATATCTTTTATCAAAGGAAACCAAATTAAATAATTTACTTTTACTTCCTTTTCTGAATTTTTGAAAAGATGGTATTGAGTTATAAAGTTGAGTTGGGTAAATGAGGAGGAGCATAATGTTTACATCGACATGAACCTACTTACAGTTAGACTTAAGCCCTTAAATTACAAGAGTTGTAGAAATAGTGGTAAGCATTGGCCCAATCTTGCAAATCCAGTCCTGGGAACTAATCAAGTGTATGTTCTAGATGTGTACAAGTGATCGATTGCAGCAGCAGCGCTTTAGATGCATGACCCTCAGGTTAGGCACTGAGACCCCTGTGAATAGTTGGGGAGATTTAATCATCTCCAGAAGGAAGTCCCAAATTGGCACAGGCTGGGCCACGAGATTCATTGGGCCAGGCAATAGGAAACAGTTGTCGAACTGTACGTCGAAGGGCCACGGTCATCTTCAGAGCACACCACTGAGTATCCTTCAAAATGGAGCAGATTTCAAAACGTAGCCAATCCCTATCCTTGATAAACCATCTTATGGTGAAAATGTATGTACAAGTGGGGGAAGACCTAAGGTCAGCATCTTCCTAAGCTTCAGAGGCTGCAGACCTGCATCTGCCCTAGGAGAATGCATGGACAACCAGGACAGTAGGGGATAGGGAAGTGGAGATGGGGCAGTTAAACTTGGGCTAGGGTGACCCTCTGCCCATCTGCCTGATGCTTTGGCCCTATGTAATGTTCCTGTAAGGTACAGAATGGACGGATGCAAAGAGCACCGAATTCTATAGCTGAACTTCTCAGCTCCAAGGATTCCCAGCCAAGCTTCTGCTCTTGGAGTTCACACCTGAGGGACCAAAATGCTGATTTTTCTCTCAGTACCCTCAAAGAAAACATATCTGGTTAGGCACTTAAGGAAAATGAGGATGGTGGTCTTGAAATAACTTAAACTTTTGGAAATTGAGGAAGAAATCAGCATCTCCCTGTCCCCTTTGGTTCTCCATGCTCTGGGTTATTATAAGAAAGGTGAGAAGCACAAGGTCTTGCTTTGCTCTCCATAGATCATGTTTCAAAAGAAAGCACCTCCTTTTGCACTGAGGAAGGGGCCCAGGCCCCACAGCGGTTGGGCTCCACGTGCCTGTTTTCTGCATCCTGATGCTGCCCATCACCATCCAGATATCCAAAGTATAACCTAAAGAAAATGCCATGGGTTTGCCAGCTCAAACAGTGATCACGCAGCAAGATGGTCTGGCAGGTCGTGAACTAGGAGGCCACAGACAGGTTGTCTGGGTTTCGGCTGCAGATGACAAAAGTTCATCTAAATCTTGTTTTAACAGCATAAATCTTTATGTGATTCGGGTCCTTAATGCAGTGCGTACTCATAGAAGTGACAAAGGGGCACTCGGTGGCATTGCCACGATGGACCCTTAGGTTCTGCAAAACATATTCTGCTCTAGGTGCAGAGGCATTTTTAAGAATTTGTTTTTCTCTGGCTTTTCTTGAATTAATGTTAATAAAAGCTGCCACAACCTCTTATTTTTCTATATGAACACAAAAATTGCAGCTGCCTGCCAAGTCTGCTGAGAGATGGATGTAATAATTTTCAATTGGACTGTTAGCCCAAAGGGAACCCGATAGCAAGAGATTGACAGATGCAGCATGGATTATCTTGTGCTCTGAACTCAGCCCAATTTGTGGTTTGTTGCAGGTGCTAAAGAGATTGATATTGCTGCTACCCTGGAGCACTTGAGGGACCAGAGACCAGGCATGGTCCAGACAAAGGTACTGTCAATAAATCCACTGGGATTTTAAATACATTAAAGGTCTTTCACAGTAGTTGTTTTCATGACAGAAGAGAGAGACTATGACCTAATTTAACGCAGGTCGCTTGCTGATTACTCTGTTTGGCTCCCTACCAACTGAGGTTTATTTATGCTGAAGATTTATCTAGGCTACTTTCTTTGGTGTTTACTGCTCTTTCTTGTAACATCTCCAACATCTATCTTGATTACCATATATGAAGGGCAGTCAAGACAACAATCTATAGCCTACTAAAGAAAATGTGCATTTGAAAGAATGTTCTGACTTTCATCCTGAAATATGGATTATTTTCTTACAGTATCTGTGCTTAACTGTGCATGTAATAATTTTTAAAAGCTTCAACTCGTTAAACAGCACGTAACTACTGCATTTGAATTTTTTTCTGAAAAAAAATTAGTTCTTGAATTAAAGGAAATCTAGTTTTGTAGGAAATCAAGTCATTTTTAGTATCTTGGAGCGAAAGAGCTTGCATTGTACCTAAAGCTATGTCCTTTATGGATGTAGCATGGTGGCTATATTTGTACCCTTTGGTGAGGTGAACATCTTACTCTGTAATTCCTGTCAGTTGTAATAGTTTAGACATTTTTCCACAATGTAAAACTTTTAAAGATAGTTGATGCTGTGATTGTAGTGCCTTAAATTAGAAAATAAACTTTCTATTATTGACAATTTCAGTGATGTATGGAATGAAATTTGGGGTATTTGCTGCAAGTTAAGAGCTGCAAATATGACAATAAACTAACTCATTCATGACGTTGAGACCAAATAAATCTATATATGACATTGTAAAATATCAGATGAGAGTTATATCCCCAAACTGAGTAACAAGAGCAACATGATAGCACTCGGTCTTGGCCAGGCTAGAACTGACAGGAAATTCTGTAGCATTTAGGGAGTTGAAATTGCTGAGGGACAAAGGTGAAGTAAATGTGTTTTGCAGGAATCATTGGTTCATAACTTTTCTTGAATCTCTTCCTAATCATTTTAACTTCCCACTAATACCATAAGTGGTGCTGGAGAACAGCTCGGGGGATGTTAATTATTATTTACCAATTAAGTAAGCGCATGAAAAATAAAGATGAGTCAGTCAGAGCTAACTCAACTTTATCTGCAAGTGAGACATAAAATTGCACAAATCTTTCTTCTGCTTTGATTGTTCAGGCTGGGGAAAAAGTGCATATAGCACACAGTATCCAGTGTCACATATATTTACTCTGAGGGAAGACACCAGTCCTGAGCTACTCTGTAAATGCATCCAAAATATACGGCGGCTCTGTAGAAATAGAGAGCTCTGATTCCAGTTTCCCTCTCAGGGCAGAGAAATTACAGCTTGTTGCCTTCAATAAAAGAAAAAACATAGCTCCAGGACCAAAGAATGCCTTATCTTAGTTAGCTTAGAAATAGTTACCCAAGTCCCATGAAAATCTTACACAAGACGTGTTCTTCCCATCCAAACATTTATCTGGAAGAGCCCCAGAAAAGAAATGTATCCTGTGTTTTCATCCAGGATGAAAAATTTTCTTAGGATATTGCTTATCTCTCCTCTTGCTCCTTCTTCCATCATTGTCATTTTCTCAAAACCACCCAAATCACTTATTCAAGCTAATGTCTTGCAAATTATAAATATCTGGCCACATGCTAGCAATGCACGATCCCCGGAGAATTTTTCTGATGGATTTAAACAAACCCCTGTGCTTTCCCAACTGAATACAAATGAGGAATATTAGACTCTTGGAGTAATTTAAAACAATGGATTAAAAGTCAGGTTAGAAATGCCAATTACAGAATATCCCTAGGCAAAATAAACACCAACTTACTTCAGCAATGTTATTGTGTTTCCAGCAGGCAGCGCTCCACATTTTCAATAAGCATGTAAAAGATTTGTTTGCAACATTTTGTGTTCTGGAAGGGATCTTTAATTCAAAAGCACTGTATATAATAAACGGTAATGAAATTATCATAAAGACATTCTGCATTTCTGAGAAGCATAATAGAGGGCTTGTGGTTTTGGTTTTTTTTTTTTTCAGGGGAATCATAAAATAGAATTGATACGCCACATGTGAGAGGAAAAAGTAATGAAGGAGGAAGCATATTCTCTGTGATGGGAAGAATGTATATTTCTTTTTTATCTCTCTCCTTCTGTATATTTCCTCTTGCAATCTGAAATATTTAGTTAAGGTTCTTTATTGTGTCATAGATGCTACATGTACTCAGTTTGTTTTCCTGGGAATTTTTGTTTGTAGACTTAATGAAACATAGATTATTATTTTCTACGAAATATTTTCTTGTCACCTCTGCATTATAGGTGGACTGACAGCACAAAATGCCTGTCCAGCTCTGTTTTCTAGGCAAAGCTACGTGTTAAAATTCATCTCCCGTGAATCTTGCATGTGAGAATAGCATATGTGAATGACAGTGTAGCTGTACAAAACACCAAACTGAGCTCCTTTAAAAATCGCTGAAATTAATGTGTTCTAACTGTGGTTGTTCTCATGGAAAGGTGTGGGAGGTGCGTAAAGGCTTTTCTTTGGAGGGCGGCGATACACATCAACGGAAGCTGCTCTGTCTGCATTTTGCCTGTGCCTATTACGCAAAAGGAAGGAGAGGGAGGAGCTCAGCTGCACCATCCCAGAAAGACCAAGTCCTTGCGCATCTCGTGTGTCTGCTCTGCTGTCCCCTTTACTGCAGTGTTTCACAGTCAATTTTGAGCTCTGGCTGTAAAGATTATGCTTTGTAAGTTGTTTTATGTCAGTAATTTAGAGTCGTGCCTAGTGTTAGCTAGTAGTCTCCACTGAACCTTTCTCCAAAATCCATTTCTGAACTTTGGAGTTCATGTTGATTGGTCCACAGTCCTCAGATGAGACAGACGCTTTTCCTCAGATGGTGCAATGGTGCCCTGTGCTCACGTGAGGGGTACCCCTCCATGAGGGGTTAAAGGCACTCGCAGGTCAGATGATCTCCAGCCTGACGGATCTTCACAATAAGGTGAACACATCTCCAACATAACCAACAAGGTTAAAGTGCAGATTTGCTCAGTGAATAAATTTAGAGTAATGTAAGTTATTTTCAGCAGTAGGACTAATATTAAAGTATTGTAGTACCCCATCTGACGAGCTTTTCCTGACTGTAAAATATTCAGATGAAGAGCACATTAGGTAGCCTCATTACCATGGGCAGCTTCCCTTCTTCCGAACTGACGCCTACATCTTGGAAGAGGCATCTGCACATCTCTGAAACTTGGCTGCATCACCGTGTCAACCCCATCGTGCTCAGATCAGCCTCTTCTGTTGTTGTGCTCACCGTGCTCCGAGGACTGGCAGCGATGGGGACCAGCTGTCCCGCTCACATCTGAGCACCGGCATCCTGGGAGCACCTGCTTTGCCACTCTCCTGCCAGCCCCGGCACAAGGGTCTCCCACCCTGCCCAGGCTGCGCCACAGGTCTCTCACCTCACCGGGCTGCATCGATGGGGTCCAGCGGCTGTCGGCTCTTCCTGCCAAGCCTTTTCCTGGAGGAGAGCACTTCTCATACATCAGCCCAAATTTCCTGAAGCTTTTTGAGCCAGTACAAGAACCTAGTTTGATTCTGGCACAGTGTGTCCAGATGAATGCCCTCTCTGCTTCTGGTGCCCTCCAGCTCCTCTCACGGATTCAGAGTGCTCCAGTTAAAATATAACTGCTGCTCCTGGCTGGCCAACAGCATTTCCAGTCTTTTCTTTAATTGCAGAGACCTTGGGGAGTGCAGGGAGGCACAGGTAGGCATATACACCATTTTCTGCGCCTAATGAGGATGAGTCCGACTCTTTAGGGTGAACCGATGTCTGATTAAAAACTATTGGCTGCAGTCCAGCAAATATGCAAGGATGCCACTTTGACAGCAACAAGCAGACAGTAAAATTCTTGAATGTCAGTGTCTCTGAGAAATTATTCTGAATTTTCATCTTCTTTTTCTGCTCAGGAACTGTGCCTATCATTGCTTCTCTCTGAGGCATCTCCACTTGGGAGATGACTGTGCAGTGGAGTAAGACAAGGCAGAGAAGACTGGCACCGAATTGTAGGAATTAAAAGTCAGCTGTCTTTCAGCACTTTGAGTTGCACATCTGTAGTTTCTTCTTTCATCCCTTCTGCAGATTTCCACAGTAAAGGGAAGTGCTGTGGAAAATGAACGCTATTAGTCCAGTAATCACCTTTCAGGGCTGGCTGTGTTCTGCAGCCATCCACCGCTGCTGCCTACATACATACCTGCAGCCATCCCTCACAGCCCCTGGCAGTGCAAGCTGTGGGGCTGCGGGTGTCTACCAAGTTGACAGAGTTGGAGACATGGATAGTATCCCAGCAGTGATCTCAGGATACTTTGCAAGGCGCATCTCAGACCTCCATTCTCAAAGTTGGTTCTTCAATGGCTCTTGATCTCAGCTGGCTTAAATCACTGGAGTATTTCTAGAAAATCCAGAATCTTCTCCACAGTCTTTGTCTGGTGTCCTTGATTTGTCTATATTCTGAGTAGACTGTTCACATTTCTTTTTTCTTCTGAAAAGTTGTGAACAACAATTCATCCTGTTGGGTATTTCAGTAAGCTAAATTTCTGGAAAAAAATTACTTGCTTAGAAAATGTAACACCTGTTAACCTTGAGGAAGTAAAGCTGCTTAGTCCTTCTGTAGGACTAGATAGTTCAGGAGTGTGTTAGGATTGCACTTAGATGAGGTGGGCACTCATGCCTGTGTCATTCACACCTCTGCCAACACAGAGCAGAAACCTGTTAGTAATTTAGGTTTTATGCTTACAGTAAATTAATAGCAGAGAAAAGCCTTCCCAAGTATTTCTTAAATAGGAGTGGTCTAAATATCGTTAGGTAATTTGTGAGTGCAGAAAGGCTGTTAAAAGGGGAGGTTGAAAATGAACAATAACAGGTAAACCAAAAAGCAGGTATTATTTTATGTAATAGATAAAAGATGAGGAGATATTTATTCTAGCTGATTTCAACCAGAAACAGTCCTGAGAAAAGCCAACGGCTCTGCATTGCAGCATCTCACCTATTTCATATCTCAATTATGTTAACGAGTTTCCATCTCTGTATCAGAAGTAAATGGCCGGTGATCAACTACTCCGAAACCCTTCTGACCACGCAATTGCAATACATCATTGTGTCCCAATAGCTTAGTTTGTGCTACCGACATTTTTCTCCATTAAAATGACTCCGACTTCAAGATGCTGTCAAACATGTTATATGGCATCAATAATCCCAGAACATTTTGTTCCTTTCCCTTGCAGTGTACAGTTCATCCTGCGTATTCATATTTTTAGCTATGTCTTGAGGATACTCGGCTGCAGAATAGTGCACCAGGCTTTTGCAAAGTGTTTTGTTTTATTATTCAGAGTATGCGTTTGTTCTCTCTGCAGGAGCAGTTTGAGTTTGCTTTGACAGCGGTTGCAGAGGAAGTGAATGCAATACTCAAGGCACTTCCCCAGTGAGCGGCTCAGTCTCCCGAAGGTTCCAGCAGGATCCGTCCCTCGTTTTCCTCATCCTCAGTCCCTGTGAATGTTCTTGGAAACCGTGACCTGACCTTAACTGTGTATCTTCTGTTGTAACCACATAGTGATAGGGTCCTTACAAACTCCTTCAGCTAGTAAAAGTTCAACAGTTAAAATGTGTATTCTGTTTTTTGGGTTTCTAAACAAATTTTTAAAAGTACACTGAAGCCTCGGATTAAGTGACAGAACAATCCATCTAATTCCTTTCACATCCTCGAAGCCCTGAATGTCACACTTGGAAAGCACACATTCATGTTCTTAATAGCAAATATACAGTATTGTGGGTAATTAGTGCAGTCAATATAGTCTCAGAAAACAGTGTTCTGTTATATTTTGTAACTTCTCAAAGGCTGAATAAGAGTGGGGGGCCTGAAGAGGATGGTGATTGTTCCTATACAATGCCAAGCAAGAGCATGAAACAGTGCTGAGGGTGTGAGTAAACACAGGTCCAGGCTCTGGCAAAGAGAGCTTGCACCTTCTCGTGCTGGGCTTTGGCAAGCAAATGTTTTCTTAACTGTTGTTTACTTTTCAGCTTTATGCCATGGACGGAAGAAAATCTGAACTATAAGTAAATAGGCCTGCGCAATTGTTGCAACAGGGGAGGACAAGTTGGTCACATTAATGGGAAGTCGGAGGATAACGAGCACAACGACTCCGACCATGTACCTTCCACTGGCAGCGCAGAAAAGGAGAGTGTAGACTCACCTCGGGTGATGGGGAAAGGCCCTGTCAGCAGTCAGGTAAATGCCCAGAGCTGTTCTGGAAACAGATTGTTGATTTTATGGGATTACTGAGGAAGAAAACGGGACTCTCCTCTTTATATTTTTGCATTTCCCTCTGTAAAACTGTGCTGTGCCATCCTTCTTAGCCAGGAAAATATATTTCTGTAAAAGTCTGGCTGAAGGAGAAATCTCCAATCTGCATTTTATGATTCTCATCGAGTATGTCTGATCCAGATGTTCGTTGCACCTTTCTGCAGAGGCTCTGCTCTCTCCTTGTTCTGAATGATAGCTATTTTAACTAACCACTAAGGGGTAAAGAAGCACACGAGTTGAATTTCAGAGATTCTTGTGTTCTTAAAATCCTAATGCCTACTGTTGCAAAGTAATGCTAAAATATGTCTGTAAATGGTTTGGTTATGCAGTCTTGCTTATGTGAATTCATGGGTCTAGTTGTGGTACTCTTCTGAAGGAATTTAAATTATTGATAGAAAGTACGCCGATATGTTTGAATGAAGGGCCTGAGAGTAAAATTATCGAAGGTATCTATGATCTAGGCTCTTAATTTCATTTTCAAAAGTGAATACTTGGATGTTTTTTCATATGTTGTTCTACATCTCTGTGATTTAAGAATTTTGGGGTGCTTTTTTCCAAAATCTTGAGTGTGTTGTATGCTTGAAACCATATTAGGCTAATCATATGACTTCAGGACTGGGAAATGTATCATTGAATTTAATTTGGGAAGGAGAAGCTTTTATAAACGTCTAATCAGTGAAATGTTGAAGATCGACTATTGCAGAGTTTTGCTGGCACAGAGGTAACAGACATCCATTGAAATCAACCATGTTGCAATTTTGTGTTGTAGGTGTGGATATTGGTGACTTCTTCTTTTTAGCAATTAAAGAGCTATTTTAAAAAAAGCAGAAGGCTTGTTACTTTTTGCCATACATTTTTGTATGCTTTGCTTGGTATGTGCTGTTGCTTAATTTGTGCATCCCATTACTATGGCAGTACAGAGCAGTTACTGCAGATGCCATCATCCTCTTAAGTACACATACTGTACATTAAGCCACATGTTTATTTTATAGCCTAAGCATTTCAGAGCTTTCCTAGCAATAACTAAAAAAACTAATGGAGTATGAATGAGAAAATTGCCTTTTTCATTTGATAATTTAGGTTTAACAGGATTCTTTTATTACTTTAGCTAACACAAAATTGCAGATCAGGGCAGATGAGATCGATTTGAGCAGTATCAGCAAGTGTTTGAAGTAGATTTACTGTGAGCCATGTACTGCAGCTTTCTGAAAATACAGGTAGTTATATCCAAGCAAACTGTCCAAAGAATCAAAATTAGGGCATCCTAAGCCAAGCCCTCCTGTTATCGGGTAGAATTATTTCCCAGTGCAAGATGCTGTGCTATTACCTACTGCCAATGGGATAATGGGTTTTTAGTACAGATTTCTGCCCTGGGATTCATTAGTGTTCACCTTCTGACTGTCCCTGTGCATACCACAAACATGGCTGACAAGCCTTTCGCTTGCACTTCGGGAATATTTTTTAATTGTTCTTTTGCAAATATTTGCATTTCATAATAGCAATTTCAGGGCGATCCCTATTAATTCACAAGCAGCTGAGTGTAGGACTTAAATATTGGTCTTCATGCTTCAGAGTTTATTTAGCGTAGATTAGAGGGCATTAATCTTCCCCAAGGCTAATGGGGCAGGGATGTATTGTTTTATTCATACTTGTAGACCAGTTTATACAACAGAAAGATGCAGTCTTACTCAGAGGGTTAGAGTATCTCCCACTGAATGTCATTGACAGTCCTGTTATTTCAGCCGTGTTTTGTACAGTTCTTCCACAAAGAGGTGCCGGGCTTATTCTGTTGACTGTAAACTATCACGCAGAGTATTTTGTCTGTGCAGTCAGCATACTGTTCACACCTCTCAATAAATGCCCTGCTTCTGGGAGCGATAATCTGCTGCAGGGTCTGTTAGTGAAGTGTGGGTTTCAGCTGCATCGGGGTGACCCGTAGGGGTTTGCAATCCATTTCCCGGGAAGATGCCAAAGCCATGAATGAAGCCACAGCGGTGGATTTCTCATGCAGAGCAGGTATTTCTTTACCCTTTTCACTGGACTTAGCTCAATCCTCATGATTTGGAGAAGGATGTTCAGGCCACCCCCAGCCACTTGCACTGGATGTGGGACCTGCTCCGTGTTCACTAGCAGGTTGAGTTGAGCTTCTTCCTGGAATCCACGATCACCTGAGAGCCCAGAGTCAAATGAGACCCACGGTCCTCCCCTGTTCAATATGCTGCTTGATCTTTAGTAAACTGATTGCGATTGAAGCTTGGGCTGGTGCCTGATGTGTAGCCATAAACAACATGTGTTTATTATTGACGATCCTTGTGTTCTTGATAAAGACAAATTGAATCTACAGGTGCTGTTTGTGTGGTTGAATCTTTAAATGACATTTAATGGTGAGAGCTACAGGAGGGCAATTTAACCCCAGTGCTCGCAATTTCCTTTCTTGCTGGTCAAAGCCCGTGGCAGAGGGAGAAAACCGTGGTTTCCCACAGGCACGGCTGCGAGCATGGCTACTGGCCCTGAGCAAGGCAGCAGTGGCCAGACCAGACTCCATGCTTACGTAGTTCCAGCAGGTACAAACATGAGCAATTTGTCACCAGAATCAATAGTTCATAGGAGTAACAGCAGTCGCCCTTCCCATGACATGGGCCAGGATTTGGAGGAACAGAGGGGCAGGACAGCCCCTCAAGCCCGGATCCTTGAAGTTCAGCCCTAGCCACAGGGGTTTGCTCTTGGCTTCACGCGTTTCAGGCATGAGCTCTATTCTATCGTCTGTGGGACCTAGTGCGGTCCAGGTCACGTCCACTGGAAGTACGTGGCAATTGTGAGGGCCAAGAAAGAATTTCAGCAGAAAAGCCCATATCCAAATCTCAATGCAGTAGCAAAGCAAGCAAGGTTATTTTTATAGGCGCTACTAAACGTTTAAAACATTTTAAAATATTTTTTAAATCTACACCAATGACTAAACCTTGTTTGTGTCTCTAGCATGCATGCAGAACCAATCTCCATCCATCCCCAGGGGAATGACAGCTATAGTACCTGTAAGGAGTTCATGCTTTATTAGTCGAGTGGAACATTAATAAAACCCAGCCCACTTCATAATTTCCAGAATAGTCATTAATTAAAAAAACTTTATTGGAATAGAAAACAAGTATTTGATGAGCATTGTTACAGAACAATAGCTCTCCTAATTTTTATTCTGCGTATTTTATTCTTTGTTTAGAAAATTCGCTTAAGAAGCAGTTGAGATAATTCGCTTTTTAAAACTGTACAGTTTCTATGGGTTTGCTTTTTAAATGAGAGTACACTTTGTAGATTTGATTATTGTATTTTTCTGTTAAGATTACATTGGGCATTACAAAAGCATTCCCCACCACAGTGAAAAGAAAGCTATCCTGTTGGTTTATTGTAAAAGAAAAAAATAATTAAAACAAAATTGCAGAGCTGTGGCATACTCAATCCGATTAGAGCATGACTCTTTACTACTCTTCATTTACCACATTTGAAATGAAATAAAGTTACACCAGCAAGATTTCATTTGAAGCTGTTCTTGCATGCTGTTTGTACTGTATTTGATGGCATAATATTGTTTTGTTTACAAGTTTTTCTTTCTTGTCATTCTATTATATTCTTTATATGTATATAGTTTAAAAAAAAAGATTATACAAAGTATTTTGTTCTACCTCTGTAAAAATCATATTTGTGAATAAAGTTACATTGTCTGTGGAGTGCAGTATTGTGAATACAGCATTACCAGCTGGTGCTTTGCTTTTATTTGTGGGGTGGGAGCAGTACCTCCGTCTGTTGCTGGAAAGCTGGATTCTGTGTATCTGAGGTGGGCACATGAAGCTGACAAAAGGGGACACAAACGTCCTGCCGACAGCTTAGAGTTCCCTGTTTAATCTGCTCTGAGCAGAAGAGATTGCAGTCACCTCTGGCTTGGCTGTGTGGCCTGTGATATTGCAGCTGCCAGCATTTTGATCGAGACAGACTCCTGTGTTCAGATCAGAAAGCGAAGCAGGAAAAAAAATTACTAATTTGTAGCAACCCTCCTTGCCGAAGTGGGAAGCGAAAAAATTTGGCCTGTGATGTGTGTCGCAGAGTGTACAAGTTAACAATTGGAATAAATCGTACCCTCTTTCAGGAAAATTAAAGGCAGGAAAATGTTTTTGTGGAGGGAAGGTGGATCCGAGCATCACATAACGTGTGGTACGGGCTGCCCAAGGATCTATGTTTTCAAAGAGTAGCAGAAGGTTTTGAACAGGTAATGGAAAATACTGTTATATTAAAAAAGGTTAAGAGGAATAGAAGTCTTAAGGTTCCCACATAAGCACAGCATGAAATAACCAGTCTTTTCCTTGGGGGATGGGAAGTAATTTTCCCATAAGCACTGTCCATTATGTGAAGGTTTTTATCTTCCCGTGAAATATCTACTGTTAGCTGTTAATCAGAGACAATCTTTAGGATTAGACAGCCCTGGTATGGTACATTTCATGGTCTTGTGTTGTGTGATTTCACTTCTGTTTTGAAAAAAACTTAAAATAGTTTGCCTGGAAATAACTAGGAAAAATGTAAATAGAAAGAAACAAACCGTCCTGCTCCAGCTCACTCCCTTCCCATCAGAAGAATCACATTTTACATTCTTTAACCTTGTTTATGTAGTTGCATGTTTTAATATCTATGCCTTTCTCAGTGTAAGAAGGTGACTTTCATCTTGGAAGCAAAATATATGCACCATTATAGCTATTTTCCTGGTGGTGTAATTTAGGAGGTCTTTCATCTCCAAGATAGCTTTCTGAAGCCTCTAGTAACATCAGATGGACAAAATGAGAAATACATCTAACTATACAACTACTGCAGCATTGTGTATCGTCTAGGCAAACACGACAGCCATCAGTTGCTCATACATTGCTTCACGCAGCCAGCGCTTGCTTTTGCTTCACGTTGCAGAGAGACACGCAACCTCGCTCTCAGGCTGTACAGGAGTGTCTCAGCTGCTGCCAAGGGGCATTACTTTGTTGCAGTTACTCTTGGGTTTGTATTTATGGCTCTAGCTCGTTATCAGTACGGCAGACCGGCTATTGGCTTCTTGCAGGGCTCTGGAAAGAGCTGGGTTTGATTCCCAGCAGCAGCATGCAAGAGCTGTAGCACCACCCTGCACCTGATGCCCGCCTGCCCTGCTGCAGCGCTGGCAGCCACCGTGGCTGGAGCACCCCCAGCACACCTGAATGCTCTTGTTGCACAGCCCATGCTGTAGTAATGCACCTGCTCTGAGCCTGAGCTGTTCATGCTTTTGGGGAAGCAAGGGGACACAGCGGTCAGCAAGCTCGGGGAGAGGAGGAAAGAGCTGCCTGTCTGCTGCCCTGCTTGGTGCCAACGCGAAACGGAGAGACTTGCTTCGACTCCCAGCTGAGCTACTGCAGTCCCTCATACAGTACAAAACCCAGGAACTTTTCACGTTGTCCAAAGTTCCTCTGGGTTTTATTTTTAGGACTTGTAAAACTTCAGTGCTGACAGGATTGGTATTTCTGTTTTGCATGCTGAATAAATACGAAAAGAACTATGCACCCACAGGGAGGGGTAACCAGTAGGCTATGTTTATTCTTGGTTTAGTGATAGGACCGGCACATTGTGCGCTTGAAACAAGTGAATCCTTGGGGAAATTCTTCTTCCTGCAGTGGAGTTAAGCAAAAAATTAATTTCTCCCCTTGAGAATGCTTCAGTTATCACCCTCCAAGTAAATCACCCATACAGAAAAAAGATTCTACATGGATGACCATTCTGGGAGATGTTATTGCTAAACCACTCTCCATCATCTTTGAAAGGTCACAGAGAACAGGAGAGGTGCCTGAGGACTGGAGGAAAGACAGCGTCACTCAAATGTTCAAAAAGGTCAAGAAGGAGGACCCAGGAAACTAAAGGCCAGTCAGCCTCACCTCCATCCCTGGAAAGGTGATGGAGCACACCATTCTGAATGTCATCTCCATGTGGAGGAAAAGGCGGCTGCCAGGAGTAGCCAACATGTTTTCACCAAGGGGAAATCCTGCTTGACCAATCTGATAGCCTTCTATGATGGCATGACTGGCTGGGG
>VZSC01007206.1:114673-164672 GCA_013398225.1 Steatornis caripensis
TATGAGGAAAGGCTGAGAGCCCTGGGTCTGTTCAGCCTGGAGAAGAGAAGACTGAGAGGGGATCTGATCAATGCTGATCAATATCTAAACGGCGGGTGTCAAGAGGATGGGGCCAGACTCTTACCAGTGGTGCCCAGCGACAGGACAAGGGACAACGGGCACAAACTGGAGCACAGGCAGTTCCACCTGAACATGAGGAGGAACTTCTTTACTGTGAGGGTGCCAGAGCCCTGGCACAGGCTGCCCAGAGGCTGTGGAGTCTCCTTCTCTGAAGATACTCAAAACTCATCTGGACGCGTTCCTGTGCACCCTGCTCTGGAGGCACCTGCTTTAGTGGGGTGGGTAGACTGGATGATCTCCAGAGGTCCCTTCCAACCCCTGCCATTATGTGATTCTGTGATAAGGTGAATCATCCTGTTCACCCAATAACCTGAAACAGGGGGTTCCAAATTTTAACTATGCATTAGGTAAAAAAGCATTTAATTGCTGATCTTGTAGACTGTGAATTTATAGACATCCTTATCCTATTCCTCCTCAGTTTTCCTGTTCCACACTCCAGACTCATTTCTCCACTTACTGAAGTTGTCCAATGCCTTTGGTCACCTTTACTACCCACCACCTTACCTTGTCCGTTTCTGTGTCTACTAGGCTTGCTCTCAGGTGCATGAGGCCCCAGCTGAGGTGCACTGTCACATTGTGGTGTTTTTCTCTTTTTTCTTTTCTTTGGAATTTCTAACATGCAGTTGCCCTCCTCCACTGCTGAGCACAGGGTCACAGCCCATCCTTATTCACAGCAATACCAAACTTCCTTTTCATCAGGGCAATGGCTTGTCCAGAGAACATCGTTACGTCTTTACTGTTAGGCATGTATTTCATGACGTGCATTACTTTATGTTCATCATTAGTTATTTCATCTGCCACCTCCACACAGGCACACATTATAACAAGATACCTCTATGACATTTCACAGTTACTTTTGTTTTTATGACCCTAGGTAATACATGTCATCCACACTCTGCCACTAGCATCCACAGCTCACTAGCACCTCCTCCTTTCTCACATTGTTTATATTGGGGAATCACCACCACCACAAAAACTCGCCCTTTCTTCCCAAACTGTTTCTTATCTTTCAACCACTCACTGGTCTACAAAAGAATGTCCCCCTAATCCCATAGCAGCTCAGGTTCTTTAAGGGCCTTTCATGAGACAGCCTTTGCCAAATGCTTTTAGGAAAGCCAAACACACAATATCAAGTAAATCACCCACATCAACACATTCACTGATTCCTTCAAAGCCTCTTAGCAGGCTTTTGAGATTCGACTTTCCCCTGCAAAAGCCATGTTGCTTCTCCCTCCCCTTTATGCCATCAGTTATGTAAGATCTAGACACGAGGAAGTGGATGAAGCATATAGAATAAGACACCTACTAAAATAGCCTTGGTATCCTTTTGGAGTCAGTGGAGAGCTACTGAATGGACTTTAAAATGGAGCTCTGCAGCTCAGCTAGTGCAACCCCCCCACTCAAAGGAGCACTTACAGCACATTGCTCAGGGTCCTTTCATGGCAAGTTTTGAGTATCTCCATAGATGCAGATTCCCCTAGGTCCTCTTTGTAAAAAATATCTTTTCAAGATGTAATTGAAATTTCCCTTGATGCAGATTGATTGCTTATCAGCTCCCCAAAAGGAGGCGTCTGCACATCATCAGCCAAATCCTTCTCTAGGCTCCACCAACAAGGTTGTCAATTACTGTAGTGGACACTCAGGCATGTACCTCACATGGAAGCATTTATATTTCAGTGCCTTAATCCATGAGCTGAATCCCACCCTCTGGGCAGGATTCAGTGCTTGTTTGTAAGTGTTCGATGTCACTGCAGATGCTGTGGGTATCCTGCCTAGCCTCCAGCACTCATGCCAAATGGCTGAGGATCTGAAGTCTTGTGTTTTGTTTGCCAGCCCTGTGCTGGTGGCTTGAACCTCCTGAGGTGCTTCAATGATGTCGAATGCCTACATTCAGAGAGCTGAATCCCACATCGTGTGTCTGCTAGTTGGATTCTGTAGCTTCTACCAAAATTCAAGGTATGGAAGAGAATTCCACAGTAGTTTCCCAGGTATAACCCACCACTCCCAAACTGACAGCACCTTTTGAAAACCCTCAATGTGCCTGCTTGAACTTCTATCAGTACTGGCTTCAAGGTAGGGCTATGACTTCAGCAGCGGACAGCATTGCTTAAGCATATGCCAAGTCCCAGCACAAGGTGTTGCAATGACCGTAGCAGGGCACAAGTGAAGAGTAGCCTTTATGCTGGGGAGCCCTTAATGGCTTTGTGTACCTCACAGCCAGTGGCAGTGTTGTGTGGGAGCATAGGCACTGTTGCTTTCCAGCACAAGAGGGGAAAAAAGGGAAAAGTGGCCAAAAACATGATATTTAGACTTTTGAGTTCATGTAAAAAATCTAGTGAACAGCAGTGTTCTAGTAGCACTTGTTTCTAAATATGACATCCATTTCCTTCACACAGGAAATCTGCTCCGTTTTCCAGCAGATTTCGTTTGTGTTGTCCAAGTTAGAAATGTTTGTTCCTGCATACGGATATTACGATAGAGAGTGAGCATGAGCAAGACCAGCTCTACATGGTGGTACTGATGCTGCACCTAATCTATCGGGCAGAAGCCAAAGGGGACCCACAGCTTTGCAATTCTGATAAAAGCATTGCCGAGGCTGAAAGGAAGCCAGTGGTCTTGTGAGTGGCTGTAGGGGAAAAACAAACCACCCCTTTTTCCAGAATTACCTTTTGATTATTTATAGATTTGTTTCCATGAGCAGGAATACACATTTGTTTTTGAAAAGCAAGATTAATTTAACATCTGGTGTGTCTAGCCATGCATGGTTGAAGGAGCTGGGTAAGTGACCTGACTCAACGAGATGTTCCTTGCAGAACAGAAGGTCTTTAGCACTGACTTTTTTATCTGTTCTACTGTTCATTCTAAGTAGACCCCATGTTTTTATTTTAATTTTTTAGATAAGGTATTATAGAAGTAAGCTGGTTTTGACTGGAATAGAGTTAATTTTCTTCATAGTAGCTGATATGGGGCTATGTTTTGTATTTGTGCTGGAAACAGTGTTGATAATACAGGAATGTTCTATTTATTGCTGCGCAGTGCTTTACACAGCATCAAGGCCTTTTCTGCTCCTCACACCACCCCGTCAGTGAGTAGGTTGGAGGTGCACAAGAAGCCGGGAGAAGAAACAGCTGGGACAGATGACCTCAGCTGACCAAAGGGCTATTCCGTACCATATGGCATCATGCTCAGCAGTAAAACTATGGGGGAGGTTGGTGGAGGGACCGCTGCTAGGGGACTGGCTGGGCATTGCTCTGTTGGTGGTGAGCAATTGTTTTCATTTGCATCACTTGCCTTTCTTAGGTTTTATTTCTCTCTCTTTGTTATTTTCCTTTTCCTTACAATTTACTACTTTTTTTCCAATTATTATTCTATTTTTATCTCAACCCATGAGTTTTCTCACTTTCACACTTCCGATTCTCTCCTTTCCAACCAGGAGTGAGCAGCTATGTGGTGCTTAGTAGCCAGCTGGTGTTAAGTCACAAGAAGCTGAAGTAACAAGCTGAGATCTATTAGGATACATCTGAAATTAATTACAGTTGTGCCCATCCCATATACTTCCATTGCAGAGAGCCACAAGACAGACAACCAAGCCAAGCTGTGTTCCTAAGCAGTTAGGTAGGACTCGGTCTTCCTCGCAGTTTTATCACTAAATGCTGAGCCTTTTGGAGAAACTCTTAGGTTATGTTTGTTGTGTTAAATCACTTTATCTTTCTCTGAAGTTGAGGGAGTAAAGACACTATAACAACATGATGAGCTAATGAGATGACTTGGGAAAGAAAACATTTTGATGCACTGCTGGCTCATACACTTTCAAGTATTTTGTTCTGAAATATTTTGTTATAGCTGTGTTTGCTCAACCAGACTCTATGCCATGTCTTGCTTGGAATCTTAGTTGTGCCAAATCCCTGCTCTGCCCGACTTCCACGTCCCTTATCCCCCATGGCCAAGATGTCAAATGGAGATGGGCGAGGTTTGTAGGCTAGTGACCCTCTGGCATGAGGGTGTAAGGCATAAGAACAGAAATCTTGAAGATAAGATTGCTGTAATGCTGGCTGCAGGAAAGATGTGTGTCCTTGCTCTACAGCAGAGAGTTTACAGCAGTAGCCCAATATCATCACAAGGAACGGGATGGATGGACACCTTTGTAGTGATCTACCAGTGTTATCATCTCGCTGCCTGGGCCTGTTCCAGTCTCTAATAATCTTGCTCTTCTCAGGAAGAAAAAGAACATGGGTTTTTGTCAGTGTTGTATGTATTTACCCTGGGAGACCTTCACAGCTCTTCTTTTTCTGCATCCACCCAAACTTGCTTTTCTGTAAGTTGCCAACACAACATCTAACGTGCACAAAACCATGTAAATACCCACAAAGCTTCTTTTTATCAGAATGCTGGCTTGTAAAAGCTTTTTCAATTTTCCTTGGTGAATTCCAGTCCTGTAAAAGCAGGACTTACGTAAATGGCAGGCACAAAGGGCCCTGCCATACATAACCAATGCTATTCCTCCCATCCTAAAGCAGACTCCTGCTGCTATGTATACAGGTCTAGCTGGGTCTGACCACCATGAGTCACTGACACCATTGCATTTTAAAGGATTGTTCTGAATAGATAGCTGATGTTGCATGTGCCACACTATTTCTAATGTATGTCAATTAATTAACAATTTAATGCCAGCTGAAAATGCCATTATAGCTTTTACTTTTGGCACCTGTGAAAGCTCATTTAATATTACTAAGTTTTTTAAGTCACGGAAAAGTCATTTAATTAGTTGTCCGACTTTCCCTTTAATGTGCAGTGAGATATGGAGAGTTGGGCAAGAGGGAAGGGAAGTATCAGGATCTTGATAAACTCCTCCTGCCCATACCCAGGATCAGGAAATGCCTGGTGCCTCAGTACAGGTTAGACCTTCCAGGAGACAACGGATAACAGCCCAGCTGTCTACTACTAACAGATATTTTTATAAACCCTCTAGTAAGTATTCGCTTACACACATACTTTCCTCCCCCCATTCCATCGGCTCCCCAGCCCTTCAGTCAGTAACATAGGCATAGAGGGTGGGATTTGCTGCCCCTAATCCAATCAACTAAAAATTAAATGGTAGTCCCAGCTAATCCTTTCCACTTCCTCCCAAATCAGCAGAGAGAGATAAGCAGTGGTAAGTTATTTAGCCCAGAATTTCTCAGGGGCTGAAAGGGGAGAAATACTGTTCCCAGTGGAAAATACATGCCGGGTACTAGGTAGGCAGGTCCGTACTGAAACAGCCTCTCTTGCAGAAGGAAAGCATCACAAGATGTGAAAGGACTCCCACCTGGCTATGAGCTTGAGGTCTCCCCTGAAGGTTGCCCTTCCCCAGAGTGCCCGAGGCTCTGGTCAGGGAAACTGCATCTCTTACAGGATCTTGGCACTGCCAACAGGCAACTGCTAGAGCCAGCTCTCACAAACCCTCCCTGATGTGCCAGGAGGACTGCAGCACACAGCTGAGAGCAGGGATTGCCCATGTATAGGGCAAGTTTGTGTGAGAATTATGAATAATAGACATTTTGAAGTTGCATAGAAAAACCCATTACTTTCGTTTTTCTTTTTTTAGCCAGAGACTATAAAAACAATACCAGGATGGTGTTCCAGCTCTTAGCGCTGTCCCCCATGTGCTGTGACACAGGTTTGCTCTTCTGCCATGTTCAAACTTAGGTTTGCCAGATGTTCATGACGGGAGTGCAGGTGGTGGGTAGTACCTCTGGGGTCCTAAATCAGAGCTGAGAAGTTACCCTGGCATGGCGTGAAATGACTCAGAAACAGGATGGAAGATATCCCATCTTTAACAATGTCTGAAGCCACCTGAATGATGTTGCATCCATATGGGTTAGTACCGGGTCCACACCAGAGACACAGAATCACCTTCTGGGCCAACAGCAACCAAAGTCCAGCCCTCTTTTGACCACGTTTCAGCCAAAATTTCACCCTTGTTCAGACTTTATGTGCAGGATGGGGAACCCTATTCCACTCAGTCTGCACCCAAGTTGAATCAACGAAGGAACTTTTTGCACTGTAACAGGGTAAACGGCTCCTGATCTGAGAAAGGACAAAGGTGTGGGCCTTTTTCATAGCACACCATGGTCCCACCTGACCTCAAAGGCTCTGAAACAGGGCAGCAGCCTTGAGCAGAGCAGCATCAGAGCTAAACAATGACCTGCCCTCTTACAGCCCTGAGCAAAGGAGGAGCCGCACCAACAAAGCCGAGCAGGGATTTCTTTCCCTGCGTCGCGTTGGTGTGAGATATGCGGATATGGGCATGACTTTGTGAACGACAAGATCTTCTACCCCTAGAGTGAGAGGCATAAACTCATTAGCCAAATGATGGACTCAGAGGTGAATCATGACACGCCTGGTAATCTGATAAAAAGAAATGTTTCCTTCTGAAAATACAAATGGAAATCTTTATTATTGTTATTTTAAAACCCTGTCTTCCCCACTGAAATGCCAGCAGATAAAGAATGTGGTACAGATCACTTTTGTTGGCTCTGCGAAGAAGAGAGCTATGAAAAGGAGGGGACAAGACAGGTTTGTGCTTTTCTCCTGACTGGTCTGCAGACTTTCGTGTTCCTATTCCTTTCGTGTTTTCTCCTCCTTGTCCACCGGGCTACTGTAATCTGGTCTAATTTCCTTCCGTATTTGACTTAATATAAATAGCTCCGCTGTCTCTGAACACCTTCTGGAACTTGAAGGGCAACAAAATGAGTTTGTAGTGCCTTAACTTTATTCCTGATTTCTTTTAAGCTTTGCTTATATTTGAAAAGGCATTTTGTTGGGCAGTTGCAGCTAATAGGACTATGTCTGTGACTTTTGACTTCAGATTTATGTTAACTACTCTGCTAACACAGTGGGGTTTTCCCACCGTGGACCATACCTTGCCTACAGATGTTTATCTGTGCAACTATCTCTGGAGCTGTGATGTATGTATATCACAGACCTATATATACATAAACAACAACAACAGGGCAAAAAAAGGAAAAAAGAGGAGCACAGCCATGCGGATAGCCAACAGATGGATAAGTGTACCTCCAGACATTTGAGCTGTATGAAATAGTGTCATAGCACTCCTACCAGGCACATGTTCACTTACTCGTGGTTGAGCATCTATAGCTTTTGGTGTAGGAGACGTCCACCCCTTCGCTACCATCTTGGCTCTGCAAGCAGCCCGGAGTCGTTTTGCCTGTATTGGTGTCCCTGCCCCTGGCTGGCAGCAGTGCCTCTCCCACCAGTTCCCTCCACTGACTCCACCAGCACAAGGTGGTTCTAGCTGGTAGGAAACTGCAAACCTGATAGCCTCCCAATAAGCTTTCTCTCATTGTAGCTGTGATTTTTTATGTGTTTAAATTAATAAAAGGGAGGTGGTTAGGGACAAAGTTCTAAAGAGGAAGTCAGTAAATTTAGTTTCCTAATGGAACTTCAAGGATAAACAAATACTTGCATTGTGCCACATATAAAAAAAGGGATGGTGGTGTTCATTTTTGTTGAGTACTGGGATGTACACGTAGGTAGTGGCACAATCAGTGGTTGATTCTTCTCTCTGCCTTGAGTGGCTGTATAGAATGGGTCAGGGTGAAAAATACAAAGTCAAGATACCCGAGTTGCTGCAAGGATTCCTGGAGCTAATTTAAGAAGTAATCGGAAAATTTTAAATTGGATTTTTTTGAAAAAAAAAAAAACCAAACTATTTTCCAACTAGCTTGAGAGTCAGCTGTAAAACTGACAGATTTCTATTGAAAAAAATCCAATATTTGGTGAAAAAATTGATGGAAAAAAATTTCACTGAAAATTTGCTCTTCGGGACCCTCTGGTTCAAAAGACCCTTTCCTGAGGCTTGGCTACCCCAGACTGAGACTTTAGCTGAATCCTCACAGCTTCTGGTTTGAGTAAGAAACTCTCAATTTTTTCATTGCATAAAAATTCAGACTGGATTCTGTGTATTTGCCACCTGCTGGGTTCTGAAGGAAAAAACAACCACCTACTATGTCCAGAAACCTTTAATCACAAAATCAACTCAGCCTTTGAGGAGCTTCATGGCTGCAGAGATAGATAGTCACAAATACTTTGTCTGATATTAGCCTTAAAGAGAAAAACTAGAGGGTAATTCAGAACCCAAATGAATGTTCAAAAAAATGTGATAGAAGTCATTTTAAGCTTCATTATCCTTGGGGCCTCAGTCCTAATGGTTTCATTCCCAGGGGTTTACATATGTCCCCTGGTTTCCTATCTCACATGTGAGAATCATGACAGGACAGACCTTCAGTGGGCATTAAACACAACGACGAGTTGCTCATGTCCGTAGCTGGCTGCCAGGAGGACCATACCCCAAGCAGGGCCTGCATGAGTTTTTGTCATTGTATCCTCACCAGGAAGGTCCCAGGTTTGTCGGCCCCACGAACAGACACAACAGGGCAGACACAACCCTGCCAGATGAGGCCAGGGCTGTCTCTGCCCCTCCGGACATCCCTCTCTGAAGGGGCTTGTGCACCCCAGTGCTCTGGTGTGCTAATGCTTTGCCGTGAACACAACAGGCGGTGGGGGGTACTCTTTACACCAGCCTTCGTTTAACACGCTGCCTGTCAGATGCATGTGCTCTTTGTTTCCTTCTTTTTCTGAAGGCTTAGGAGAAGGTTTAGGATTCACTACAGTACTCGCTGCCTTCAGAGCCGGCAAGATGAAGAGCTTCATTACTCCAGATCTAATCCTGAGGCCACCTATTCCCGCAGAAGGGATGTTAAGTGTCCTATCCCTAATCACCCATACTTCACAACAGGGCTGGCCTCTGCCCCCACGCAGCTTTGGGATATTGGACTCTTTTGTCTCACCAGCCTCTGCCTGACCCAGCTGCCTGCCAAAAGCCCATGTGCTCAAGCCCTGCCTGTGTACGTAGGGTAAACCTTCCCCCCGCTCGTCAGGACAGTGTGTGCTTGAACATGCTAATTCCCTTGCAGCCAGCACTTGGAAAGTCGCCCCTGCCGGCTCTGGGGACTGGAGTTCTTCATCTGCAGCACAGAGATGGGAGCACTTTTAATAAAGCGAAAACTGCCTTGCGTCTGAAGGCAATCCACTCTCCTTCAGCTCTCACCCAGGCGTTGCTGATGGCTAATACTGCAGGCACTGTGGGAGGTATTCGCACCAGCCTCTTCATGTGTCTAAATTACAGGCCTAAATTAGCAGCCTGAAGTTATTAGCTCATCAATAGTTGGAGGTAAACGCTCTGGCTGGACCCTGTGGCTACGCAAACCTGCTCCCACTGCCACAGAGGGAGCTGAGATCTCACCTGCACATTTAACCGAGACGTCGAATTTTGTGTGAACAGCGCTCCTCTCTCAGAGGGAGGTGAGCCTTGGCACGTCCCTGCCAGCCCCCTGACCAGGTCACGTTGGCTTCGCTGGCCTCAGTCCCTCCCCGGGGAGCGCAGGGGCAAGGCAAGCTGCCCCGCTGGGTTATTAGAGTGGGAGAATGAATAATTTTCACACATCCAGTTAGGAGCTTTCAGACAAATTGCAAAGACATATCAATGTACGTGACGAAAGACTAAAAGGTGAAACTGAAAACACAAAATTATTCTTGCTCTTAGCTCCCCTGAGCCTTATCCAGCAAATGCTTGACTTGGCTTTTCCATATAGCCCTACTGGTTTCAGGAATGAAGTTCACAGCGTGTTGTATAGAATTGAGTCCTTAATTTATCCATCTGCATTTCTCCTCTAATTTATTGACTTTTCCAGTTCTGATGATTAGGTCAGGTGTTGTCACATGCTTCAAGAACTGAGGCCAATTAACACTCTTTCTGGGTGACCAGGATTGCTGATCGATTAAGCCGCTCCATCCCACTGAGATTCCTTGCTGTTGCAAAGGCAGACACGTGGTCATATAAAATACTTTGAAATAGAATTAATGAAAAGGCAGGCCTGAATGACAGCTGAAATGTTTTTTATTTCTGGAAAGAGCCCAAGGAGGGGTTTATTGGACTCCTCTTCCCAGCACTTGGAAAGAAATAACAGCTGTTATTAAAAATAAAGCCTTTTGGGGAGGGGGTGGGTGGAATTCAGTTCAGCAAAATGGATAGAACCAGCTAAAATAACTTCTGAACCAGATATCCCTCTCCCATCCAGAAAATGTTGAAAGTGAGAAATCACAGCAATCAAAAAATTGAGGTTTATTCTAAAAGTTATCCACATATTCCATCTACCCACAAAAGATGCGTTTTTCAACAGTATTCCAAAGCTGTACCGCTCACGGTCCTCAATTTATCCAATGCTCAAATTCAAATGAAATCAACTGAATATAAGCATGTACATGACCCTGAAGAGTTGCACGGACAACATTTCTTTCTGGAAATCCAAACCACATTCCAGTTTGCATGATGGTACAAGAGACCAGAGTCTGCTGGATACCCTTGTAATGGGTAACAGGGGTGGTGGAGAAATGGAGAGGGGATTTTGCCTGCTGGAGAAGGTGACTCTCAGCCCACGCAGTGCTGTGGCTTTCTGAGAGTGGATCAGACCAGCCCGACCTAGCACCAGAGACATCCCTTGGGAATCGATCCAGGTTTTCTCACTCCCAGTCAGAATAGCTAAAAAGCAACCCACATAATTGCATAAAAAGCAAACTCACATAATTTTCCTGACTAAATACATTTTCAAAAGAGCACTGGGCAGCTGAAAAGTCAACAAACACTTCAACAGAAGTGAAATTTGGGTGAATAGCCCTGCTACCTTCTCGTCTGCATCAGAAACGGAGTTCGTGTGTTGTGAGTCGCCCACGCAGAGCGCGACCAGAGCCGTGGTAGAGAGAGGATCTGAATCACCAGAGGACGGCAGCTTTTATCAGCTTTTTCAGGTAGCTGGAGTCTCAGGCTCTCAGAGAAGATCAGCATAGGCACTCTACCACATTTCACATTAAATGATGCTCGACTTTCCATTTTTTCTTTTGTAAACTGCCAAGAGATGATACCTCTCTCTCTCTGACACTAATGCGAGCTGAGCTGACACTGAGGTTTACAGCCTCTGAAAAAAAATAATCAGTGAGAGTGCAGTCAGAAGTGGGGTTGGGAAAGGCAGAGCAAGGCTGGAGTGAAAGGCAGGCAGAGGGTCCTTCCTCCAGAGCAGGGGTCCGGGAGCACCAGGGCGGGAGAAACAGCACACAAGACATCAGCATTTTCCTTTCAGTTGAAAACTGATTTACCCAAGGGCAGCTATAATGTCCCCAGCTCAGATTAGCACCCTCTGTACCACGCACAAACCCACCACAAAGTTCTACTCCAAAGGTTGAAGCCTAACTGGACAAGACAGATGAAAGTGAAGGATGAAAGGAACCGAAAGATTGATTTAGCTGAAAGTAATGTAGAAAACCTGGAGAGGTTTCCAGTCTGATAGGATGGGCTTGGTTGGCAGAACATCTTTCCGTGGGACAAGGCCCTGTTCCTAGTCTTTGCTCCTCATCCTGGGATTTGCACACACGGCAAATCCAGTCTCAGCCTGGCTGAAGATGTGACAGGGCTCTGTCTATGCAAAGTACCCTGTTAGCACCACTAAAGCTTTGTACCTAACAGCCCCACGCAGGGCATTGTGAAAACGGGATCGCGGTGTCTCCGAACTTTCTCTTCGGTATGCGGACAATTTCCATTGAAATCTACACCTTCTGGCTCCTTGGTTTAGATGGTCTCTAATGTCAGTCAATTCATCAGCTTTCTGCAAAAAGCGAGTTATTTTGGGAAGCTGAAACGTGGTCTTAATTAACATGCTATTGTGGTTAATCTGTTTTACCAATCCCTTAATACAGAGAATCAATAGTTACAGACATCAAAGTTGATGAGTGCCCTCACAGGAAAAGAAAAATCTATAAAACATAGATGGTTACACTTCTCAAAGCTGCAAATTAAAAGCAATGAGTTCCACTAAACCTTAACCCAAGGTGAAAATTGCTGGTGTTTTAACCCAGCGTACAGCTGCCTCCTCAGCCAGAATTGTTACACAGACCTTTGAGCAGCAGGAGGATTATGACACCTGCTTTCATAACTGCCCTAGCTTGAGTGGCACCTCAGTTCATAACTTGGTGGATCTGCAAAAGTAATAATATTTTTCTTAGGCCAGACCATCCAGTTGTAGGTGTCTGTGGCAGTTATCTAAATACAACAGCAAAAATATTTAGCCTTGCAGACTTGTTGAGAAAATTTACCAGGCACAGTATTAACTGGCCTTACCTGATCTTTACTGTGATAGATGAAAGTACAATATGAATCATAAGGTTCTTCTTACCTGTCAAAAAATTCTCTGCCATGAAGTATAATATTTAGCAATTTCAAAGTATGCAAGAAAGATTTATCCCTACAATAATTTGGTGACATCTTTAAAATTCTACAGACTGCAAATACTGAGGCCTGGCCGACTTTTGGCTGCCCTGGCAGAGTGGAAACCCAGCCACTGGGGGTGAGAGCTTCATCCTTTTTTGCAGTTGGTTGTTACAGTCTAACTTAGTTCTAAGTATGTCTTGAGCTGGTCATCTGTATAGGGTTTGCAGCTTCCCCTATGATAGACGTATGACAGAAAATGACCACATCACTCAGTAAAATGTTCTTAAATGTTTTCTCATAGCAAATTATATGCATGGCTATTTTTGATGTTGCTAGTGGGTAGGATAACTTCAGGAAAGCTAACTCACACACCATACTGATAGGATCCCTAGAAATATTAGATGCAATGGAATGGCCAACCCATTAGGGGAGGTCCTTTCAGATATGGAGCCTAAAACAAATCTCAACTGATACCTCCTTAGATGTTGATGCAAGCGGTATACATTAGCCTCAAAACAGCATTCAAACAAAACACATTTTGTCGTAGCAACCAGCTGACTCTGCATCAGAGAAGTGACTACCTTGTCCTCGTGTGGAGGCTACTGTCTGGCGACACACACGTGGAGACAAGTTGAGCTGCCAAAACTTGTGAGCTCAAGCTGCGAGTCCTTCAGCTCCTCCAGGCAGTAGCTGTACAACGTGTGCCAGTGAGGCACGCACCTGGACACATCCACCAGGATAGGTTTAGGTACAGGAGGAAAAGGACTTCTGCCAGCCTGCGCGGAATATGCAGGAATTGAGGCTTACTGCTTGCATCTAATTACATTCAATTTTGATTCTTTTCTCTACAGATCTGGTACAAAAGGCTAACAAAACACTCATACTTCTAAGGTGATCTGAATATTGGGTTATTTACTGGGGGGGAGAGTTGTAGTTCTGCTGGCACTGGGAAGACAAACAGCCATTGACCAGCAACATGCAGTTTCAGTGTCAAAGTCTTACTTCATTTCTTGTCTCCTCCCTATGCTAAAAGCTGTTTCCATCCGGTACTTACAGCTCCCAGGAAAGAGAACTTGATCAGGCGTGTTAATTTATTGCCATCCAATGGGACATAAGGAATCTGACAATACCTTTCTTGGACATTGGCATTGGCATGATCCCTTTGGGTGTGAAATGACCAGATCAGAGCACAATTTACCATAAAGGTCTAGGTTGTAGCAAGCACAGGTTCTTCCTTATGCTTGATACTTCCCATATAGGACTATTGCCATTTTCTAGCCTTTAAGGTTTTTATATTTTCCTTGGAGAATAAATTTTACAGAGGTGCCCAAAAGCCAGCCAAGAATAGAGTAAGGAACACTGGTTCAGTGTAGTAGCCAATCCCTGCTCAGAAGAGCTTTTACAATCTCAAACACCATTGTGTAAGCCTTTATTTATAGCTATAGCTGTCTGAGCAAGCTTTCAGTCAGGAAGCTGAGCAAACAGGTACCTCCTCTGTAAAGGAAAAGCAGTCTTTGGGGCCTCAGGGCCTCTGAGTAAATAGCTGAGATCACAGTTGGGATTCTTGCTGCTGCACATGGGGCGTCCAAGTGACATAGCTTTTGCTGCACATCTGCCTGCCTACCTCGGGGGGACACATGGGGTGGGTAAGCTGCACCACTGTGAATCCAGTTATCAAAGTAGACCCTTCTCTGTACGTCTTCTGTTATCGTAACTTCTGTGTCAGAAATGTTCTCTTCCAATTTTCTGATAAATCCTGACTGCTGTCAGCCTGAGTTACTGATGTGATTTTTCCCCTTTTGAGTAGGTCCTTCCCAAAGTGGTCTGTTTGACCAGACTTGTATAAAGATTCTGGTTTTAGTGTGCTTCAGTACCGAACTGAAGTGAAACTTCAGTACCGTGTGCCTTGATCCACAATGTTAGTTCCTGTGCTCCTACAAAGGCTGATGTCATCGTGACAGCAGCTGAACAGCTACTCCCAAATGGTCGAGCTCACGGGACTGTGTTGTCACTGGGGGAATCAGAAATGCCCAAAGTGAAAAAAAAAAAAAGGAAAAAAAAAAAGTTAAGTACCGTTCCTCCTGGCACTAAGCAACCAAATTCCCAAAGGATTTTTGTAAAGCATCCCCCATAATGTCTGTTTCTCCGTCTGATTAAAATCTCTTCTTTGTTTAAAAATAAGTCTCCCATTCTTTCAATTTTCTAAAAATATTCACACTTCGAGCTGATATGCTGCTAATTGGTGACATCTTTGTATTCTGAGTCTTACTCATTCCTTATCAAATAGAAAAGTCAGGCTTCACTGATTCTTTGTGTTGGTGTTAAAATCTTTACACACTGGACGTACCTTCCCCATCTTATGAAAAACAGAGCTTTTTTTTTTTTCCTCTTAACACGCATGAGATTTTGAAGGTCATCTCCTGCTAGGGCTCCTGATCTGCCTTATTACTGTTTTTGTACTTTTCTGTTTTCTTTCTACGGCATCCCCTTTACAACAATTGAGAGAAGCAGCTCAGTATTTTAAAGATCTGCTGGTGAAGCAAAGTCATGTCCATGAATAATCGGGTCCCAATCCAATGCCATAATCTATGTGGGCATGATGCAGATTCATTAATTCCATCAGGAGTCTGTGTGTTGGACAAACCTGTGAATAAACCCAGAGAAATCAATGATTTCTGTTGAGTTAAGTTCATTGACAAGAACGGGACTTGCATATGGGATGGGAGCGACAGCACAAATAGGATGAAATGCTGGCCCTATCCTTGTCAGGGATGGGAGTTTCGACTCAGTAGTTTAGATTCCACTCATGGTTTGTTGTTTTCCTCTCTCCAAGTTTTAAAGACATGCAACTATTTGCACAAGCAGGACAGGACTGTCAAATTCAATAAGGCAAGTTTTCGATAAAGGTCTCTTGCTAATTTAGTACCACAGTTGAAAAAAAAAATGTAGCCTTAGGTTGTTGAGATTAGTGAGGTGCATTTTGGAGGTGTCCTGAACTGGATGCACTAGCAAATGTATCTAAGCCAAGAAAGCACCAGCAGACAGCACCAGCAGACAGATCAAGCAAGATGCTTGACTTAGGAACTCCAGCAACTTAAAAGCACACTGAGAAGCCAGAGGTAAATAAAGCCGCAGTGTAATAGGGATGCGATGGGCTGCTAATTGCTGTGGGGTGAGCAGATACAGAGCACCCTACACGGAAAGAGAAAGAAAATGGGAAATGCCTCCAGAAGGTGCCAGGCTGACATTGCCTCCGTACAGTAGAGCATGGATGAGCAAGCCACCTCTCATTATCACTTCCATCTCTCATGCTGGGGTTTGTAGTGTGATAAAGAATTAGGTTTAGCAAATTAGGTAAGGGAAAGGGAATTTGGAAATGACATCCCTGATGATTTATGATGCTAATAAACACTGTGCCAAGGAGATCCCCTTCCGCCATCAAACAGGGCACGTGCATGTACAGCCTTGCACACTGTCTGAACATAAACATCGCTGTATACAACATATATTGAGGCATTTAGAACAGGGAAATAAAAACTATACACAACACCCTTTATTCATGCAGTATCTGTACAATGCTGCTAAATATACCCACACTATTCATCTAAGTAGAAGCATGCAAAGTAGTACACAATTTATATGCACAGAAATACGTATATTTTAAAAATCCCCCTGCACACATATCTCCCTTTACAAAAAGATAACAGAACCAAACCATGACAGACGATTGTTAATCTTGTGCTGCAGGGAACTCCAGCTCAGTTCCACGATTTTGCTTCTTTTGAGGCAAAATCTGAAACTTTCCCCTGGGGGGAAGGTGTTCTGTAGAGGAAATCTTTTTGCATCAGCCTGTTCCTTCAAACAGGGAGAACTGGAAGTAGAGCTATGGTGGGATGTGGGAGAAGGAGGTGTGCTTCTCTGCTTCAAATGATTCAGAGAAAAATTTGAACCCTTCTGTCCCACATCAGTGCTTTAGCCATCAAGCTGTATGGAGCTGCCAGGACAGCAAGACTGGCAGGTATAGAAATGAATATACAGCCATACTCGTCCCTAGACTGCCCACTGGGTGAGCCACAGCTCGTTTAACCGTCGTGCCAGGGTGTTTCCAAGGCATTGGAGAGTCAAGCGGGGAAATTCTCACTTTGAGGATCTGTCTTTTGTTTGAGCTGCAGCCCTTAGCAGCTTCTCAGCTACGGACAGCATCTGTATTCAGGCACCTTGGACACAGGAATGTGTGGAAGCTTAGTAATATTTTTGTGACTGCAATAGCACCCAGCTGGAAGATTTGGGAGCTGAAGGATACCTAAATATTCTTTGAAGAGCTGGACCTCTGTTGCTATGGTGATAAGAACTATATAAAAATCTACATGAAATGGAATAAAATATTGTATTTAAATAGATCTGTGGAGATCTACAAGTTTATTTCTTTTTTAGGTTTCATATCCATGCACACTGATGTGTGCCTGCCATAGTTTCAATCTGCTTCTTTGGTTTGACACACGGGATTAGGTGAAATGGCAGTGCACTATTTTCTCTCTGTGCAGCAGCCAGCCCATATGGTCAAAGACTTGTCGTACAGTGAAAACTGGAAATGCTGCTTTTGCCCACTCATCAGAAATGTGTTAATCACATAGGAAGTAACTGGTGAGCAGTGCTAGAAGGCATTTGAAAGATGGCGTAGATGTGTGTGTGTGTGTGTGTGTGTGTTGATAGTAGACTTCTTTGTTGCAGACTAAATTGGGGGCTATTGCTATGTGGATGAGTGCAAGCCTGAGACTTTGCTATTACTCACTCCCAAACCCCAGTAACAGCAAAATTAACGCTGACTTCTTTCCTCAGAGCTTTTCCTTCTCTCTTCCTAATGTTTTAATCTGGAGCACTACCACTGTCAAGAGCTGGATGGGGCTCCCCATACACAATAGCTCCTCAGCTTCTGTAAGAATCATTTTAGAGCATAAAAAGACTTTGTTCTGCTGTCAGCTGAGAGGCAGCTTTTCACCACCTTAGCAGGCCGAGTCTCGTTCCAACAGGTTCCTTCTGAAGTTACCCCCATCAATTTGTGCTATGACAGGAGATTCATGGTCACTCCATTCATATGTAATGGCGCACACACAGCTCTTTGTCTTATAACAGCATATGGATAAAATTCTTCCAGTCTTCTGGCACATTGGTTTTTAGAGTAAAACTTTTGCTCTCAGATTTGTTTGTTCTAGTCTCCTGGTCTGACTCAGTCGCATTTCAGAAGCCCAGAACTGCATTTGTGCTACAGACAACAGCTACAAAAATGCCCGAAATTGTCTAAATCACAGAATCAGAGAAACGTTGGTTGGAACGGACATCTGGAGGTCTCTAGTCTCCATTTTGCTACTCAGCTGGACTATCACCCCCATGGGACCAGGTCCATGGCTTTGTGTAGCTGAGACTTGCAGACCACAAAATATGGAGGTTGCACAGCCTTGCTGGTGAGCGCTTCCACTGCTGTACCCTCCTGCTGAAACATGTTTTCCTAATGTCCAGACTGAAATCCCAAATCGCATCTTGTGGTCTTTGCTGTTCTTATAGTGCCGGCACGACCAAGAAGGATTTTAGTCTTGCATCTTTGTAGGTGCCCATCAAGCCATTATATTTACAAGTTTGTCCCCCAGCCTCCTCTCCACAAAAGCAGAACAAGTCCAACTCCCTCAGTCTCTCTTTGTGAGCCACGTGCTCCCAACCTCATGCCATTTTGGTAGCCCTCTGTTAGACCCACTGCAGTTTCTTCCTCCCTCTTCAGCTGGAGGCCCAAACCAGACAAAATATCACAGATGGAATCTCACCAGAGCCCAGTACTCTGCTTATTGCTGGCCAGAACCTGGATATCAAGTCATTGATTAGTCCTCTTTGAGAAGTGTCAATAAAACTGTTTTCCGAAACTGCAATAAGGGTTCTGTGAACCTCTGCCACACTCACACCGGAGTCATTTTACCCTAGCTGGGGAGAGCGTCAGGAGAGAGAGCATCAACCCCATGGTCAGCTTTATCATAGAAGAACATGAAGGTGGAATTAGGAAAGGTTTTGTGCATTTTCACTGGGCCAATGGTGAATATATAGGCTGCTGTGGCCACTTTGGAATCACTGAACTCCTGTGCCGATCAAAGGGTAATGCATTTATGCTTTCCTTAACTGAAAGGGGGTAAAGGGCTTCACCTCAGTAAGGCACTGTTGCAGCCTTGCACCTGAGTACCCCGGCAAGCAGAGGAATGGCCACCTCCAAGTCAGATATCTCGGTTCCCCATACAACACCTGGGAGCAGCAGGAGCCTGAATGCCAAATCCCTGTCACCCACCACCCTTCCCAACTGGGGAGTCAGCAAAACTGCGGAGCTTTCAAGGTGGAGGCAATTCCCCGTGAGTTGCACAGAAATGTCACACCCACACCACAAGTAAATCTTTCTAAGGCTTAAGACCCAAGAAGTTGATACCTCCAAACCACTCCTTCATGAAACCCGGCGGCACCTAAAAATCGGTGGGCATCACGGCCTCGAGCAGCAGTGTTCCTGAGGCAATAATGTTATATTTTTGGACGTGCCCAGAAGTTTCTCAGTTTTAACAGGTCTGAGCAATTCAACATCTATTTTGGACATGACTCCGGTTGGTATCCACAAATTAGGCGTCTGTCTTGCATGTGGGGGAGCCTAAGCTAGTAATTCAGGGGCAAAAGACCAGGTGATACATAGAGAAAAAGACAGCAAATAACCAGTGAAGTCTGCTGTGACAACTCACTGCCAGTCCCCTGTCAGTGTCCCTGTGGATCTTCTCTTTTTCAGGGTATTGGCTGCCTGTGACATTTTCTCTTCATCCAACATTCAAATTAGAGTGATCAGAGGCTGACCCGCAGAGTCTAGTTCATCATGAATTTTTTCCTACTGATTACATAAATAATCACAGGAAGGAAAGTGCATTTTACATTAATCCACAATTGCACAAGCTTTTGAAAGAACATAAGGAGAGGAATGTTGAGTGGTAAAGTCATGCTTGAACTGTCTTATTTGTCTGTGAGTCTAAAGCCCTGTCATCTGCCAAGTGACAAAGCTGCGTGTTTAACCTAAACTCATCTCCGTTTTGTAACCTATTAACGCATTTGGAGTGTATGGGTAAATAACAGTATTTAGCACTGATGGTCCCTGTGATACTTGTTTCTCCAGGTTCCGAGAGAGTCTGTACATTTTGTACCCTTCTTTTTTGTGAGGGATTAATGGCAGAATCATGGGCAAATCGAAGGGATTAGGGTTGGATTCTTTGTTAAACAAAAGAAAAGTATGAAAGCAAAGGAATAGGCAACCTGCCATGCAAATCAAAACTAAGGGGGTCAGGTGAAAAATAGACCTGGAATTGCCTAGAGGAATATGATGAACAGAGGCTCAGATCTCTGAAAACATGGCAAGGGTAAGGTTATCGCCTTACTGCATTAAAGAAAATATGGAGACTGTAGTTTAAGGTCAGAACAACTTAAGACTGAAGAATCTGTCTTTTGGGTGACCCACCTCATCTTTGGTCTTCAAGGAGAGATGGGCAAATGCAGGACATGAGTTTCTGCATGTCAGTTAGTGGAATTTCTGAAATAAACTCTCTCAATTTCACTCTAATGAAATGACTTTCCAACAGACGATTGAAGGTCATGGGAAAGAAGACTGGAGCCTCTGTCTTTGGTTGTGCAGTTGGGGTAGCAAATAAAGAAAATGAGTCACAAGCTGTAATATTAAACATAGATGTCTTTACATTTCCCAGAAATTAGTCTCTATGCCTAGGCTCTGCAGCCACTCAGCCAGCTGGCACAAGAGCCCGAGACACCTTTTCAGCAGTCTTTCATGTCACTGTGGCAGAAGTTTCCTCTGTTCCCTTCTCTTCTGGCACAGTTACGGAGCCTGCTTGCGGCTGGCCAGAGTCTCTTCAAGCTTCAGATCTGTGTTCAGCATCACAGCTGGGTCCTGCTGCTACCAGAGCTAATTAGAGTCCTGCAGGTCGCTGCCTTCATGAAGATGTTTTTGTTGTTCTGGTACCGAGTACTCTCTTCCTTTGCTACTGGCACTTATCCTGCTTTCAGCACAGAGCCTGAAACCTCAAAGACGCCAGTGAAGACAGACTCTCAGTACAATAATTAGGCTCAAACACAGAAGGAAAGCAGTCCATTTTCTCCAGCATGATTTCTTAGGTCCTCTCTCCCCTCCATCCCAGATTGCTTTCTGGTACCTGCAATGGTAGCATACTCTATTCAAGGCTTTTAGGTCTAGTTTGCTGCATCCATGCTAGACAGGGAACTCTGCTGGAAGAGTTGTGGGGTGGGTCACACAGATGAATGACATCTATTCATCTCTAAGGGTGAAGTTTCACAGACAGATGGGGCAAGCTCACAGCTCACTGCTCTGGGGGGGCAGCCTCCATCCCTGCGCATCGCACTGCTGCTGGCAGCGCTGCTCCATCGTGTTGCTTGCATTGACTCAGCTAGGAATACTGTGAGACAGATCAACTCACTAATCTAAACTTTCATTTCTTCTTTTCTTTCTGGGCATTGATCTTTTGCACCTTTAATGATACAGATGGGTTGCTAAGAGCTCCAAAGAGTCAAGTGAACACAAGGGGAACAGTTAGACCACAGGATCCATAGTGAGGAGACTACGCTTTTGCAGACGATGAGCTGTAAGGCTGAGCTGTCTCATGAAACCTTATCCTAAGAAGAACCTGGGCTGTCACTTACAAAGGAAAATGGACTCTAGTCTTAAAATCTTCTTGAGAACATTTAACATGAAAAGCCTGCAGGCACTAAGCAAAGACCTAGCCCAAAAGGGAAATGTTGCACTCTTCCATAAGGTATTTTTGGTATTCTGCTAAGGATGTTACACTTATCTGCCATATCTTATGTCAAGAGAATGAACGCTGACTATTGCATTCTGAGCACAGGTAAAATCAACCAAAGTCTAGCAAGGAAAGAGAAACTCTCCATTTTCTGTGTAAATTGTGAAGCCTTTAGACATGCAGTGAATGTCCAAAGAGGAAAAGTTACAGCAACGATAAAACAAGAGAGATACTTTCTTCTGCAGGCGTATGGATTAGTCTGATGACAACACTATTACCTGGTTAGGTAAGGAAAAAATCCCATTCTCAAAGAGGCAAATATGAAGCACTGTTTTGCTGATCAGCTTCAGTGGTACTTATCAAGAGTTCTGTCTTTGCAGCACCTAGAATTAGGCCGTTTGTGCTTGATTGCCATGGAAGGTAAAAACCTTTTTGAATAATCAAAATACATGAATATGGACAGCATATTTTGCTGGAGCCTCTGGAACTAGATTCACTGGGGTGTTGGAGGTGTCTAACTAACTGCTGTTCTGTGTGCTAACTTCCAAAACAGCTATCTTCCAGACCTCATCGGTGCCTAAATTACATAGATACCAGGGGTCTCCCCTCCTCTACAGAAATGCCCATGGCACCTCAATCTCAGCTACTGCTGCTCTCTGTCTCAGGCTCACAAATCAAACATTCCCCTGCTTGCTGTGCTCATGGGACCTGAGCCGTTCCATGCTGCAGTAAAGACATAAATATTCATTAAGTCACAGGGAACGAGAAGCTGTAAAGGGTTGATCCTACAGCCTTGGGGGATGGATCCTTACCTGCACTGGGGGAGAGGCAGGGCTGGGTCCCTTAGTCTGCGGTTGCTGCAAATGCAAAGGAACTTGGAAATAACTGTTACAGGACTGACTGGGAAAACTGCATCCTATCTCACTCTGTACCCCGCTGGTAGGAAGTCTCCAGAAAGAGGGGAGATCAGGCTGTGAGTTTCTGCCCCAAAGCAGACAGAGCAGGGCTTTGATCTCCAGGATTATCCGAAGAACTGGTAAAAGGGTGTGTAACAGGGAGGAGTGTTTGGCTGCGTTTTGTGAGAAGATGCAGGGAGGTGGGGGGACGGCCAACTCCAAGTGTGGCTGCAGGATCCCCTACCCTGGGAAAGAGTGAAAATTTATCAGTGAAAGAGATGTCGAGCAAATCAGAGTCATCAAATTGCAGGTGAAAGTCTATCTGTGCAAGCCCTGTGCCATGGCACCTTGCAAATTTTGCCAGTGGAAACTTTGGTATTTAGGGGATTAAGTGTTTCCTGTGAGGGGAGAGGAGAGAGTTAGAAAATTTACATTCGGACTTAGAACATAAAATGGCTGTTAGTATCCTGAGCTGTCCTTGTAAATCCAGCCCCAAGGCTGCTGCTCATTTTTTATTCTAAGTTAGTGGTTCTAAGTGTTTGGTCCTTATTTCCGGGGTTTTCTAAAAATGGTAGGAATAATAATATGGGGGGAAGAAGCCACAAGATCCAAACACCCTATGGGGCAGAGCCAGCAGCACACAAATGATCACTCTCTCCCCTAACCGTGCGCCAGCCAGTTGTCAATGTCAGCCTAATTCCCTGCCTCTGCTCTTGTGATGTCAGCTAAACAAAAGGGGCCAAGCAGCTCCCTGGTGTCACTCCAAGGAAGTTGCTTCACCTACTTCAGGCATGGGTTTGCCCAGTACCTTTACCAGCGCTGTATGTGCTCTCCGGGCGGATCTGCACCTGGTCTGCGGTCTAGAGCAAGTATCGCTGTCTGTCACTGCGCTTCTCTACTTGTCTTTTGGATTCCTGTGAAATATATTCTTGCCTCTTTTGTTTCACCTTTGTCTTCCAGTTTTTGCCTGCCTTGTGGTTCTGCCTAATTAGGAATCTTTCAAATTCCCTTGTGGCCTCGAGTTTTCTCATGCAGAATTTGGAATTAGTGCATTTTTGTGGCTGGTTTTCAGGGCCAGATTCATGCGTTTAAAGGGGTAAAACAACAATTAACAATACTTTGCTCTTCCACACAGTGTTTTTCCCTCTGGGGATCTCAAAGCACTTTAGAAGTGGCGATTAATTAAGATTCAACATTGTGAGGAGAGGAATGTATAAGGACACATTTCTTTTCCACTGTAGGAATGCAGTCATCTCTGGGGTAGACAGTAATAACTGGTTTAAGAGAGTTACTACAACATATTGCATACCAGACAGCAGTTTTTAGGATGGAAAGCAAGACCAATACAATACCCAGTTGAATGTGCGAAAGAGATTTATAGAATCAGAATGAAATTACACAAATGAATTTTAACTACGATGCCAAGGTCAGCCTTCCTCCCACCCGAGGCCAGAAACAGAGCCTCGCATCTTGTTTAGAAAAAAACAGCTAGGACAACAGACTCAAGCAGGGCTCTTCGGCCTTCCGACTCCCCACACATCCTGCTGGGACCCGGGTTTGGTGCTGAATCAAGAGGAAATGGTGCCACCTACTGAACCATCAGCCCCACCAACGACCAGTGCTCAGGGGGGATTTCCCAGCCAGATGCAGCAGTGATACCCACGCCCAGCATGTAAAAACCAGTATGTTTTCTGAGTGATGTATATACAACACATATACAGAGAGAGAGAGACAGACAACAGAAGAGCCAGTATGCCAGAAAAGACGCAAACTTGGGCTTTTTTAACGAGACCACTGCTTTATTACGGTGATGAGAAAAGACCTGAGCATGGCCGGAAGCCCCAGCTGGAAGCTGTGCATTTCGAGGCCCTGCAGCAGCTCGCAGTCATGTCTTGCCTTTGCTCCCACAGTCTTCAGAATATTAATGAAGGAAAGGGTGTTTATTATTTTCAACACTCCTTCTCCCTACAAGGATAGTATTAATGATGTAACGAAGTAAACAATTCACTGAGCCACAGAGCTTTAACAGTTATTAATTTCTGAGGAACTATCCTCACACCAATCTAGGAACAGGAACATTGGAGAACAGTGTGAATAAATATGAACACAGACACACTCTGGTTTACAAATACCAGACATTGGTTCAGTTCATCAAAACTGCTCCTTTTCAACAATTGTGTATTTGGACACTGACAGCTAAATCCAGGAAGGTTTAGCCGGAATGTCGCCCAGCCTCTTTACTGCAGTCACTGATGCAGGTAACACGGTTGGGGCTACCGATCTGAAACCAACTCAAGTGTAGGCAAACAGGCACTTACACCCTGCCTCAGTTTCCAAGAGATGAGTCAAGATTTCTACTGATGCCACCAAGCTGATGTGGTCATTTCCCTAGTGCTGTTACGGCTGCAGCATGCTGTGGTGTCTCTGCTGTTACACTTCAGCATCACTGGATAGAAAACAAGAGAAAGCCATGGCAAAACCCAGCACTGCTCTTGCACACATGATGAGCGTGTGGCTGCTGGCTGCCGCCCGGTTCCCTCCCACCTGCTGTCTTTTCCATGTGGCTCTTAACAACCTGGCTGTACCACGGTTTGGCTTCATATGAAGAGTTGGCAGCTGCTCTTGTCCAGGATACAGGGTGGTTTGCTGGTCACGGCACTTTGGAGATATGAGAAATGGGAGAACATTCCTACCTCCACTGGAGGAAATCTGAGAGCTAGATATTCCCTATCCTAAGTCAGTGCTCTAACTACTGCCACATAGCTCAAAACATAAGAAATGGCACTATGCAGTACTAGCTTCCTGCCTTTAGGGATGGGGGATGAAGCAGATTTCAAAGGCATTAGGACAACTAACATTTCCAGTGGCTCCCCTCTACTTCCTCACACTGAGCAAGTAAGGGAGACAGGGCCAACATCTGCAAGTCTTTATAGCTGCTTATGCCTTTGCATTGACTGGCAAAAAGATTTAGGTAGATGTATCCAGCTATTTTCCCTTCTTCCTAGGCCCCTAAAATTTCAGCCACGCAAACTAGACCGATTGGGTTCAGGCCACTTACAGTAGCCTTTGTTACCCCTTTGTGATAACCTATCCTCACGTCTTTTTGTGCAGTGCCAGGAGGGCTTAGACCTCAGAGAGTTCCGCAAAATCTGGGCAGAAAGGTGCATTTTGGGATCAGCTCTCAGCAGAGCTGAAGGGCGCAACACCGGCTCGAGGCTGATAATTACTACAGGTAAAATTCAATTCTGCAAAAGCAAAGAGGAGATATAGAGGAAGGGTGTAGGAAAAGCTGGGAGACACCAGTTTGGGGAAGATTGCTTTTCTAAGCTCTCTCTGGGCTACTGGACCACCTGCCAAAACACTTCATGAGTGGGGAGCAAGAGATGCTGGACTAGATGAGACAGGGAAGCGACAGACCTGGGAAGCAGAGCTGGGCTTGCTACTTCAGTTATTGCTGAGAAGAAGGCAAGGGAAGAGCTGACCCCCAGAATAGTAATCATTGTCTCCTACAGTCTCTGTCAGCAGCTATGCAGATAGAGACTGGCCAGACTGGAAACCTAGGCAGCGCTCTGCCACATACCTTGTCCAAGCACAGCGGTTTGCCAGCCCCTGCTGTTGCAGGCAGCAATCAGCTGTGCCTGTCTGTAAAGGCAGCCCTGGAGGAATGAAGACAGAGGGGTAAGTTTCTATCCTGGAGCGTGATTTTTTCCAAAAAGCTCTGTGTTGGTGCATCTGGCTGGAGCCTTATGGAGATATGAGACCCTCCTAAGAAAGCTCCACGGCACACTGTGGCAGCTATCCTTTTCAACCACCACCGTCTGAGCACGCGTTATCGACCTGTTGGGAAGGGAATTCAATTTTTCTGAAAGGGAATGGCTGGTTTCATTTTCTTATATATGAATCCACATTCGATTGCAAGCTGTTTGTACATGGTACTGAGCACAGAGGCCCTAATCCTCACAAAAGCCCCTGGGTGTGCCTTCACTACAGCAACAAATAAAAATAGTGATTGCATTAGGTATCCATTCATCAAACGCAGGTGCTGTCTAAGGATGCCGCTTCTTACTGTCCCTCTGTAGTGCATTATCTTCCAAAACAAAAATAATTTCAAAGAATAATATAAGTTTCAGGTTGCTCAAAGCCAGACATTCATAAGGGCAGGCTGTCAACTCTCTAGCACCAATTAATGTATTGATAAAGCTTCTGGAGTAGTGACATTAACAGCATCTTCTTACAAAGATACCTGCAGGTAATATCAACCCGATTACTATTGAATTTGAGGTGGGGGAACTGGTGAACCTGGCTTAACAGAATTACCAAGATACATTGAATTATTTCTACCGATATGGAAACTTATATAAGAGCGAAGCACTGAGACATATTTGTCTTTGTTGAGCAAAGCTGAAGCACAGATGTTCCCCAGGCCATTCTGGCCCATGTTGGTAATATATTCAGAGCTCTGGATGTTTCAAGTAAATGCATCCTTAGCCACACTCCCTCTGCCGTCCCTACTGATTTTGATTAAAGGAACATACCCTTGAAGCAAAGAGACACCCACCAACAGAAAGGTGATTTATATCTGAGACATCACAGCCAGGGAGGAGGCTTGGCGCTAAGGTGGGGTATCAAAAGAAGATGCTTTTACCAAGGTACGGATTGGCACAAGCCATTCACCCACTTTCACTCCTGTAGCAAACCTCAGTGGCCAAATCAGTGTTGGCTTCAGGGTGAAGAGAGTGGGGAATGCGATCAGACAGGAACAGTCATGGGGCATTTCGGTGTAAACAAAACGAAAGGATGCTGGATCTTAGCCCTATGTGGCAAACACTTCTACGCTCTCAAAATTTGAGTGTGCTCTTTGAACAGAGCTTTTAAAATCCTCATGTGCCCCAACAATCCCCTATCACTTTTTCACTTAATCCTTAACATGTGCATATACATATACGCACTCATATATCTATGCATGTATATATATATACAAATATATACCTTTTTTATTATTAAGTCACCCATTAAAGAAACAAAGGAGTAAGCAACACGCAGAGTGAACAATCCTACTTAGATACATTGCTTTCACTGTTTCACTTGCTTTGGTAAATTTTTATATTGTGCAGTGATATCTTGTCACTGTTTTCTCTTAATTATCCTTAATTCTATTAAACAGACAAACATCAACTGCAAATAATGCATGCTTAATTATGCAGTGTTGGTGGTTGATACTGTATTAGCATCAGCTTTTCTTTTAATATTTTGGCAGCACACAAATGAAACTGCTACTATATGTTTAAATAGCCTCCGCCAGAGTAGTGGTCACAAAACCATCACGTGCACAGTCGCCTCACCTCTGCCCATAGAAGGCCAGCAGGCATGGTGAAAGGGAGCAGCTCCCATCCCAAATGAGCTTCCAGATGCCCTTGCTTGATACGGATCTGATGGCAGGAGGCTAGCAAATGGTTGCCAGGTGACCCCAGAGACAGGCAGGAAGCGCCCTCATGCAAAACAAAACAATCATTTTCAAAATAAAGCAAAAATTCTCTGGGTTTTGTCATCATTATTATTTGTAATCGCTTCTGAGGATGGAGAAGGCTTGTCAGACCAGATGGGACCAGCATATATAATGAATGACACAGTACATTGCACAGGAACCAGAGGTAGCTGAGAGCAATAGGGCCCCAGGACTGTCACTATTGCATTAGTGACAAACAGATCCACAGGGAAGTCGGTAAAAGATGCAGCCATTTTCACAAAGACGTTGCAAAGATGCATTTTTCACCCATGAATGTAAAAAATCTGGTACAGCAACCACTGGAGCCACTGTTTACCTGTGCTGTGGTAGACTTAGTCTGGTCCTCCAAGGGTCTAGGATCTTCTTGGGTTTGGTTTTGTGTGGCTTATTTGCCACAGAGCCTGTAATTAAAAGCAGAATCTTGTTTTATGTTGAGCGTTTCCAGGAACAGATCTAGGTGTAAAAACTTTGTGGGATGACATTTATTTTGCTAGGTGCTTTACTTGGCTTTATTATCTTTATTGTCTTTTTCATCTACATACTGCCTGTGCAGAAGTGGCACCCTTTCCTCCCCGGTTACACAACAGCTAAAACAGATCCGTGAGCCACGTCTCCATTTCAAATGCCACAAAACATCTCTGGATAGCTCTGTGCTTCAGCCTTTGTCTTGGCAACTTGGTTTGCCAGTGTCCAGCAATAAGCAGCACTGAACTGATTCCTAGGTTGGATGGTAGTGGCCTCAAAGGATGGTAGGGAAGTCACTAGATAGGACAGGACTTTTACAGTGAATTAATCAAACTGTTCCAAGCAGATTTGGTCTCGTACTAATTTACAGAAGTAAATACTGCTTGAAGACATTGCATTTGCTCAGAATGAGACTATGAAGAGGATTTGGCCCTTAACCCATTAGTATATACCATACTAAACATAACATGCCAGACGCAGTTCTCCTTCCGGATGCATTCAAAATTCTTTACATAGATTGGGCGAAATAAGCTTCCCGCCACTGCTGGTCCTGCTTGGAGTAGGGGTTTGGACAGGTGGTCTCCAAGGCCCTTTTCAGTGTGAATGATCCTGGGATGGTGCAGTGATGAGGANCATAGATTGGGCGAAATAAGCCTCCCGCCACTGCTGGTCCTGCTTGGAGTAGGGGTTTGGACAGGTGGTCTCCAAGGCCCTTTTCAGTGTGAATGATCCTGGGATGGTGCAGCGATGAGGAAGTAGTCCATTCAGAGGTCTTGAAGCACCCTAAGGCTCATATTGCCAAAAGTGCCACAAGCAGAGACACCCTTCTTCACCATGTTCATACAGTGGCCACTAACCGAATCGGTTAAGAGCTTAAAACAGCTTCACGGTGCAGAAGCAGCTCCCTGCATTAACATGGCTGAGTCACACCGGCTAGAGACAGCCTTCCGCTAACGCGGGACTGGCACAAAAGCTGAATAATGGAGGGAAGCTTACGCTGCTGCTGCCGCCTTTACTTCGGGACTCGTTTTATTCTTGCAGGCTCTCAGGCAGTCACCATTCATGCACAGGTGCAACCATAAAGGGGCCAAATGTGGAAGGCAGGGTGTGACTAAGCCCAAAAATGAGCGACACAAATGCATTATTCATGCAGAAAGCTTACAATGCTCTGCGATTCCTTTCTTCGGAGCAGATCACTCCACTATCAACGTCAGCTACACGATTCTTTGTTTCTGACACCTGCCTTTGTTTCTTCTCTACCTCGGAAGCGAGGTGACCTGGGTATTTGCATGAAATGTTTGCTCGGGCCAAATTTCCCAGCAATGCTGAGTAACTCCCTGGGACTGTGAGGGAGTAGCAGTGAAACAAGTGGCGACAGGGTCCGGGCGTGGTATGCCGTCTGTCCCGTTGAGCACAGGAGTCAGCGCACTGTCAGGAACTTTGCAGGAGAAATGTGTTGGAGGAAAAGAAGGGTAGAAAAAAGAGGGAGGAAGAGGAGACCAGAGAAAGCAAAAAGGGAAGGTGAGAATAAGAAGAGAGAGGAACTTCCAATCAACATTAAACAAGCTGGAACCTTGACTTCATTGTTGAAAATAATAGGGTTTTTAACAGCTAAAAGGTTTTAAAAGGTCATTATGCATTTAGCAGCAAAAGAGCAATATGCATTTCTAAGCAGCAACATCTGGAAGATCAAAAGAAATCATACTTCAATCAACATGAAAATCTCTGCTCATTACACGCAATCATATTTAGTTATTAATAGACACCGGCTAGACACTGACATTTTACACATTTCATCCTATGATGCGCCAGGGACACTTCTGGCATTTAGTTTATCATTTTCATCAATGTCATGGAAAGAGTGACCGATGTGACCCCAAAAAATCTCACACTGTCAGTCATCATAAGTGAATTTATCAACACATACGAAATCGGAATCTACATGAGAGTTTTAACTGTTTGCATACTAAATTACTTCATTCTTCACGCTTCAAAAAAAAGTCAGTTTTGCATAATAAATAATGATAAGGGCCAGTGGACAATTATATAGGTGGAAACAGTATGCAAAATACTTAGAATTCAAATTTGTTGTGTGAATATATCCAGAAGTTGCTTAAGTAATCAGCTCGGCGGCTGTATTACCCATTCATAGAGCTTAATACAAAAGCTCTTCAGCTTATATTAAAGGCAGCCCAACTTAAACTGCAGTTGGCACATGTCCTATTAGTATTTTCCTTTTGTTAGACAGCTTCCAATTGATTCAGATGCACAATTAGGTCAATATTAAAATTAAACGGTCTGTTGTTTCAGTTCAGAAAATGAAGAGGTCTTTGGGAGGAGGGAATCAGTCCAAAAATAATGTTGACTCCAGCACAAGCACAAAAGGAGAGTGTTGTAAGCCAGCAGCCCTAGCCGAAACCTCTACGTTGTGGTGTGAGAGGGAAGGCTCTTAGCTGAGAGTGGTTTGCTAAACCAGCATATTCGATTTCATGACTGATTTTTGTGTGTAATAATTGCATTAAGAAAATAATGAGAGTAGGTTTCTTTCTAGTTTTACCAATCACTATGGCAAACATGCTGAGAAGCTTCAGACAGAAATGTGATTTTACTTCTAATGGCAATTATTTTTGGACTGAATTGTAATTTAGTTCGTTAATTAGATCTGTCACTGCATTTTCTAACTCAGTTATTGCATCCTTTGATGATTTTACCAGAATTATACTTCTATTTCTGCCACTTTGCATTCTATGCTTTAATAATTCTTCAGACAAATATGCTAGGCAGTTGATTACATTTTGTGGCAGCAGTAATGTAAACCCTCTCCTGCGTTACATTGATTCAAAAATCACGCTGTTAACTGAATCAACAAGCCAGGCCAACAGCACTCTGAAGGAGTGAACTGCTCAGAGGAATTCAGCCAGGGACAGATTGTGGACATGCTTTTTTAGTTATTAAATAGATTTAAACAGTTACGAGCAATCATAAATGAAAACAAGATTAAAAAAAAAAACCACCTTGAATTTTATAAAATTCATTTAGTTATCAGCAAAAGGAGATCTTATCTACTAAATGATTTCAAGACAAGTTGGCATGGGATTATTATATATTCATGCGCTGACAGATTTTTAAAGATCTTGCCATTTTGACAACTTTAAAAATTAGATTGTTTTAATGTGAGTTATGGCTTTCTGCTGACCCAGAACTGTGGGTGTAGTTAGAAATTCACTTTTGGAATAAAGATAATATGATCAAAATAGTCACATCAAAAAAATCTCCAGCGCTTCCAGGCTACAGATTCCTCCAAGCCTCGCTCTGTATCCAGACATATGCCAGTCAGGTGCTGCGTGACGTGGATTACAACACAAAATCCTGATTCTGAAAATATCCACCACTGAACATAGCTGTTACGGCAGTGAGCAAGTCCGCTAGGCCGTGCTGGGTTGTAATTTCACTGCCTGCCCTGGACAGGCAATGGCTTGTAGCTTCCCTGCCGCAGGGGCAGTACACGGAATGATCACAGTTTCCCTGCTCTCTTTGCTTGCTCAAAGGAGAAACATTTCTTTTCCTGGAATTAAAATGCTTCTTTCCTCTCTCTCCTATAAGAGATGGATCATGGAGCCAGGACTCCACAAATTACCTAATTCTGCCTGCCATCTTCTTATCCAGTCAGGTCCCATCCCTAAGAAAATGTGTTTGATACAAGATTTTTATTAACCATATTCAGTGAGATTTTTAATGCTAGTTTAAGAGCATTTTCGTGTTTATTGCAGTGTTGGATTTTTTCAAAGTAACTGCGCAGTGTCCTGGGAAGATATCCTGTGATCCAGCATTCAGCCATTTGGCTCTGAGGATGCCGTGAATTTCCCAGTAGTGCACTACAGGGCTTCCAGGACACAGGGACCAGCTAATCACTTCCCAGTAGTCTTCCTCCTGCATTTCATTGAATTCATCTAAGTGGGTTCAATTTTCAATACTCTAACCAACAGCACAGGGGAAAAATATTTGTAATTATAATAGTTTTGCTCAGATTTGTAGTTATTTCTTAATCTCCATGGATTTGCTTTCTGTAAGTGGACACTTCCTTGAAATGTTGGGCTGCAAAACAGAAATAGATATTGCTTTCAGTGGGTCTAAAACACCTGGAAATCGAGCAATGCTGATGTACCAGATCAGTGCCTTGCTGGGGTAGGAAGGAAGCACTGAATGAACACAGCCTCACGAGGACGGTCTGTATTATTCTGTAATTCAGGCGCTGAAACTGAGCGCTAATTATCTTTGTTTAAAACCTCTCCCATATGTTTTTCAATCATAAAAGTGCACTTCCAAATAAACGGACTTTATAATAACAGATCTGAATCTGAATTGTTAAAAATTCCAAGGATCTCACTAAAAATAGCCAAGAATTCCTCATAATGGTGCTTTCCAGACTGAGGCATGCACCCCAAGCAGGAAATGCTGGTGGGGACGAGCTCACGTGCTTGCAAGTGGAGTTGCAAGAGAGGACGTCTGGGAATTTCTGCCTTATCGTCTCCACGGATTTTTGTAATGTTGTCATGATTTAATTTTGGCAATTTACCTCCTCTACTATAAATGTAGTCAAAAACTAAGAGCGTGTTCACTGATGGTTTTTTGAACAAGGGTTTTTCTACCCTAGTAAACATGTCATGCAAAGTACTGATACTTTAATGTCTACTATGAAGAGGGGAGAGAGGAAAAAAGAAGAGTGGTTAAACAGGCAAGACGGAGAAAGTTATAGCACGTGGACATGTGGAAAAGGGTGGGACATTTGGCCAATTATGGCAAAATTAGACACTTTGAACAAAACAAAGCTGTTAAAAGTATGAAGCTGTAGGAGCACCATATGAGTGGGGCAGGACGGGAGTGGGTTTGAAGGGAAACAAACAAAAAAAAAGTTCTTTAAATGACCGTTATTTACAACTACTTAAGACTTTGCAAAATCGGTGCAGAACTTTAGGTAGAGGGAGCAGTAAGAGAGCACCCTTTTATTGCAGTAATGCCACCCATGTTCCCTGGAGTAGTAGGGTGCTAGGCTCAGTCTTGGGCTCACAACTGCTTTCCTCCTGCACGCTCTGCCCCAGACGCTGGCAGGTCACAGCAAAGCACTGAGTAATTCAGTGAGGACTGGACATGCTCTTCTCCTGGGAGAGAAAAAAGCCCTGAGAAATCCTGGGGCACGGCATCTCCACTGGGTCAGTAATTGAGTGGAAGATGGGAGGAGGGGGAAAGGAGCAAGTGAGGTATGCAGCAAGCAGAAAAGCAAAGGAGAGAAAGCGATTGCTTCTCGGCACATAAACTGCCCTGTGACATCTGGTCAGGATGCTTGTAGAGCAATAAGGTTCATGCAGGTAAAAAAAAAACCAGACCGATGGAGGCCTGAAGCAAAGCAAGGTGGGCTTGCTGTGGGAGGACTGTCAGAAGGGATGTAGTCACTCTCAAAGAGAGATGCCTCCGCACAAAACTTGTACCAGTGCAACTCATTCCAAAACAGAGTCATGCTGCTTCCAAAGTGGTTTAATTAAAGCAGAATCAAAATGTCAGCTTAAAAAAGAAAAAGAAAAAGAAAAGAAAAGCACTTTTGTACGAGGACACAAGGTAGCTGATGCCAAAAAACAAAAGTTACAGGAGAGAGGAAAAAAAAAAACCCCAACATTTCCATGTTACCAAGACCTTTCTCACTGGAGGGAATTTCAGCTGAATAGTTGCCACTGCTGGCAGCTGGAGTTGCAAACTGAGCAGGGGAGCAGCGGGGTTCTCATTCTCTCGCCTTGCTGACCCAGGGCTCTGACAATCCTGCTCATTATTTTCAAAGGCGCAGCTCAAAGAAGTAGACCCAGTGCTTGCTGGGCCCACATTAGTCCATTTACAGCATTTGTACCAGCCAGCGACTGGGATTCTGGCAGGGACCGAGATAAAAATCATCTCAGAAAGGAGATTTGACCAACAGCAGTCCTGAAAAGCACTTCTGGTTTTGCCATGCGGGGTGGGGAATTTGACTAGAACAGCAGCACAAGGCTTTACCCAGCTGCAGTTATGGGGAGGCAGTGCAAGGAGTGGAAGGAGAGTTTTACCCCGATGGGAGAAGCCATAGGTGCCCTTCTTCCAGTGACCATTAGTGGTAGGTTTATGGACATGCACTTTGGAAGGGGGTTTGAGGAAATCAAACTTGTGATTGCTGGTTTTGCCCTAGACTGATGGGTGTCTGAGCAGTTCCTTAGCTGCAAGGCAGCATCCGCCTTTACTCGTCCTCATGCACACCACAGACAAAAGTCCAGGTAGCAGCTCAGGAGCTGGTTTTAGAAATGCCCCCTCAATGACAGCCTGGGTCAAGTCAGCTCACAACAACAAGAAACTCAGAAAACCAGCAGCGAAGGTGGTTATTTTTGTTAGGCGTTGTTACAAATTTTCTATTCTGAAAACAACAGTAAATAAAATCTAGCAAAATCTTCTGTAAGAAATTTCACCGTGGAGCAAATTATCATGCTTGAATTACAAACCCAATGCATTCACAATGCTACAATCTAAATGATAGTAAAATCCATACCACAATAATAGTGCTATTGGGAATCTCTAATTCTGGTAGATGATTTTCCCCTTTGTCTTGTTACGGCTCCTTTCTTCCCAAGATAGAAATAAATATATAAGTTAAACGGAATAAAAATGCCCACCTAATTGTGCAGATGCATAGTTAATTAATCACTTAATTTAACCCACTTAGCTTCAATAGGAAAGAAATGTAATCTGACAGTCAAGGCAGCAATATTTTTCCATTCACTCTNTTAAATGGAATAAAAATGCCCACCTAATTGTGCAGATGCATAGTTAATTAATCACTTAATTTAACCCACTTAGCTTCAATAGGAAAGAAATGTAATCTGACAGTCAAGGCAGCAATATTTTTCCATTCACTCTAGTGTTTGAAAACATCTACTTTTTTTAAATAGCACCTGCATTCAAAGGATTGATGCTAATGTTTTTGCTTAATTTGGTTTTAGAAAGGTTGCATAACATTCAATCGGTAAAGCATGCGCCCTAGGTAAAAATAATAGTGCCATTACGTGTCTGGTAAATATTAACAAATTTTATTACAAACAAATATATATATTTGCAGATAGATAGATTAGAGAGCTACTTAGCTGAGAAAATTTGCTTTGGGCTGAAACTTCATCAAAAAAAATATGTGCTGATGACTCCAGAGTACCCACTGCTACAAAACATTGAATTGTGTCGTTTGTTATATTTTAAATCTAAGATTCCCATGTTAATGGCTTTCAGGTACGCATTAACATAATGCAGCATTAAACAAGCTACGCTACACTGCCTCCACAACGCGTTTCTGTCCGTCAGTGGGGAGCTGGGCACTGGGGACCTGATCTGTAGCTCTGTGCAGCCAAAGGCTGATCTGCTTATTTTCACTTGCTTTCCAGTCACCTACAGAAAGAGGTGGCACCTGCACCCGATGGAGCACTCACGTTAAGCACCGCTGAGCAGGTTGTGCTGGTCTTTCTGTACCTCTTCGACAGACACTATCCCTATACGAAGGCAAAGGTGGCTCAATCTGACTCGGGGGCAGGCAAAAGTGAGACTTGAACAGAGGATGAAGGACTGGGGCCAGGTTGCTGGATCCATGCCCACCGTAGAAGGCTTGGAGCTGAATTCACCAATCCTGATACTGCCAGAGATGGCAGCAAGCACACCTTCTGCAAGTGCTGTCTCTGTCTCTCACCCCAAACAGCAGCTACTGCCCTCAACATCTCATACGTCGTCTGCAGCAGTGGCAGATCTGTGCTTCAACGCATCTGTACCGTGACTTTTATACAGCACACTACAACCCTGCTTGTTTTGTCTGCTCTTAGAAGTGGCCCTGTTTGTTAGAGGGATTCAAAGAAAAGCTGGGATTCAAATACCTACCACATACAGCCCACAAGCCTAAGCTGCATACACGCACATCGTGTCATGGTGGTTTCCAAAACAGAAGAAAATGAGGGATATTGGGGACTATTAAAAAGGTTAGTAACAAAATCCCACACAGTATATTTGAGGAAGACTTTTGGGAAAGACTTAAGGAAAACTTTCAAGCAAATCTCAGTGCAATTACTGATACACTCAAACATAAGTATGTGCTTAAATCTTGGACTGTGTCCAAAGTCATAAAGAAATAATATCCATGATAATGCAGACCGCGTGCCTCTCCATAAGCTATATTGAGCTACTACATTTAAGGGCAAAACTGCTATGATACAATGTACTTGTTGTTTACAGATATACTCTCACACATTCACACANCTAGTAACAAAATCCCACACAGTATATTTGAGGAATACTTTCGGGAAAGACTTAAGGAAAACTTTCAAGCAAATCTCAGTGCAATTACTGATACACTCAAACATAAGTATGTGCTTAAATCTTGGACTGTGTCCAAAGTCATAAAGAAATAATATCCATGATAATGCAGACCGCGTGCCTCTCCATAAGCTATATTGAGCTACTACATTTAAGGGCAAAACTGCTATGATACAATGTACTTGTTGTTTACAGATCTACTCTCACACATTCACACACACGCCTGTATACATACATATAAACACACACATCTATATATATACAATTGCACAGCATCTACCAGCTAAAGATCATAAGATGCTTTCAACGTAACATTCATGACTTAGGCTGTCTACCCTGAGCTTTACAGATAATGGATTTTTATCTCACAAGTAGCTCTGGAAAAATGTCATTGAAATAACTGTGTCTCATTCCAAACTGATTTGTTAGTTATCAGCAGAGAAATCTTTTTTAAATCATTGCAGCACATAAAACAAAATGCTTCGTGTATCAAAGTAATTTATTATCCTTCTGTTGTTAAGAATTTTTAAAATTTTTTAAATAAATTTTCATACCATTTCTACTGAAATGTACTTTCCAGTAATAAATAGAATACCACCCTGACAGTATTAAAAAGAAGCACACTATCTATGAAATTAGAAAAAAAATCTCAGTGAGGGAAAGTTTGTTCTGAAGTAATTGTTTAGTATCATGGAGTCTTCCTGGTTCACCAGAAATCTTACATAAAATAGTTCATCTAATTCTGTCTTTTGGGCCCAGCGTCTGGCTCTTGTTGTAATTTTGAAGTTGTAGACAGATTGGGGGGAGTCTAAGATACGTCCCTACTCCCCCAGCCTTTTTTGTGCAATTACATACTTTGCGCTGTCGGGGTAGGAGACAATAAGGGAAGGAATACATATACAATACATGGTACTTGGGCTGCGTTCATACCGGGAGATGAAAGATTTGTTTTGGCAATGAATGTATTAACGACAGGAGAAAGTGAAAGGAGAGTCGTTACTTGTCCACAGCATAGCAAACTATTTTGCTGAACGTGCTTCTGACGTGCATCACTGCCAACAAGTCCCTGCAGGTTCTCTCAATCCAGCTTTGCCTTCGTCCAGAAGACAAGTCAGCAAACCTAGCGGGTGAGCACGTCCTCCTGCCTCCATCCACAGCTGTGGCAAAGAGGCTGTTACCTACACGCTGCCACACCACTGCAGGGAGGGGAGGGATAACCAGATGTGGCCCAGCTCTCCCTGGGATGCTGCCCTGCATCTGGCACTTCTCCTCCCACCTCCACTGAGCAGCAACGGAAAAGGGAAGGGTAGAACAGGAAGAAGCTCAAAACCAAGATCCACTGCTGTGGCTACCGTGACCTACAAAAAGTTGTTTACCTCCTGCCTCAAACATAATGATGTCATGTTTGTCAGAGGCATCCTTCTCCCAGGAAAAAAATTAGGGCCCATGGTTAGTCCTGGCACTGCTGGGGTCTCCAGCTGCCTGCAGGCGATAGAATCTGACAGTCAGGGAGCTGAGTAGGAAACCAGCCTTCAGGAGCCGGAGACAGGCGGAGGAAATCAAAGAAAGCCTAAAAATTGTTACTGCCTAAACTCATAGCAATAGAACTTAATGAATATCCAGTTGAAAAGATAAGCAAGAGCATGTGGAAGAAACCCTGAGCAGTAAATAACAAGAACAGAACGGCCAGACTATGCTGTGATTTGTTTCATGAGAAATATAATGGGTTATGGGGAAGCAAAAGGTCTTGCCAGTAACACAGTATAGCTGGATCCTTAGCGAGGCATAAGCTTTACTCTCAGAAAGTCTTTCTTGAAAAATAAACTCATATTGGCTTGAATATGGGCATTGTCACATAGAGTGACAAGTGGCTGAGTGGCTGTAAACAAAAGGTAATGATAAATGACACTGCATCAGGTCAGTGCGTCTGTGTGGAAGTGACGGCCAACGAGATACCATCGAGAAGAGGCTGGAGCTGTCACAGAGCTAGCCTGGTTTTATTTAACATCTTTGCTAATGATCTGGAAAAGGAAGGAGAAATGCACAAATGCACAGTATTTACTCCATTTGATTTTCAAGAAAAGAGGCAAGACTCTCACCTGCTCCTGGGAGACCCCTAATATCAAAGCACTGTTATCCTACTGTCTGCAGAGAGATGGATTGCTCCGAGGCTGCACAGGCGATTGTTTGAGAAAGCGCCCGATGGTGGAGGTGGTGGCAGAGATACAAAAGAATATGTAGCAATTATCTGCCTGGCAAGGGGGCTGTACAGGAGCAATCCAGCTCTTGACGTAAGCAAAATGCAGTAAAGCAGATAAATAAATCTGTGTGTGTTGAGGGGGGGGGGGTCAATAAACCTGCAGGGATTTTTGCTCCAAATTATTTTAAGTATCCATGATATTTCCACGGGGGATTTCTTATCTCCTCCTTCTATTGTCAACAAGTTCATTCACCTCGCAGAAATATGAGCAAAGAGAAAGACGTGAGACGGGGTTCCTTACCTGAATGTTGAGCTTTTACCTGACAANCTCCAAATTATTTTAAGTATCCATTATATTTCCAAGGGGGATTTCTTATCTCCTCCTTCTATTGTCAACAAGTTCATTCACCTCGCAGAAATATGAGCAAAGAGAAAGACGTGAGACGGGGTTCCTTACCTGAATGTTGAGCTTTTACCTGACAAAGGAGGGAGAAGGGTAGCAAGAGGGATGTTTGAGTGGGCAGACTAAAGGGGGAGCAGAGGCGGAGAAAGAGAATGGTGCAGGTCAGGCAGAGATCCCACAAAATATGCTAAAGCCAAAGGGAAAAGGACTGTTTTCTTTCTGCTTTTTAGATGAAGGCAGGGCCTGCTCTTCTGTGCCCTGCACACCTTGCTGCCAAAAACAGAGCAGCACGGTTTGAATGAGAGAGGGAAAAGCTCAAGATAGGGAAGGTAGAGTAAATGGCAGACAAAAAGAAGTCACAAATAACCCTTCATGCTGGAGGAAGGAATAATCCCTCCACACCACGACAGGCCCAAAGGATTGAGATTGCTTCAGTCCACTCCTGTGGCTAGAGGCAAGAGGGGGAAAAAGCAAGCAAAAAAGCTCCGTTGGATTTCTTCTACGCTGCGTCTGACTTCTTTCATTCATACAGAAGATGGCTCTTAGCAGGCTGCTCAAGAAGCAGATCATCTAACCACTCCCCTTATTTCTTGATCATTTCTGCTGTATTGCATAGGTGGTGCTATTGTCAGATGCTGAAAGTCATCAGCATTTGAGGAAGAAAGAGACAGCAAGGCAAGGCAAAAGAAAACAAAGTATTAGTAATTTCCTCAGGAATTCAGCAAGTGAAACCAGAAAACAGTGCAGGTCTGCACTTATGTCCACGTTTTGGTAAACTGAGCATAATGTTGCCTTTTCTCAATTTTGCCTTATTTTCCTAAAGGTATTTTTAAAAGTGCTCTTCCCTTTACTGCTGCACTATAAGCCAGGGAATAATATCCCCATACACAGGGGAGCCCTGCCATTTCTCTGTAATGTGCAGGGGGAGGTATGTTGTTGCTGAAGATCAGTACGCTTGCAATACCTTGAATAATGAAGCTGAGAGGTGGGGGCATGTTCCCAACAGCCTGAGTCACATCCTCAGGTTGCACAAGCAGAGCAATGCATGAGGTGAACCGACACTGTTTCACGGAAGTCAGTGTTCTTGTTCCCGCACCTGCCCTGAAAGCTGGAAATGGTGGACTTCCACTCTATATGTTTGGACAAGATACATGGATTCATAGGTGCTGTTGGAGTACAAACAAATAATAGAGATGACCAAGAGTGTGTCTAGTAACTGCTTCAGCCAAGGAACATCAAGCATTAGTACGCAACAGCCTTTTAAACAAATCTTTTCACATTGCCATCATAAACCAAAATTGGCCCTTGACTCTTTAAAAGGTTATTTCCCTCAGCTCTGAGTGGTATAAATACAATATGATTTCATTACTGTAGACATGTGGTAGTGTACAGAGCAGGCTGTTCTGTATCACCGAGATGCCAAAATTTGGCGAGCAGAAGTGGAAACACAACAGGTAACAACCCGCAGATGCAGGCTGATGAAACCATTTTATTCTGTTCTGCGCTGTGACCCATGTTATAACAGAAAGATATATCAGATTGTTGTTCTCTCCTTGCGAGCCAAAAAGAAGGGAGAGTTGTTGTGACTCCCTGAGACACAGTCATGACCCAGGTCAAGAATTACTGACACGATGGTCTAATAAAACTCCTCTCTTTGACTATGGCAATCAGAACACACTGGGAAACTTCCACCTCTCTTGTCATAAGAGATTCAACAGTCAGAATTCAATCCTATTCCTATTCAAGGGCAAAGATACCACTGGCATCAATAGGAGCAGCACTGGTATGAAAGAGTTCAAATGTCAAGTGTGTATTTGCAGAAACTGATTCTGCTGAAGACTATGCAGATATTATTATGCTGCTCTCTTCCCCATTGCTCTCCTTTTATATTAACTAAGGCAGAGTGCCCACAGAGGACACAGATGCACTCTATTAGACGTAGAGTGAGTATTGTTAAAAATATCCTGTCTAATACCAACTACATATTTACTCTTTTGTAACCTCATCAGCCTTGACACTATGTAATTACAGATTGTTCAAGAGTCTTGTATGCCCACTCAGTGCCAGAACAAAAAACAACTAAAGAAAACATAAAAAGCAAACGAGGCGACTGAGCATGAGCCCTCCACCATGTTCCCAAGAGGCTCAGTAACTGAATATAGATTCCACATCTCAGGGAAGATAATGCCCATCCACAGCGTTCTCCTCCTCAGCGAGACATTTCTACTACACTCAAGTTGCTATCGGAAGAAAACAGCGACATGTGGGAAAGTAAAGGTTAGACAGAATCAACACGGATGAGTCACTTTTAATTTCTTATTTCTGTTGCACAAGTTTTAAAAAAAGGTCGATGTTTTTCTCCGGGTAATGATCTCTTCTCTCATGTTGTGCTGCTGCACCCAGTGCTAGGCCAGGACTCCACCTAAATAACCCGAGAATTGCTGCCCCCGTTGCACAAACCTCAGTCCTTGTCCTGTAATCAGCCGCTCATGGGCAGAGCATCGGTACATGCAAAGATATGCTGAGTTTTGGGAACTCTGCATGGATGAGACAATCTTCCCACACAGATCAAGGCTTAAGAGAGAAAATAACAAACAAAAGGATAAAACCCACTGTGAAATACTGGGTAATTTTTTAAAACATAATTTAGCAGGTGTTTAGTTATTACCCTGAAAATAACACATGAAAATTTTCATGACTCATATTTGTGCTTTAGTTAAATTGTCTCTTCCATGCCTTAGCTCTAATTTAAAACATTTGCTTTATCCCGAGAGAAAAAAATGAACATGTTGGAAATAAATCACTGCTGCAGAACTCACCCCCGTAGGGTACACACAGAAACTACACCACCCGTAAACGTCAAATTCTGATCATTTCTCCTTGGGGAAGAGCTGTACTCACCTTCTTATTTTGGATCCCTCATTCCTTCTACACTAAATGCTTTGATCTGTTCAGCTATAAATAGCTTATGTTACAGTCCCACAAGCTTGCTGGGGTGGGGACTACATTACATTTTTGTCCTAATCTAGCAATGTCCTAGTCTGGCAGGTCTACCTTGATGTTTTCATAATGTAAAAGTGAAGCACTAATTAGATATATGAATAACTGGATGGGCAGGGTGAGAAGTCTCCACAGAAGACTGGTAGTGAAATTTTTACTGTGTGTTTCTGTTCAATAGAGACTTGCTAAATTAAGTGGTTGGTTTTTTCTGTGATTTCACTGTGACTCAGCTCCCCACCCATGGTTTGGAGGGCCCTGTATTTTTACTGAAGGCAGGAGAATTAAGGACACAAAGCATCATATAGGATGCTACAGGTTATCAACGCTTTAGCCAATGTTCCTTAACATCCACATGCCTCTTTGTAAAGCACCTTCTACATCCTCAAATGATATAAAGTGAGATAGCTTCACTGGCAGGAACTGACCTCACTGGAGGTTGGCTGATTTATGCCAGGTGTGGTCCAGGACAGGGAATTGCTTTGCAAACATTTAGTATCAGTATTGTAGAAATGATCTGACAGCCTGTTTGGGGCTGGGCTGGGAATATTTAGCAGAGATTTGCTTTTCAAGAGAAAATGCCTCTTACAAATCCACAAACAGTGATAAATCATCAAGCAATTCCTTTTGAACCTCCTCTCTTTCTTTCTTAGACAATTTCTTCCTCTTTCCTCATCGCTTGCTAGAAGACAGTTTTGGTTTCTTACCATGTATCATATAGAAAGCAAGCTCTGTCAGGGAGATGTGGGGAGAGCAAGAGTTAGGAAGTGCTTTTCAGAGGCAGAACTTCGGGTAAGTTATAGAATTACTCTATCAGTTTATATAGGGTTTTACTGGTGGAAAAGATACCTAAAAAAGGGCTTTCGATCTTGTTGACAAAAGCTTGAACAAGACTGAATGGCTGAAAGTTGAAGTTAGACAAATTCAACCTTGAAACAAGACGTAATTTTCTTGCAGACAGGGTAATTAAACACTAAAAGACTATCAGTGACGGTGAGGCTTTCACTATTGGCTGGAGGCTTCAAAGCGGTACCAGATACCTTTCCAAAAGACAGGTTTTAATACAACCTCTTTGCAAGGCAGGGTAGAAATTGTTCCCTCTCATGCACAACTGACCGAATGGAGATGACTGGGGGTTTGGAGATTGGAATTTTCTGTTTACTTGCCTGTTTGAGTGGGTTTTTTGCAAAATTACAGACTTGCCATAACTGACAAGAAGACACCAAACAAACTAGATCTGTGTTCTGAACAGATACAGACAAATGTTCCTAGACACTACGTTTATATTTCTGTCTTACATGCACAGAATCATATTGACTGGCAGATTTAAGATTGGAAATAATTTGTCTAGTCAAATTGGAAAGAAATTAGTTAAAAGATGGAAGAAGGTATTACATTCACTAACTGCAATCAGTTATGCAGGTCCCAATTTACCCACTCTCCGTCATCGCTGGGGCCTCACACATACTTGGCACTATAGCTTGTTCTTTCTGTTGTATGCTTGTAGCACGCAACAGTTACCCCTGAAAACATAAATGCTTTAATGTAACTGAAATCATCATGCTGGAAATACAGGTGAATTGCATGAAACAGAATAGACTGTATTAAACAGGAGATCAAACTAGATGACCTTCTGGTGCTTTCTTACCTTAGAGGAAATTACTCTTAACGAACCAAGGCTCAATGTTGTTTCCATTGATCACAATATGAGTTTGGTACGATTGCCAACAAAATTCCTATAAATTCGAAGCTAACATAGGCATGATTCAAGCATACCAACTTTGCCAGCAGCTGTGAGTTCAAGACCTTCTTGAAAAGACCAAACAATACACAACGCAGCAGCCCACTGAGTTACACAGGGCTTGCTGAAGGGGATTTGGAGCTTTTTTTGCAAGTAGGTGAATCAAGTAATGTTAACTACTGCACACTAATTATCTGTGCTACTTTTATTCACACAGGCAGCTAACATATCAATGTTTATGCGACATGGGCATACTCCTTATGAAACATCCATAATTCTGTTATCATGGTCCTTTCTCCAGAAAGCTCCTACCCATCATGGTACCTTTTCTTCCTAGGCCATATATAATAGAAGTTATTTGCAATCCAGTAGAATTATGGCATATGGGATCCACATCCAAAGTCCCATTATTCCTCTTATGTCATTGTTTTATCTCAGTTTTGCATAAATGGCAACATTTTGACTTATTCTATTTGACCACAAAACATGGACAAAAACAGTGTCACTGTGGTGATCACTGCAAATACACAGTGGTTTCTGGAGATGTGCTGGACATCTCACTGACAGCTGGCTTCAGCTTCCCAAGTCAGTTGCCAGCTGACTTGGAAAGCTGAAGCAGTTGCCAAGCTACTTTTAAAACAATTCCTGTGGCTACACTTGCAGTGATCCTACCAAAAGCTGCTGCATGAGGAGTGGGAAGGGAAGGCCAGTAACCAGTTGCTCTGGAGTAACTGTTCTTGGCTCATTCAGAAAAAGGCTCTTTTCAGGCTCAGAAACAAGTTGTGTGTGGAAGAGCATTGTGTGGCAGACAGCAAAGACCAACGTGGCTGAGACGTTTCAACAGGATACAGAGCCCTTTTGAAGGAGGCATAAATTGAGTTTACTGAAGAGCCTGGATCATCACAACTCATCGTGACAGCCTTGTATTTTGTGCCTTGTGATCCCAACATGCATACTTCCAGGACATGAGTTTGTCTCAAACTAAGGAAGACAGAACTAAACAGATCAAATGAATTACATGGGAAAAGGGCCTGTTTATCTCCAACGCCTGGGCTCACTAGACCTGGTGTAGATGTCTCTCTTATAAATGCCTAACACATGATGAGATAAATCCCTTCTCTGTGAAGGTGAAGGTTTGGATCCCTAGCAGATGGCTTCATGTTGGCTGTTCCTTCTTCATTTTGAAGGATGATTACTCTGCAAATGGCATGAAATCTGAAACACTGCCTTTCTCTAAGAAGTAAAAACTCAGCAGCACCAACAGGGTCTGAGTCACTCAGCTCTCTTCCCAATCTATAGCTCCAAATACCCACTATTCAAACAATAAAACTGACAACATACTTGTATATTATGACAACTTTTTAATGAGTAAGCCTCATCAGTTTGACCAATGCCCTGGCTGAACTTACAGACTTTGTACTAAAGAAATTTGTTTCCTAGTGCTGTATCATAAAAATGTGTAAGTCATATCTCACTGCATGTTACTGACACACATATTAGGAAGTACATTGCACAGTGTTATATTAGGATTTTCTCTCTGGTACAAAACATAGCCTTCAAGGACTAAATACGCATTTAGAGGATCCCTAAAAACTCAAAGAGATGGTAAAAACATCATTACAGAAAGAGTCTTAACTCTGCTGTTAACCTGCAAAATTGTGAACAATCATTGCAAGATTCTTTGTATTTCACAGTAGACTTGGTGCACATCTATGAGACATCTACAGGAAATTCCAGTACAGAAAGTGCCTGTTATGGCTTTGAAGTTACAGGGCCATGTTGCTTTGCTGTTCATTCCAGAGTGAATTTTAATTTTGCAGCACCTTACTCGGGACATTTTGTCAAGCAATATCAGTGCATATCCTGTTAGCTCTCCCAAACCAAACCCTCTTCTTCCTAGTCACGTGAGATAGTGCTCCATCCTCCATGACAGGGCAACATATAGAAAGTTCATGAAGCTATTAACCTGCCCACACTCTAGTCCTATTTCTTCAGAAGTTTCACCTGCAGATTTAGTGTTGTAGCAAGAGGTACAACTCCCTTAACTGGTGATAAACAAGGTACACTCACCACGCACCATCCAAAAGCTCCAGAATAAGCACATCGTCAAAGTGCTCAAAGGGAAAGGTGTGCAAGCTGGAAAGGGGCCTGACACAGGTGCTATTAAATGCTGTGGTAGAAAAACGAGGGCTGAAAAAAGATCCTTGCTGTCATGGAAAGTTAAAAAAAGAGCAGTTGCCCACTATTTTCTGTACCTTCAAGTCCTGGCACTGAGTCCACCTGTCTAATAGGAGCAGGATTTTCACTGAAACCCTGACCTTTAGCAAACCTGATGGGGAACAACATCAGGAAGACCAAAGAGGATATGTTTTGGAAATCTCCCAGCAATCCCACAGAAGTGAGCCCAAATGGGATGGATTCGTGCCTGGGAAGCTAGAAGGAGGCCCAGGGATAGATTAAAAAGCACTCACCATATCCTTGTTCATACTAATAACAAAAGTTGCCTGTCTTAGGGTTTGCTAACAGAGTGTTCCCAGTGCCCTTGACCTGAAATTCACTTTACTTTTGACATTTTCTGAGCAGCTGGCATTAAACAGTGGGTTTCTTTATCTGGGCTGTGATGCTTTATTTTATCCTTTCTGGATTCTCATCAGCTTCATCACACTATAAAATGTTTGTGGATTAATGTAAACCTTGTAAAGATTACCGATAGCATAAACCAGATGAAATTACCTCAGAAAATGTTTTAAATTATAGAAGGATCTTTGTGAAGAACATGTTTGTGTTAAACCACTATTTTAAAACGATTATTGTTAAAAATTCAAAGCTTTTTTGTTTATATAGTCCTTAATAGAAAAGGAGTCTTGGAAAGTTTTCATTCTTTTGAAGTAAATTGACAGAAGCCCTTTGTTTCTAAAAGAAAGAAACTTCTACTGAAACAATAACATTGAAGATTTGGAAAAAGAAAATATAACTTTGATATTTTCCATGGAAATAGATTTGATTTTTTTTTTCAATCAGATGCCACAGATATAAAAAAAAAAATGCAATTTACTTCCTTTCCTTTTTTTCTCATAACCACTCCTGCTTTCTGAAGATTGCCTCCCGCTCCACCCTGAGCCACACACCAACCTCCCACTCATCACGCACCAAGAAGTTCCCTTTCCTCATTCAGCTCTTTCCTTAAGAGCTGCTTCTTTTGTGAAAGCTTCCTGCATCATTTTTCTCCCTGTTGATGGCTCCAGACCTTCTCGCACTTGAACTATTGTCCAGTATGTATTGTATTCATTTGAGTAAGGTTGTTAGGTCCATACCATAAAGGCCTCCAGCCCCTCCTTCACCCCTCAGCACACAAACACAGCAAAGGGAATTATAAAATCTTAATCAGGAAAACTCAGCAAGGTTCTTCCTGAGGAGCTGCCTACAAAATGTCCTGGGGGAGTCGCAGGGCTTGCTGGAGTTGAGGTCTCTCTGCCCTCCAGGTTCAAGCACTCTTTTAGTGAAGTTAGGTCCAATGCATGAAGGCAAACATCATTACAATGCTCAGCTCTGCCAAGACTTTTCCACAACCCGAGAGCATAGCTACAGAAAGAGCTTGGCTGCTGCTGGTTGAATTTCTTGTGCCTCCTCAATAGAAAGCATGCAGAGATACTAAGGCCATCTATAGCACCCGAAGTATGTATTTGTTTAAATTGCGGAAGTGCTTAAGAAGTGATTTGCTGCCTCTTTGCTGGCTATTTAAGCTATGCCAAATCTCACAGTGCATTCTGTATTTATACAGGAGTGGGAATAATCTTCCAATGGGTTCTGTATAGAGTATTATATACAAATATAAAGATCACTAAATGAAAAGTTTAAAATACAATTATTTGGTTCGCAAAAATATAGCCTATATTTCTTGTGAGTACAAACTGTTAAGATATTTTTCATTTTCATGCACGTTGCACAGAATCACAGTCACAAAAAAAAAATTAACGTATCCATATACACAAACGTGAATACTGTGTTTTCAGCAAACTGCATCTCAGACATTTCTGAGCTTTAAGCATCATTGGGTCTCCAACAACACACCTATAGCCTGGATTTTTTTTTTTAATGGAGTTTGATGAATGCTCTGTCAGGAATGGGTGGGATAGGCAACACAGTTTTGCCTTAACCATTTTCATCAGTAGAAAACATTGTAATAATAGAGAATAATAAAACATATGGCCATTGCAGCTAAAGGTCTTAGGGACTGCCTGATGGCCAGAGTAGAGCGTAAGTGTTTTCTACTCCTGGATGCTGTGTTTCACAGATTTTCTTCTTTTTTTTTTTTCAGTGTTCATTGGTTTTCACACAGCAGAACATTTTGTTTAACAATCCTAGAAATAAGGTATCATTCTACTCTGAATCACAGGAGGGTCAGATGTATTTCACCTTTATCTTGGCGGTCTTGTTTAAGTGATTTACTTTTCCTCAAGGAACCAGTCAGGATTTGAGGTGGAAAAACCATAAATTCCACAATATAAAATCTGTAGACATTTGTCTAATTGCTCAGTCATTTCCTTGCTGAGTAAATTCCTTACTGTGCAGTTGCCTTAAAAACAGGGCTCCGAGTAGGAGTGGGGCTGCCTTGTGCCTCACATCAGTCATGAACCTGCAAGGTACTAAGAGACCTCCACTGCAGTCAGTATTTGGACAGCTGAGGATGCCACATCTGGCTGAATCTGGCCAAAATTACACAAGCTTAAATCTGACTCAAAATAAGGATCAGGCTCATTATTTTCTCTAAAATTAATAATTTTTCAATTCACATTTGTCCACAGAGTCTTGACGCAGAAAGGATTGAAGTAATTTGTCACCAGTATGAAAAAAACCTAACTAAATTCTGCATGAGCACAAGAGGGGTGTCTCTTCTGACATCAGTATTCATTAGGCATAGGAAAATATTATCATTTCTGCAGCATAACATCCACCGTACTCCTTAATAGATGAAGATTAGGGAAATTAAATGAATTGTAGCAACCTGCTTATTCAGGTATGAAGCATCAGAGGCTTTGTTCACGAGAGGGGTTCCGGCTGGGGAGTTACCAGTGGGTAACAACCAGTTTTGCACTTGTGTGACGTGGGCATGTTACCGATGTGGCTGTCACAGGGCACCCCGCTTCAGCCAAAGGCTATTGAAACCATTAATGAAGGCCTGAGCTGCACGAACTATGCCGACAGAAGGTCTTAGGTCATATTTGGGCAAGGGTATCTTTTACAGAGCGAGAAAAGCCAGCGCACTGGTCAGACTGGCTGCTGGATTCCTCCAGCTCCATCGTACTCCAAAGGGACAACTTCCTCTCCAACTGTTAGAAAATACCACTTCTGGTGTTTGTATCCAATTTTGTCCGTGAACCAAAGACAGGGGAAAAAATAATACCCCAACGGGTCACAGAGTTCAGTGAAAATCCTACAAGCTTTTCCTGAACAAATAACAGATAGTGACCTCTGGCCCTGTCTTTGCATAAGAATTGACATCAGCATTCAGGAGTCACTGCTGCGACTGGGGACGAGCAAATGCCAGATTCTGATGTAAGTCTTGGATTTATTTTTTTTTTAATATTTTTTTTTAAGAACCCAGAAGAAAAGGGGGGCTTGCAGCTCATCTGCATTACAGATCAGGCCTCTTTGAGAAAATCAACCATCCATAATTCATTACATGTTTCCTGCGGGGCCTGGAGACGGCCGAGGCCCTAGCAACAGAGTCATAGCAACTGCGGCCGGCCCCAGCCAATCGGCGGCCACCTTTCTGACGCCGCTCAGCCAATCCGGCGGGGCGGCAGAGGCGGAGGCGCCGTCGCCCAAGGGGCAGCGCTGCCTTGCCCGCCGCGAGGCTGCGCGAGGCGGGGCCGTTAACGGCCGCTGCGGCTGGCGGCGGGCATGGGGTGCGCGGGGGACACGGCCGGGGTTGGGTTGTGGGAACGAGGTGGGTTTGAACGTCTGTCCAGCCGGACCTTGACAGTGTGTGTTGACGCTAAAAGGCGCGGTGGGTTGGGAGCAGTAGGAAATGGCTTTTTTTTTTTTCCCCCAGCAGACAAGCTTATGTACCTTGAGGATGACTTCTCTGAGGAAAAAAATGCCTCGTACCTGCCGACGACAAAACGTACATAAACCTCTTCCCCCCCCCCCCCCAAAA
>VZSC01007206.1:164792-220185 GCA_013398225.1 Steatornis caripensis
CCCCCAAAAAGATCCTTAACTGCAAGTAGCTGCGTAATTCGAAAAACATTATTTTGTATTCTGTGTTTATGAAGCAGAAATACCGTGCTTCTACTCACTACAGTATAACCAAGACATTCATTTTGAAAGAATCGGCTTAAATACCAGATTTTTTTTTCCTCAGTTACCCCCTATGACAACAAAGACTTTTGTGACATTCCCCTTCCATGCCCATAGCTTAACTTACCTCAGAGGACACAGTCGTTGTTCTCAAATGACATATGGGAGAACAAAGCAAAAATGCAGGAAGTCTGGAAACAGAATAGTTGCAAAAACAACCAAAAAATTCTGGTGTAGTAGAAGCTGTGCTTGGAAACCAAAGCGCAGAAAGCGTTGAGCCTTCCCTCGTGAAATTCTGGTGTAAAGTTTTGTTGACTGGTGTAAAGTCATAGTACTGCTACACACACAAAAACGTATAATTTGCTTTCTTGAAGGGGAGGAAAGGTATTGAGCTTTGTTCAGGTTTAAATAAGAATAGTGAAGCCAGAAAAGCTCGTTGATCACTAAAGGCACGTGATGGTGGCTTACTTGCATCATGCTCTGTAAAATAATACCATTTTTCTCAGAATGGCATAAGGAAATGATTCTTTTTGCAATATTTGTATTTAATGTAAATTTTAAAACAAATACTTGATGTCCATGTATATGCGAGTACAGAGGTCTATAAATCCTAGTATAAAACTATATCTTTTATCATTTATCTTTGGGGAAAATGAAAAGCAATCATTTATACAAACCTGAACATTACACTCGAAGCCGAGATACTGTAGGTTATCTAAGTAAGCGTTTCGCCCCTCAACCTAAAAGCCGATCTCACATTCTGCTCTAATGCATATGTTGCTCAGATGGTGAAAGTGGAGATTTGGAGATTTGCTATGGATGCTTCAAAGTACGTTTTGGGACCCAGTGCTCTGTATTGAACTTTAACAGATGATGCATAAATTGACTAAAGCCGCAAAGGCTGCATGGGGAAGATGATTGAAAAAGACGTTCCGTTCTCCCCTCATGTATTTTATAAAATGTTGCGAACGACCTGCTTTGTCAAGGCCATGCCTTCTGAGATTCCACGGATGAAAAAATACGGTATCACTAACTTTCTTGAGCTGACAAATGGCTGAGAACTCTGCTTTATCATTCCTTTCCACAAATTAGTAGGACTAATTACTGTGTTTTCTGTTTAGAAGCGGCAATTTTTCCCTTGTTTGAAGAGAAGCTGTGCTAAGTTTTTTACACCAGTATTTTGCAGCAGTTAAACCTGCATCATAGTGTTTATTTCACCATAAAAATAAAAAACCAAACCAACAGCAATTAGTCAAAATTAATCTGAAAACACAATTACTGACCATACATTAAAATTTGTATTTTTTTTCTTGACAAGAAAGATCAATTTAGCAATTTCTTATTTTGCTTGCAATGAGACACAAATGAAGATTTGAACATCAGGCCTATGACTATCATTAAAATCGCTTAATGAACCCTGTGGTCTGCATAGTTAAAAATAAGAAATTGTCTTCCAGGATGCTTAAGTTGTCCCATACCTTTATTCTTAACTTTGACAGATTCAACGTAGGGCTGGAGGCATGCTTGATCTGAAAGGCACAGTGCTCTCTAATGAGCTGTTACAATCACACAACTTAAGCTAATGAATTTCTTATCCTCTTATGCGGATAAAAGTTTCTGTTAGAAGTCAAAAGATCTCCGCTTTTTAAGTGGATGTGTACTTTGCATTTGGGGAGGGAGAGGAGGAAAGGATACTACAATGAAATTCATTGTGTTCTTCTTAACAAGCAGCACTGTGTGGCAATACCGAAATAGTCACAATTAATAAAGACTCCTCGCATGCTTAGTTTGAAGTGTGGAACACTCCAAGGCAGAGCTATGGATCGACAGGCATGGGTGGAAATCGGAGCTCACACTTGAATGAGTCCAGCGAGTCTGTGCAGGAGAGCAGATCCTGTTCCCCCTCGCATCCCTGAGTGCCTCTGGGTGTGGGCAGAAAGGCTCAGTGCTGTGCAAAGGACCAGCATCCCACCTGCGTGCAACCGAGTATGTAGAATAAGGTGTCGCTTCTCTTTGCAAAGGCTAAATCCCTCATTTGGGCGGGGGGAGGGGGGGGTCACCTGAAGCCCTGAGGAACAGCATCTGTCCTGAACTCCCCAGTGGTGAGGTGCTGCAGAGTAACAGTATTGCACACTTACACAGGGACCTCAAAGCATTTTAGCCATTTACCACCCAAGCCTCACAGCGTCACAGAGATATATTTCACCTAGGGCATAAAAACTATATTGTTCCACATTTGAGTGCTGCTGCTTCTATAGAAACAATGCGTTATCTCAAGAGCTGGATGGGAAAGTCCTGAATTATTTCAGAGTGCTGAAATGTGCGGACCACGATTAGAGAACCAGAGGTCAACATCTGCCTTAAGAGAAGTCGTTCTGACTTTGCAAAGGAAGTGAGGAGGAGGAGAAAAGAAAGGAAGAAGTCCTGACTAAAATTTGTTCCCCTCCAAATGGTCTTGGAGTGGGTCAGAAGGAACTTTGGATCTTACTGAGCAGTTCACACAGAGATTCTGGGTACACATTAATTTATGCTGCTCTACACAGCCAGTCTTGCAAGTACATAGAAGATCTGCGCGTCTTTTTTGAGCAGCTTCCTGTTCCTGTCATTTAAAATAGTGAAGGCTGAAATTGTTTGATGCCTTTACAATGTGAAAGTGTGTTTTCTACTTTAATCTTAGGGCCAAATTCTTGTTCCAAGGTAAGCAGCTACATAACGCTTGTGTCCCATGGCTCTGCTTTGGAGGTGGCAAAGACTAGCTCATGGACTTCAGGGGGAACAGCAAACCCCTATCTCTGAACAAATTTGGCCCCAAGACTTGAAAGAATCAGTTCATCTGTGAAAAGGTAGCTCTGGACAAGGACTCTTAATTCCACATTAGCTTCTTAAAGATCTTCCCAGACACTAATGTAAAGCCTGGTCGTGGCCTGATCCAAAGCACATGAAATTCAGCCAGAACACCTGCATTATATCAAAGGATTCAGATCAGGTTCTAAAGGAGTCGTCTGCAACAGTTCAAATCCCAAACAACAAGCAGGGTAAGTTTTTATTTATTGTTTCCTGTCTGCTAACACAGAACCTGAATTTTCCAGTGTATTTCACTTGATCCTTGCTTTCTTACAGTGCTTCCTATGAGCTTAGTGTTTTCCCCAAATTTAGGGCTGGTGTGTAGCCAGAAGTCAGTAGAAATTTTGCTTTGGATTTGCAGCTGAGCTGGGCAGTGTCACCAAAACCTCCAAGTGGCTCAAAACCTATACTTCAGCATTTCACTTCTATTTGGATTTTAAAGCTTTGCTCAGCAAATTCTACTGTGCCCCGGCAGCTTGAAAAATCCTCAGAAAAAAAAAACCCTAGGAACTGCCCTTTTGTTATCGTCTCTTTCCGAAAGGGGCCCAGGTAGTGACTCGTGAGTTCTCTCTATACAAAGGGGAGAGAGGAAAAAAGAACTAATCTCCCCTGCCCACTGTGTGCGAGAGAAAGCAAGCGCGCAGGAGAGTGTGTGCATCCACAGCAAGAGCAGGGCTTGGGCAGGGGTTGACCTCGGCTGCCAATCCACCACAAAGGGACCATGGCATTGACACAGCATAACTGCTCTCCTTCGGGGGGAACAGATTGAGGGGAAGTGACCCTTGGTGCCCCGCTTCTGCGGGGGACCTTGTGAAATCACTGTTGCTCTTCTCTTCCTTCCTTCCTTGGGCAAGGCAAAGAAATTAATGAAGAGAAATCCCTCTCTTTTACTTTGTCATTCGGAGAGCAAGAAAAAAGATACTTATTCCTTGAAAGGGATGAGGAGGAAGTGTAGAGATGCTAACCTTGACTATTTACTTCCATCTTGGGAAACGCAGAGCGGTTCCGAAACCAATCCGCAGGGCTCATGGATGATAGGGCAGCAGACACTGGCAGCAGCAGCTCCGGGTGAGATTGTGTGAGTCTATCTGGGTTTGTTTTCTAAGGAGACTCGTAAAGTGATGCCTGCAGCTCAGTTCCCAAGATCCAGGAACATCAGGAGGTTCAGAGCTGTTGAACACCATTCCTGGTGTTCATGTCCATGGCATCTGCTTAATTCCTAGTGAAACACAGACCTGGGAGGAGAAGGAGGATCCTGGGGACTGTGGGGGGGAGAAGACCGGTTTGGGGAATAGAAAAGGAAGCAGAAACAGTTAGGCCTGCTTCTCCGCTGCGTGAGCAATCTCTGCCCGTCCCTGCTGAAGTTCACGAAGTGCCACACCTTGAACCCAAGGCCAGGCCCGAGTAGGTTTGAACGTCAAGGTAAACATTTCATGCACAGCCCAGGTTCACATCTCTTGGCTGTTGGGGGGCAGTAGGTAAAGCGCATGGATTCGGTCTCTTCCCTCCCTCTTCAAAGGAGTATTAAATGTTTCTCAGATGCACTTGGGGTGAGTTGGGGAGGGAGGGAATGACCTTTGGATTCTCCCTCCAGAGGGAACCTGAGAAAATAACCTTTTGGCCCTTAGCTCTGCAGGCGCTCAGGAGAGGTCAGGAGGAATGACTCTTGGTCCAATCTTGCTCTCCACAGGGGCTGGGGGGGGAGAAAAAAAAGAGAAAGAACTCCAGGAATATGCGATCACAGGAATTTTTGTCTTTTTCTGAAAAAGGGGCATGTTTACTTCATAGCCCTTGTAAGAAAAATAACCTGCCACTGAGAAAAGTCCATTTAAAGCAAGAAAGAGCCTCAACTCAGTGACCTAGAAATCAAGGCAGAAAGTAAAAGCTAATAAATAAATAAATAAGTAAATAAAATAATCAGGAATGTCATTCAAAATCAAGGGGTGCCCTCTGAAGAGGTGTAATCAAGGCTCGGAGCCATCAGTTATAATGGTTTTGATTAAAGAAAGCTGTGCAGAAGTAATCTATTTTATTTTTAAATGGCCTGATTTTCCCTTGCTACCCTCTTGGAGGCTGAACCTAGAACAACTTGAAGGAGGGCATGAAATGTTCAGTGAAAAAAGGGCAAGTGAAAAGGCATGCATTTAATAAAAAAGAAAACCTGCATCTGTTTAAGTTACTTTTGGGTTTCGATGGCACACATTAAAATAGGCTGAAAATAGCAATGCTTTAGTAAAATAAAAACATGAAAACCCTTCCAAATCCTGGCTGATCAAGCCACACAGTTCTGCACTTCTTCCACAAAATCTGCAATATAATTATAGGAGCAGTTGTCACACTAAGCTGGGGCTCATCATGTGCTGTGTACCTAGAAGCAGGAGCACAAGGGGTTTTATTTATTCCGTATTTATTCTGTGTATTCTTCACAGTGTAAAAAACTTTAAAACTTCCTTCCTACAAACTTCTTATTTATTCACAATTCTGAACTTCTTCAGTTGTTTCCATTAAGCTGAAAGCTTTCTTAAGTCTGAAAGTATTCTGTTCTTATATAAGGTCAAACATACTGTCTTTGCTTGATAAATAAAGACAAATAGTAGAAAAGAACCTCAAAAGAATCACAGCTGGGGTGGGAGGGGAGGGAGGTTTGCATTTTCTTCCTCAAGAAGGTCAGATGTTTATTCAAGCCTATCCAAGCCTTTTGAACAGAGCATGGGCTGTGCTGGAAATCTCATGAGAACACACTTCCTGGAAAACGGAAGGGATATTTGTCTTCAGAACAGGCAGCCACAGAGTGCTCTGCTCGTTTTAGAGTCTAACACTGCCGAAGGTGCGCTGAAGCACAAGATGCAGAAACATCACGTGTTTCCAAAATGGTTATTTGAATACAGTGAGCTAAGATCATGTAATAACCCAAATTGCAGCAGGAAGAATAAGCTGTGCGTTATTTCCTGCCAGTTATACTCTGCCCAGCACTGAGAGTTCCTCCCAAATAACTTGCGTGTTGGAAATGGCCAAGGCTGTGCCCTTACCTAGGGTTTTGTGGGTCAACATTTTTAGTCACAGTGGTTTTTAGGACACCTTTGAAACATTATTATCAATGCTCATCTCTTTCTCATTTTTTTATTTTTTAAAAAAATAAGCTGCATAAAATATTGGAGCCTGGAAAAGCAAAGGGAAGCCAAAACTTCTGCTAAGTGCGCAGCTTTGGTTTCGTGACTTATGTGTTTCAGTGGGTCCAGTCACTGCTAAAAATCAGGCCTCATCTTCACTTATCTCTGGTCAAATTTTTGGAAGGATAAAGCAACTGTTTGCAGTTGGTTTTGTTTCGATGCTTCAGGCTTATGACTGCATTATTTTCACATTCCAAGCTTGCCATGTGACTAACATACACAGAAAGAGTTATGTTTTCATAAAAAAAAAAGTGTAATTTGGCCTGTGAAAGCATCGATAGCAGATTTACAACACGGCAGAGCTGTTTAAAGCTGAACATCTTAACCCTGATTCACGGAGGATGGCTGTGAAACCAAGCACAGGCAAGATACTGATGTCCTCTTCACAAAGGTAGGCAACAGCATTAGACAATACCTGCAGCCACAGCTTCCTCTCCAGGGAGTAGGAGCTGGAAATACTGCTCTCCTGATAAAATACAACAATCCAAACAGACCTGCAAAGTATGATTTTTGCTGAGGCCTGGAAATTCTATTTGGCTACAACAAATGAGCAAAAGCTTATTGTGTCCTCCAGTCTCAACTCATAATTAACATTTGATTTCTAAAAGCGTGGCAATCTTGCATGTTCTTTTCAGTAACAGCATGTGTTCTCTATTCATAGGAAATCAAAGTTATGTGATGTTTACATTTCAGCAGCGTGCTTCAGAGAACAAATTTAGCCATTCAAAGCAGAACTACTTTTAAATAATATATGGATAAGGAGGAAGTCATAGAAAAGAAGACCAAATGAAGTTGCACTCCACACCTCCTAAAATTGCTTTTGTAATATGCCATCTATTGCCTTAGCTTCTTGAGTCTGGAGGTAAAATAAGCAATGGTCTAAAATAAAGGAGCTTAAGCCATTTCTGAGGAATAATGCAATGGTACTCTTGGCCTTGCCTGTATCTGGACCATCCCTTTCCCAAAGAAAGACTTTGAGAAAGTCTCCAGCTATCTGGGAGCATCCTGCCCAGCAGCCACATTGCACTTTCTCTGCTGGGAGAAAATTTTAGATCCTTTAAAAAAACCTTTTTACAAGATGCTTATGCATTGATATGCTGCCCATTCTGAGTGACAGTTATGCTAAAGCACCCCAGCGGTCATTTATAAGGCCTGTGGTACCCTAAGGTACCTTGGTTATCTCTGCATAATGCTGAACCATGCTGTGTAGGTGTACCTTTGTGCTGTTCTTAGGAGAAAATCTATTCCTTTAATCATGAGGAGAAGCTGGACAAAATTTGATGTATCTGGAAATAATGTCTTTTTTTGTCCTCTTCAGGTAGCAGTTGTTTAGGTAGTAGCAAGAGACCTCTTTTGCAAGATGTACAATGAAGGAAAAAATACTCAGCTCTAAGATACACAGTCACTTCAATCAAACTGAAATTCACCACCTAATTTCTCACGTCAACATGGTATACAAATGCAGTGGACAAATCCCCATGTTTATTAAAGATGGAGAGGCTGCTTGGTGTGTCACCTACAAAGCTAAGACCTAGCTTCAGCTGATGGTTCTCCTCTTTGTTTGTGTCCCAGCCTTGGTCAGTTTGTGCGAACTCTTTACAAGTTAAACAGGCATTCCTGGAGCTCACATCCTATGTATTTGAAATGTAAATCCACCAAGTTTTTGCTACTGATGATTGAAAAATGTGTTTAGTGCATTATTACTAAGTGAGAAAAGGCAATGTGTGACCAAAATCCATGCCTTTGAAAACAGTGACTTACTTTCTGTTAATATTGGTGAGCCGTGGTTGTAAAGGTACGTGCATTTGTGTGAACAAGATGGAAAATAATCCAAAAGATGACTGGAATCACAGTAGTGTAGGGATACAAATGCAACAACAACCGTTGTACAAGGATTGATTGCTGTGCGCTTGGCACGTGGTTTTTGTCAAAATGCCACTGAGCAATGCATGTTTACTGGCTATATATTACAGCACATAGTATCACAAAAAGGGGAGGGGGCATTCAGTGACACATTCTGATTAATTGGTTAACAGGAGCTTCCTCATACTCATTACAGCTATTCAGCCATATCACTTGCTAAATCTGAAGACACAATTTTATCTGAAAGTCCATATGGCTTATCAGGAAACTGTGCATATAGAAAACTACCACAATCCTGAACCAAGATAATATTTATCTAATAGACCATAACAGCTTGGAAAGAGTCAATATGGTCTCTCATTTGAGCATGCATTTTGATATGCATTCTACTTATCCAAACACAAGTCATTTACATTGCAAGCTATCTGCCTGTTAAATCCATGTTTAGGTAATTCTTGTAACAGTGGATTTTTTTTTTTTTTACAAGAGAGATTATAAAGATTACTTGAATGTATAGTAGTCCATGGAGTAATTTGGAAATTACTTGGTATTTGCCTGATAGATTGTAATGGACTCTGATGGAGCTGTTGGCTTTTATCAGCTAAACCCATATTTTCATATGTAAGCAAATTTGAAAAAGCAAAATATTTGCAGAATAATAAGCCAGGCTGCTGTGTCTGACTTGCAGCATCCTGCCTGCTTTGAGTCACCGGGTTGATGAACGGAGCAGACTGTCTGCTACAAGGGCCCACATCAGGCAGAAATGAGCCATTCTCTCTTATCCCTTCAACTCAGAGAAGGCCAGGAGTATGGAGAGCAGATTGACGAGGGTTCATGGCCGAGTAGAAAGTGGAGAGGTAACACTGCTCACTTAATCCCATACAACTCTGCAGAGAATATCCTGTGGTGAAGCCGTACTCACCCTGAGAGTCCCGAGTCAGGCCCTGGCGGTGTGTCCAGAGAGCCTTTAACAGTGTCATTAAATAGGTTTAATCGTCCTCTCTCTCTCTGTATTTTCTGTTCTGTTTTCCCTCTGCTGGAAAAGCAAAGGAAAACAAAGAGGAAAAAAAGAGAGAAAGCAGGGAGCATTGGAATACAGAAAAAGAAAACTAGCAACAAGACAGTGTTTAGGTTTTATTTCAGTGTTTAGGTTTTATTTCAGTGTTTGGATACTGTTCAAAGGGAAGGATCAGAAAATTTTCAGAGAACACAGGTTTTCATGAAAAAGACACCAAGCAAGAATCTTTTTGTCAGTATTTTTTTTTCAGGCAACATTTTTGGCAAACCACTGTCAAGGGAAAGTAAGTCTTCCTGAGAAGGGACTACTCAAAAAATCACAGAGTGGCCCCTCGACACTGAGAGCCCACACTGAGGGCTGAAGGTGTCCCTCCTCTTCACTGAATGTAGGGGGACCCCACGTGGCTGGTGTAGACTGCGTGCCTGCTTCCTGAATGACTCGAGTTAGGGGAGACGAAACGTACTCAAATTCTGCTTTTTTCACCAAATCCTCTCCTGGAAGAAAAATGGAAAAGCAACCAGGCAGTACTGGCCTTTCCAGTAATTTTCCAGAAGTTATCAAAGCAAATCTCCCCATATATCAAGGTTCACAATCCTTTTAAGTAAATGTATTTCAGTGATGTGTTTATCCCATCTCCAAGTCTTTTGGTGGCATTTCCAGAAGCAGCAAGAGGTGCTGACACTCAGTGGAATAGAGAGTTATTCTGTGTTGGAACCACACAGAGAACAAGTGACCTGGTATACCTGAGTTTGGTGGGTCTTAATGCAACTGTGCATGGAGTTGCAGTTATTGTCCTTATAAGACATTTATGAAGTCAGCCACAGAATACTAAAATTAAAGTTCTGATAAATAATGTAAACTGAAATGCAAATTTTTATCAGATCTCTCTTTTCTGGAGGAGTATCAGTAAAATGGCAGTTGATATAGTGCCAATAAGATAGTATAAAGAAAGGCAGTATTTAATTTCCTTGAAAATGCATTTAGATTTGATTATTGTGGGTCTGTCATCAGCTGCTAAGCTTCTAGAACAGTCATCAAGACCTCCTAGAATGACTACATTACCCAAATGCTTCCTACTAGCTAAATAAATAAATAATTATAATCCATATTCCATTGAAGCTACTGAGGAAGCAAGTTGCTGTGTGGCAGAAATGAAGGTAGTGTGAAGAAATGAAGATTCTGACCATAGAGCTTGCACTAATCACAGCAGCTTTGCCTTAGTTTATAAGAAGAGGATTAGAAAGGAACATGCTAAAAAGGGATGGGCTGATTTCTGCCCTACCATGTCTCACCCATCTTGCAAAATGAATGAGGGGAGGAACCAAGCCTTTTGCCAGTATCCCCTCACTTACGTTAATGCTGTGTAAGGGTGTTTAGGAAGCATCAAACTTGTTACTGCATATTCTATAAGGTAAGTAAGCATGCTACTTTAATTGCAATTGTAACAGCAACACAGATTCCACAGTGCATCTCTCTGAGGCTTCCTACATACCTTCATATCTTGTCCATCACCTACCAGCCTCAGTCTTTGCTGTTCCTCACTTCCTACTGCCATCAAACCAGTGATGGTTGTACCCAATATTCTCAGCAGCACTGCTATCCCACACCCATCTCAGACTGTCTCCTGTTGTGGTCTTCAGCCATAGGCATAGCTTTTGTCTCAGTTTAAAGCTGGGCTAGCTATTAAACAAACAACAGATGCTCTTTGTTAACTCCCTCCCTTCCCAAAATGGAGGGGAAAGAGAAAAAGAAAAGAGATTTATGGGTTGGAAAAGTTAAAACAGCTTTAATTGAACTACAATAATAATGTATAATAATAATAGGAAGAAATAATACTGAAATATATAGGAATATGTACAAAACCAATACCAAGCTCCCCCCCACTGATGACAAATAACCTCACCCAGACGCCACAGGGCATGTCCCAGAAAAGTCCCAGACTGTACTCAGCAGCAGGCAGGAGCTGGATTCAGGATCAAAAGCAAAATAATCAGGTAGAGTCCTGCTTGTCATGTAGTCATCCTCATATGCTTAAGTGGTGAGCTGGGTGGAGGCAGAGAACAGCACCCTACAACATCACCAGACCCCCACTAACAGCCCCATGCTGGGCTTAAATAGGCTCCTGGGCCATGGGTGTGGGCAGAAGCACCAGGTGAGGCTGCTTAGGGTTGTTAAAGCCCATCAGTGCCCTGGCCATAAAGGGAGAGGGAGTGACCCTTGTGATCCCTCACCTTTGTTCTGAGCATGATGTGTATAGGATGGAGTACTGCATTGGGTCAAACCAGAATGCTTAGCAAAGTAAACATATACATGTTTCTAGCCTTAGAATAATTCTTAGTGTAGCTATCAGCTTATCCCTGTTTTAAGGAAGAGGGGTTTGAGACAAACAGTTACTAAGTTAAGAAGAGCAATGTTTGACATCAGTGAGAATGGTCTGTGTTTGAAGCATATATTTAAGCACTTTGCAGAATCAGAGCCTGTCACCCGTGTGCCTCAGTTTCCCCATTAGCACTGAGTACTGAGCATTAGTACTATTTACTCACATCACTGTTGTGCAGTAAGCTTCCACTGATCCCGTGATGTTCATGATTTGCTTGGAAAAACGCCATTAGCTTTTCCGAAGGTCTGAATTACCTCACTTTAATTTTAACTGGTTTTGTTCATAACCTCCAATGTTCTTTCCCTGTAGATTGTATCTGCACATGATTTCTTTATCCGTAAAATTAAAATGCATCAGAAAAGTTCCTGAATAACAGAATGCAGAGCTCCAGCCTCCTGGAGTTTAATTATATTTGTATGCCCACTCCTGCTTCAGTGACTCTTTCAGAGGTTCCCACTCACAGCTGCAGCTAAGTGGGCATGTCTTAAAGTGACAAATTGAGAATATATGTTCAAGTACGTACGTAAGCACATATATAGATTTCCATTTCTCCTTTGTTTCTCCCTCCCGCTCACTGTTCTTAAAATCACACACTTACAATTTAAACCCCAACATACATTGTTATTTTGAAAAAAATAGAAGTATTGCTCACCTTCATCCCTCACCTTTCACAGAATTTCACACATTGTTTCCCTGCTTGCTCACCCTCATTCCTGGTTTGACAAGGGACTCTCACAAACCTAGTGATCCTTTTCTTTGACCATCTCCTTGTCATCCCAGCAGAAGTATCTCCCGCACCACAGCGTTCCCATCTAGGTCTAAGCTGACAGTTGGCTATGAAAGCTTCAGATCCAAATCAGACTTTGTGACACAACCGATATGTTCCTCCTCAGACTCTGTGGAGCCTCATGGCTTGTATCGCATTATATTCACCTGAAAAATTCAGAGTCCAGTCAGTACTGTAAAGCTGTCGAAGTTTAAGGCCCTCGCACTGGTGGAGCGGGGGGAAGCCATGATTCTGGGCTTACATTTTTAAATCTGTTTGCTTCAACCACACTTGTGCTGCTTTTGTGTTCACTTTCTTTGAATATTCATGTGATTGAATTCTGTGTCCATTAACATTCACAGAAAGTGAACCTCAGAGCTGCACATCTACTTGCAGAAGCAGGGGTTTACATTTGCACACTTTGGTATTCATAGCGAAAAGCACTCGCTCGAGGAACAAAATCACTACCCTTTAGCCAGCCAGTCCCATGCGAAACTGTTTTTTACGCACAAAGAACAGATTTTTGATCCTGCTACAGATATTTTTTTGCTTTCTCATAGAATGCAATTATATATTTAAATAATCCAAGGAAATCACTTCTTTCTGTAAATTTGTGCAAGTAGAAGAAAAGCTTAGATAGATTATGTATTACAAAGTATTTATTCAGAATTTGGATCCTCCTGCCACAGAAGCGTGACCTCTTGTAGATGTTAGCCGTATAGAAACTATGACACACAGCTGAGCAGATACTGGCTTTTCAGCAGAGATGTTACACATCCACCTGACACAGTTAATTAAAATGTCACTTCTATAGGAGTAAAGGGAGATGAATGTGAGCCAAACAGCTGAGCAGAGAATTTTGTTTTGCCTTTGAGCAATTCACTGTAATTTTGTTTAAACACAGGGTGTTTTCCCATTGTTTTGATCAATATAAAGCTACAAAATTTACCCTAAAAAAACACGGGCATATTCAAACCATTTCCTTCACAACTTAGCACTTATGATCGTAAGCTTTTCAGCCTTTTCAGTGTGGTGGCCTGGCACACTAACATTAGCGAAAAGATCCCTTTTGATTTCAGTGGGAGTTACAACGATCTGGCCGGGAGGGTGTTCAGCATCAAATGTCATACTAAGTGACGATGTGGGGTTAAGTCATCCTCCATCAGGGTATATGAAGTAGCATGTGGTTTGTTGACAATGTAGCCTAAATGCAAATGCTAAATTAGCACGAATGTCAGGAGCATGTTGCTGATGTGTGTTGATGGCACAAAGCTGGGAGGTGCTCCCAAACAGAGAAGAACTGGTATGTTGTACGGAAGGAATTGCATGAAATAATGGTAATGGTGAAATTCATTCAAGGTGCAAAATACTAACTGATGCATCCAGAACTAACACCCGAAACACCTCCTGTAAGATGGGAGCTCATCAATGGGAAACGACTGAAAGGTCATGAGTTGATCATCAGGCAGCTGTGAGCCACCAGCCTGGGGCACTTGTGAGAAGGCTGTCTTCGGTTATACCAGGAGTAATATTTCTAGGAGAGCTAAGGATGTATTAAGCTCAGCATCATGATCTGGTGGGCTGATCAAACGGCTCGCTGCTGCCTTAAGAATGGAGACATGAGTCCTGTGCCCTGCCCCAACACTCAGTCGCATGCTCCCACTGTCACCTGCACACCATCTCTAGTCTCAGACCCTTCTTGTGGTCTTCTGCTGCCTGTCAGTCCTGTCTCCTGTGATTTTTGGTAACCAAGGAAAAAAAATTTTGGTTTTGCTGAGTTAATAAGCTGCATCCATTTGCAGAGGGATCCAGAGAGACCCAGACCTGCCACATGGTAAATGACAAGAGTGTGTAGCAGGGAACAGCAATGGGGAAACGGGAAAGAAGTAGGTCCTTCTTCTACTGGGAAGCAGCTGTTAGGTCAGTGCATCCCATTTTTGGAGAACTGCTGCCATAGTGGTATTGAGTAAGGCCTTGAGCAGGAGCTCAACTGAAACATTGTGTATGCTGTGAAGGTCACACAGGGGTGGATCTTTTGGTGGTATCTTTGCAGAGCAACCAGCGAAAGGGTGTTCAGACTGCTTCGTGGCCTTCCAGAGAAGCTCCTGGGGAAGTCAGAGGTTGGGACAGTTGAAAAACATATACTGCCAGGTGGCAGCCCCTGTGAGAGACTTATTCCTAGATCTCCGTAGTCTGTGATAGCAACTTGTCAAGAAGCAGCAGACAGTGCCCTACGTGCAGGGAAGTCTCAGACTCCCCAGAGTCTGGCATGCCAGCACACAATTGCTGCAGACACAATTAAATGGTCCTTTTTGTAAACCTATTAAGGGTTTTTTCCCCCTCTACAGAAAGCTTGGTCCAGAACCTGATTCCTCTACTCAGTAAAAAAAAATCTTCCAATTTTCAGCTCAGTGTGTTTAAGCGCAGTGTACACAGGGGATCAAGTAAACTCAATGGCAAAACAAGAGAGGAGGCAATTAGTAAGATATATGGCCAGGCTCTTAGTTACCACATTGAAAGCAAATGGTCAGAGGGAAGCAAATATAAAAGGCAGATCTAGTCAAGGACAGCAACCAACCTCCAGCACCTAAACTCCCCAAGAGCCAGCTGCCAGACCTGGGAATCAAGAGCTCCTGAAGACACTCTGCCTTCCAAATCACTCTCCTGTTTCCAATTCTAGTCGTATTCCTGGTGTTGTACCAGCTTCAGGAGCTGGTCACCTGGTTTTCATCCAATAACCCATCCCTGGGCATCCCTTCAGCATCAGGATCTTTCACTCTACAGCCACTTACCCATCTTTGTCAGAGGGGCTTTGGCAGATGTTACACAAACATAAGCAATCTTGATGACTCTCTCAGGACCCAAATCTGGCGTAGTGACAGGGATCCTTTCATCCTTTCCTATGTAATTTGCAGTAGCTGTGCCACGCAGCGTTCTCTCGTCCTGCAGATACTCCGTTACTGCTGGGCCCAAGTCTGTGGGTCTCAGCATCCTTTAAGTGATGCCTGAAAGGATACAGCACAGTGATGAGGAGTGCAAGCGACCGTGTCCGACCAGTGCAGCGCTGCTCAAGAGAGCCAGGAGCATGAGGAGGCTGGGCAAAATGTGAAGGACAAGCTGTTTTCTGTCTTCCAGAAAGAGAAACAGGAAATAGGTCTGGAAAACAGAGCTGGAGGTGTAAGAGGAGGGGTGTGAGAACCGGATGATTTATGTGTATGTATACATGATAGAATAAGAAGCAAAGTTTCAAACTGGTAATTGGTTTGGGTTTTTTATTGATTACAAATTGATACTCCAAGCTATAATGAATAACTCGAGCCTGAACCGTACCCGTTACGCAGAGTTGCCAACACATCTCTTTAAAATGCTTTGCAAAGGAGTAGCTAGACATAAATTCTGTGAAGCTTATGATTTCAAGAACGTTACAAACTTTCTATAAAGACGGTCCATTGTTATAAAGCACGGCAGCAGGCGTGGCCATGAAATGCTGCTTGGAAACTTCCTATCCAGCAGCTGTTTTCACTTTCTGTGTAACCTTTTTAAGGTTCCTGTGGCCCGTTTCCCCCACCTTCCCCTTTGTTCTTGAATAAAATTAATGGAATAGCCGTATGTGAAAGAATGCTCAAAGACGATTAATGCTATTTTAATTTCTGTGTTTATGTCATAATTCACTCTTTTTGCTTTGGAGGCAGTGATGTAGGCCCACGGCTGAAAATACAGATTTGGGCTTGGGGCTGTGTGAGTTGGGCTGAGTTGGCATAGCCATGTTTTGACTTTGTGGATGGGTTTTTTTAATACAAAATTCTTTTGGCTTGACAGGCCTAAAAAGGAGGCAAAAGCACCCAAATTGTTTTCTCTCTTCTCTTAACACATGACTTCAACAATAACACAGTAATTTTCATTTTAAAGTGCACTAATGCTATTTTAATCATTTATTGAGCAACTAACATAATACAAAGGAAAGGATGAAATGGAATCTTTGTGGCTGCAGAGACAGATATCATTATTCAAGGGCAGAAGCATGTGAAAGGGTAAAGGCGGTTTAAAGAGATACTCTTTTGTTGTACTTAACACTGATAAATGACATACAAGTCAGGATAACAGGGCAGAGCTCCTGTCAGGGAGACAGTGATAAATGTGGAGGCTGGGACAGAAAGGTCCACTAAACAGAAATCTGTATATGACACGTTGTACGTTTGATAGACTTGTCTGCATGGCCTGACTAATCCACAAAGCGTTCCTCTTGCCTCGAATTACGGCCCTCGAGCACATCTTATACAATCACTCAGCTCATGTTTGTTTTCCCATTTTTGTATGGCAGCAAAGATCAATTCCCCTTAATCAGTGCAACACACGGGGCTAAAAACAGTGAGGAAAAATGTTCTTATACAAATATAGTTGATATCTCTTTCAGGCTAATCATTGTATGATATGAAACAAAAAGCAGACAGACCTTTTTATCATTACTGCTGTCTCAAAAAAAATCTTTTAAAGAAATGCCCAGCATCAGCCTGTTAATCAAAAGATCTGCTTAAGAGAAAACAGAATCTCCAATTATTTCTTCTTTATGAATAAAACAGAACATCTGTGATTTGTGTGTTGAGCTTCCTACCTCCCACACTGCCATGCAACATGACCCGTACTTCTCAAATGTCCTCACCGTCAAAGACGAAGACAGAGGAGTGGAGACAGCCAGAAAAAGCATTCATGTCCTCAAGAAGCAATTTTAACAGTTCACAAAGAAAAAAAATCCAGGAATACGCTCATGTAACATTCACTGTACCCTCTTAACAGATGCCTAAGGCTTGCACTTTCAATAGGAGGAACGTGCATGAAGGGATAAGTGTGATATCAGGTAAGGACACAAAGGAAGATTGAGTGAAAGTAATTCCGCAAGACTGGTGGAAGATTAGAGGCTGATGGTCAGTCCCTTTCGGATTCGTCTAAGCACACAGACATTTTTACTGGCATATACTGCCAGTCTTGCTGAGCTCTGCGAGTCTGATGGCGTAGCAGAGAATTGCCAAGTTGTAGGTGGAAACACTTTCTCCATTATAGCAGGTTATGAACATAGCGAGTATCATCTCATACTCAGGTGAAGCTACCCTGCATATGCCTGTGGGTACAAATATGTACTGACACAGCCTAACAAAGGTGAGTCACAAGGCCACCATTGAAACTTGGATTTCAAAGCTATCCAGCTTCAAATCTACAAGTGCTGGCACCTGAGCATGGGTTCAAATCCATCTACAGTACACTGGCTGCTTTTGTCCCTTCCCGTCTCTAGCACAGTCCCAGGGAGTGACGTACCAAGGGCAGAGGCACGTCTGCTCTCCAAGCCACAATCGCTTCTTGCTTGGTGAATTTAGGACTGGGAAAGTGGATGGGGCAAACCTTAGTCTGCCTTCTCCAGCACTGTGCAAAGGAGACAGGCAGCGGCAACACTGGAATCTATGTTCACTTTTCTGCTGAAAACTCCCTTCTTCCAAACTCTGCTGGGATTTTGGGAGAGACCAGGAATGGCACTGTCAAAAATATTTTATAGGGAAAAAATGTTGGAGGCCTTCCATATAGGTGGCTTCACTTTCCAAGCACTCACTGTGTTCAGGAATGGGTTCTCCAACCGGTTCTGCAGAGGAGAGGGGGTGGAGACCATCTCTCTGACCACACAACTGAGGAGAAATCCCAGGGAAAGGCCCCTGCGAGGGTGGCCAACCCCAAGCCGCTCTTATCAGTTATCAGTGCGGGAAGTGTAAGAGCCACAGATTTTAACACAGTGAGGCCAGGCAGCTGGGTGCCCACAGAACAGCTGCAGATTTGGAGGGAATCTTGAAAAGAAACAAGCTCCTTAAATAAACTCTGTCGTGTTTGGGACCACTGCTTTATAGAAGTCATATTTAACATTAATATCATACAACCTCAACACTGCACTGACATACTAACTGCCCCTGCTACTATCCACTCCTGTCCATTGCTTCCGGATCTGGTACATCCTCCATACACTAGAAGCAGCAGAGGAAAGAGTGTACTTGTTTTTAATGTGACTTTCCTCCTCACTGCAGCTCAGTAACACCAGCTCTTGCAGCGAGAAGGGCTTCTTTACCCACCTGTGTTTGCATGTGTACCCAGGCATGTTCTGCATCATGTCAGTACTGCAAAGTCAGTAAGTAACAAGGGTCCGTACATCCCCAAAACAGGCTACAAAATACCCTGACAAATCGACGGGAGCCACTTCAAAGCATCCCTTTTCCAAACGTGTTGCCTTGATACCATAGCTTAAAACAGGTTCAGTCTACATGGTTTGATTTGGGAAGGAAAGGGGGAGAAGGGAGAAAAATAATATGCTGCTGTCTGACTTCATTTACTACCTTTTGTAATGTGGCTAACAGCACCCTGATACAGAAATCTCCTGTGAGTACCTGGAGTCAAATAGTGCATTAAAATAACAGAAGTCACATTCATGATTTTAAAAGTATCTTACAAGAGTTTCTCCAGCTAAAATGTATTTCTGCTACTGAGTCTAAATATTGATTTCAGGCTAGAAAAGTTGACACTTTCGGATGACATAAGTGAAAAATATGCTGCATTTTCCTTTTTTTTCACTATTACACTAACTTTTTTTGGTATTAAAATAGTAAAAGGGAAATAATTTATTAAATTTTATCTCTTTGTTATGCATACCTTGTTTATTCCACTTTATTCCCATACATTTTTTACAAGAAAGAACTGAAATAAACAATAGGGGAATTTTTCAAGAATAAAAGTCTATTCAATAGTAATGTAAAATGCAAATTAAACATTTGTTCAGTGTTTAGTCATTCCACAGAGACTAAAAGAAATTCTTCATCACGACCTCTATGCTGACCTTCACATAAAATTAGAAAGTTTTAGTGTTTATGTGGAACCATATACATTGTCTCTATAAGTGATTGTAAAGCAGAAATGAATATTTTACAGCAATTGCAATTTGTTTCAAGATCGTTTTGTGAGATATCTGCTCGCTGAAGACTACAATTTACCTTTTTACAATTTTGTTTAATGATCTGACATTTGAGGCACTTCCTAATTAATTCTATCTCTGCCTAAGCCAGCTGTGATAAATATAACCTGTGCATACAGGATGACATTGTCGCCTTTAGAAAACACGTCTAATAAGAAAAGGGGAAGCTTCCATGATAGGACATTTATATCCGCTGTATTGTAAGCGGTGAAACTCTTATTGTGAATCTGGAGTAGCTACTGTACTAAATAGTTAGCGTGAAAGGCTGCGCTAAGAGTGGGAGCATAGACTGCTTAATACTTTACAGAACACCTTTCATGGTAAAAGTTGGGGTTTAGCACACAAAAACAGTTGTTTCAGAGTTCGGCATTTGTAGGATGCTTGTTTGTAACAAGTTTGCTAACCAAAATAGTTCCTGTGTCGAGCACATCCACACAGCAGCTGTCGATGCGAGGCAATCCGGCGGGAACGTGGCGTGAGTAATCCCCTTTGTAGACCAGAGGGAACCATCGCAGGCAAGGGCAGAGCGTGGGCTGCAGCTCATCGCTGGGCCGAGCAGCGGATGCTGTGGTTAAGGAAGTCACGCTACGAAAATGGTCTCCTGCGAATCAGTGATGGGTTCATTTTTAAAACGGCTTTGTAAGTAGTACCTGTGACAAATACTGTGTGCAGTTAGCCATGGAGCTTACTTATGAATCAGTGAATAAAAAAGCATTTTTAAATCTGACAAACCCTCCTGGATATTGTCCAGAAATCATGTACTGCAAGTTCAAAGTTTTTCCTTGCATCTTTACTTCCAGGTAAATATTTCAAGTTTTTTTCTGGTTTTGCTCAGTGACATGAAAGGGCAGATTTACGTGCCACAGAAGCTGGGTTTCTTTCCATCAAAGAGGAAAATTCTCTAGAATAAGATTATAACAGATCTTGAGCTGTTCATTATTTGCTATAGAACAGATCATGCTGCTAAGGAAATAGTAATTGTAACAACTGGAATAAGCCTAATACCTCTAAATTTCTGTTTCTATGGTGACTTTAATAAATACTCTTTTCAAGATAAATTTAGATACTCAGGAACACAAATGTTTCCTGCCTTCTGGTTCAGACAAAAATAGAATCTTACTTGCACAGAGGTACGTTTTAGACACATTTGGCATGTCTTCCCAAGATTGCCACTTTTTCACTGACTATTATTTTTTATGGAAAAGTAGTGGATAGCTGTAAGTATTAGTTTATTCAGCTTAGAATTGTGGTTTGGCAAGAGTCATCTTGCAATAACAGGAGTAGACTTCATGTGGAAAAGGGAAATGCTGCAGCTCCCGGGGACCCCGTATGAGATGATTTCAGCTTTGCTATGGCCATCACTTCCAAAAACCTGCAGCAGCAAGAGGAACAGCCTGGCCATGAGAGATGACTTGGCTGCCTAAACGTGTCCGGTGGCTGCAGACTTGTGCTAAGGCTGTTCCTGGCCTGGTCTTGCAGCCTTTGCTTGTGTGATCCGGCCTCACTTCAGCACAAAGCGCTCTGCGAGCTGGGCCTTGCGGGAGCAGGCCTACTGACGTCCCCCCCACGAAGTTTTGAGCTTTAAAGCTGATCCAAAGTGGCATGAGCATTTTTTCCTTTCTTTTTTTTTCCTCCTGTGTCTATGCAACTACTAACTTTAGGTGATGTTAGATGTTTGATTTTAAACCAGAAATAATTTGTAACCAGTACAATAACATCAGTGTTTGGAGTTTTCCACCCAGGAGGGAGCAGGAGCAGATGAGGCTGGAAGCACTGGAGCAGGTTGCGGCTGGTTTTGGTTTTGTAGTGGAGGTGTCCCTCCAGTGGCTTCTCCAAAAAGTGCAGCATTGAAGAAGCAGCTGGTGCTTTATTCTGCTGACTGAAATGAGGTGCTCTCACAACTCCCAAAGCTAACAGCATGCCTTATTACGTTAGAAAAAATGGCAAGGAATTAGGCAAAGTGATGTCACCGCTCACGGCTCCTAGTGGAGTTCACAATATCCGACTGACAGGAGATGTAGGCATGTCCTTCTCTCAAATGAAGAAGAGTTATTACCCTCCTTTATTTATCCTTATGATATATTTATGTCTTCTCTAATAACAAACTCCTGAATGTGATTCTTACCCCAAAGAGCTTGTAATCAAAGTGTAAGAAGAAATATACACAAAATATGGGAAATCATGGACAAATACATTTTTCAGTATAGTATATTCTTGTAGTCTGTGTAATGTCAAAGGTGGGGGTTTTTTTCTTAAGCCTTATGGCAAAGGAGAATTTAAATAAGACCTTCGAAAGCATGTAATGATGTAGCTTTGTGGCTGATTGCGAGACGTCTCTCCCAAGCCTCAGGGCCTGATGGGATAAAGTATACAGGTTCTCGTTGGAAAATTTGACAAGGGGATGATGGCACCCCGGCAGGGAGTAGCCACCTTGACAGGCAACGAAAGCTGATGCAGAAGGTAGGGACCAGCCAAGCAGTGCCCAGAGAGCTAAGGAAAGGAGTTTATGTTCAATGTATTTGAGAAAAAGGTGTCTGTGTTGAAAAAGAAAGGTGAGAGGTGAACCAGGCTAGAGAATTGCCTTCGATAGCCCGTGGGTAGGAGCAGGGTAGGACTGAATTTCTCAAGAGCAACGGAAAGGAACTTGCAAGGGTGTAGGAATGAAACACTGGGCATCTGGAGGAGAGATTTACCTGTGTGCATGTATGAGAAGGACTGGCTGTTAGATATGTCAGAAATCAAGAACCACTCAGATTTCAGTAATCACAGCTCGGTTAAATCCCAGGTAATATGATGGGCAGGCTGGGAGCCTGTGACGTGCAGAACAGCGTTATCACCTGCCTGCCATGATTAGGGAAGAATGTACAAAGGAGGAAACATCAGGAGAAAAGATTAAAATCTAAACTAAAACCAACTGGGCACTCACAAAGATGTGCCAGGATTTTAGTCTGGACAGCAAAGGTAGGATTCAGCTCCTGCTTAGGACATGGAGTCGGGGAGTCTGCCAGGATGGATGATGTGTAGGGCGCTGCTTACAGTCAATGCCGGTCTGACCACTGGAGCCCAGAGGGCAAGTCAGTGGCCAAAGGTAGGTCAGTATGTTAGGATGAGCTCAAATATTCCTGAGACAATGGATTGCATTGACTAGAGCTCCACTGTCTGCAGTAAGTGCTTAGACAGAAACCTCCGTGGAGACAGCTCCCTTCAGGGGCTTGCCACCCAAGGAATCCAGTAATTCAGAGAGTTATCAGCATTAAGAGAATACTGGACCTGGGGATCAAGGCCAATGATGCATCAGCGAGCGACGAGAAAGGAGCAAATGGACGTGTAAGAGGAGAATCAGTAGAGGACAATGTCTTGCGTGGAGTGGGACCAATTTCATATTTAATTATTTGGTTCTAGGTCAGCAGAGCTTTAGCTATCAGAGGTATGGAATATTTGTTTACTTTTATAATTTTATGTAGCTTGAATGAGGATTTTTTGAGTCCTAGGTGGACTTCTTGAAAAGGTAGCTTTTTTCTTTGCTTATCTATATATTAACTTTAAACCAGACACTTTAAGCCAGAGACATTATGTTCTCATCACAGCATGACCCACCACTGACCAGGTAAAAGAAATTTCATCCACGGTTTAACAAAGCATATTGTATATAACTTAAAAAATTAGTCCCTCTTAAAGTCAGGAAACAATTCACACACTTAAATGCATCTAAACACTTAACTTGTTTTTAACCAGAATCACAGAACATTACTCATATAAATACTACCAGGGATTGTAAGTCTCTTCCCTAGTCTCACTGACTTCTACAACACTCAAATTTTTAGCATTTAACATTAAAATATGTGTCGTGATCTTTATTTTTGGATGTAGTTTTTACTTTGCTATAGATCTGCTTAATTCTCTGCCATAACTGGAATGACATTTGCCGTGGATGTCAGCCAATAAGTTTGAGAAAGTTTTTCTGGTTCCCTGGAAACCTTCCCTAACATCCCACCCGGCCCAAAGTTTAGACAATGACACATCTCGGTGTTACATACTTCCCATGCCTCAGTACTGAAAGGATTTTTCCCCTTTGCATATGAAGAAGAGCTAACATAGCCTAGATCGGCTTTTGAGACATTCTTGGAATAGTCAAGATGCTCTGTGTTTAAGAGAAATATTTATTTTACAGTTCACAGCCAAGGGCAGCTGGCCTGGCTCAGAACCCATTGACTCCATTGGGAATTGGCTCAGGCTGATAGGAGCTGCTCTCAGCCAGCCAACACATACACGACTGACCGAAAGTATAAACCTGAGAACTGGAGGAATTGTGTTACCAGCTAATAAAAAAAAAATTATCTTATATAGATAACACAAAGCAAACGACATTTGGCCTGCAATTTTAAGAGGATTTACCTTTGCCCAAGCCTTAAACGGTTTCAAGAGCCACTGAAATGCAGATCTGGGCCCCAGTCCAGTGCTTCCTGGGAACAGAAAAAGAGACACATATCAGTATCGAGTACCAGACTCCAACCTAAGAGACCCAAGCAGAGGATAAGCAGCCCCTGTGGCAACACTTCCAAAGGGAGAGCACTCAAAATGAAAGGAATTAAAATCAGAATACAAGTTGGTTTACTGTAAAAAAACCCAGCTCACAGTATAGTAATATTCTTCAGGCCCTTTCTCCATACAGACAAGTCCTCCAGCTTTTCCTCAGGCTATCAGAGGGATTTCCAGCAGATTTCCTGATTTCCAGGCTTTTTGCACTGTCTCCTGTTTGTGGAGCATGTTTCTTCCAAATTAAGCAGGAATTACTCCTGCTGGCATCATCCCTTTTCCACATAAAATAACACGGTTAGAATGATAACGAACAGATGTGATATATGATATATCATAAACTATAACAGCAACATCTCTCTCCAGCCCAGGAGGGTTATTTAATTCATCAGGTTTAACAAGTCTTCAAGCCGTTTATGGCACATACTGATTCATGCGATCTAAACTCAGCTATGTGGTTAATATCAGATAAATCTTTCTAAGTAAGAATCTATGCTTTCACACAAAAAAATTGTATCCGTGCTACACCAAAGGCTCATGTTTCGGCAAATAAATTCAACTGGGATTTAGGCTAGTGGTTTTAAATAAAATTATCCTACATTAAAAGCTAGTTTAATGCTTTCTAGTATTAGTTCTGCTCCTGTGCTGGGGCAGTAGGAGTGTGCTGAGATAGATAGTGCAAAGGGTAACCAGCTCCCATGAGAAACCTAGCAGATCCATTGGTATTCGGGGGTGTCATGCTAACGGTGTGATTTTATTCCCAGATTATGAAATCTGTAACCTGTATTTAGTAACAAAGTCTACCCAGAACACGTATTACAGTAAGTAAAGAGAAGAGACAACATAAGACTTGAATTAATAATATAGTGGTTTCCAGCCAGGGGTCAAGGTCAAAGAGCATGTTGATAGCAAAATCAGCAGACATTACTTTCATGTGCCTATGTCTTGTCCACCACCATATGTTATGCTGAAAGAGCCATGTAGACATCACGAGCAGACTCACGAGAGCTTCTGGCAGCACTCCAAAAGTAGGCTATAAGGAGCAGATGACAGCTGGGAGCTGGCAAATTTCTGGTTTTCTTCTAAGTTTTTAAAATATGAATGGATTTTCCGGGGAGTGAGGGAAGTAGCAGTAAAATATTTCCCTGGAATCAGAATTATTCATCTGAAATAATTCAAGGAAGGCAGTACTGGTCTACAAAGTCTCGGTTAGAAGAATTTTTAAAACAGGAAAACTAGTCAGAGTAGGGATTATGGTCACTTTACTAACAATATAGAATAATACACCTTTGTTTATTTTGAAAGCTTAAGCATCAGTCATAATAAAATGCGTGAAGCTAAATGTATAAACTTGTAAAAATATGGAATGCTTTTTAAACACATACTGAGCAATGAATTCTTTACTACAGCTAGCCTTGATGCAGCCAGATGTAGGTCGACAGCATCCTTGGGTACTATTTGGTAACATAATACTTATATACTGAGGCAATTGTATTTAGAAGCCTTGAGGTTAAGAAGGGGTGATGTAAATTCAAATGGGATTGATGTCTTAGCTTCAGAATAAATTATTTATTTTAACTTGGGTGAGTTACTTAGAATTAGATTTATAAGCAGAACTTGGGCACTCACACCTAAAAAGAGCACTGTTGCAAGCCAGACACCTTAGGGAATGGCATCAAGGTAAGGTAAACTGACCTCACAAAGTGGTGTAGGGGAAGGGGCTAAGAAAACCCACTTCCATATGAATCTCTCCTACAGAGAGGACTCTACTGATGGTAAACATTAAGGTCAAGTCTAACATTTTTTTCCAAAATGTGACATCTGAGAGGCAAGGTTACTGCTGCAGACCTGTGGGGCCCATTGCATGGTGCTCACAGTGCTCGTGGACTGTACGAGTCTTGCTTACCAGGTCTGGCATTGGTACACTCTTGTGCTGAAGCTTTCCCATGCTGTACGAAATCCTTGAATAGCGGTTTTAAAGAGGCCCAGTTATTCTCCTCTCTCCAATAGAAGGGCCTTGCGGGCAGAAGATAATGCTGTGAATCCTCCAGGCAGATGAGGAATGTGAACCTGCAACTACTCCATCCCAACAGAAGGTTTGTTCTGCTTTAGGCATGTGGCCCTTTTCAGGGTAGGCTCTGAGAGTGAAAACGGGCACAGAGCACCTCTTCGGGGGCTACCAGCAGGAACTCAGGTTGCTGCACGGACTTGGTGGTTCTGTGTCTCTGAATGCAGAACATGTAGGGAGGTTTAGGAAAATCTCCAAGGAGAACCTGAGGAGGCTCCAGGGTTGGGACACTGTCAGGTTTAGCCAAGGAAGGGTGGTGGCTGAAGGCTGGGCAGGTAGACTTTGAGCTTTGGCATTGAAATTGCTTTTTTATCTCTTCGCGCCCTGCCTGTAGGAAGGAGATAACAGTTTTTGTCCAGCTAGTGATAGAGTGGCAGGGAAAATTAAAAAAAAAAATAAAGAGGAGACAGTTATACAGTGGCAAAGGCTTTAAAACTAAAAGCTAGATAGACAGAGACACATTACCTCAACAGCACCAGAATCAGAGGCTGAAAAGGAGAGAGAAAATTGTGTCTGTCCTGGAATTAATAACTTTTAGAAGAGTGAGTTGAAAGCCCAGAAGTAGACTCCAAATTAAAACCCTATCTGTTCTCTCTTTAGGGGAAAACTGGTTAAAGACAGAAAGCGGATGTGGGGAGCAGGGCTGAACCACAGCGTGGCAGTGAAGGTCCAGTCACGGAACACACAGTGCAGCCGCAGGTCTGAAGATGGGCAAGTGAAGATGCCCAGTTATGCTACCCTGGCATAGTTTATTATAAAATGACTGCAGGAGCCATATAATAAGAAAGGCAAGGGATGCACCAAGTGGAGTTGAGTTTGTCTGTGCCCAACCTGACAAACTGCAGGAATGAAGAAGAGAGGGCAGGAGCTGGACTGAGCCTAGAGGAGATCATAGAATCATAGAATCATAGAATGGTAGGGGTTGGAAGGGACCTCTAGAGATCATCTAGTCCAACCCCCCTGCTAAAGCAGGTTAGCCTAGAGCAGGGTGCACAGGAATGCATCCAGGCGGGTTTTGAATATCTCCAGAGAAGGAGACTCCACAACCTCTCTGGGCAGCCTGTTCCAGTGCTCTGTCACCCTCACAGTAAAGAAGTTCCTCCTCATGTTCAGGTGGAACTTCCTGTGTTCCAGTTTGTGCCCATTGCCCCTTGTCCTGTCGCTGGGCACCACTGAGAAGAGTCTGACCCCGTCCTCTTGACATCCACCCTTTAGATATTTGTGAGCATTGATCAGATCTCCTCTCAGCCTTCTCTTTTCCAGGCTGAACAGACCCAGCTCTCTCAGCCTTTCCTCATAAGAGAGATGCTCCACTCCCCTAATCAACTTTGTGGCCCTCCGCTGGACTCTCTCCAGTAGTTCCCTGTCTCTCTTGAACTGGGGAGCCCAGAACTGGACACAGTACTCCAGATGCGGCCTCACCAGGGCAGAGTAGAGGGGGAGGATCACCTCCCTCGACCTGCTGGCCACACTCTTCTTAATGCACCCCAGGATGCCATTGGCCTTCCTGGCCGCAAGGGCACACTGCTGGCTCATGGTGAGCCTGTTGTCCACCAGCACTCCCAGGTCCTTCTCCGCAGAGCTGCTCTCCAGCAAGTCAACCCCCAGCCTGTACTGGCACATGGGGTTGTTCCTCCCCAGGTGCAAGACCCTACACTTGCCCTTGTTGAACTTCATCAGGTTCCTCTCCACCCAACTCTCCAGCCTGTCCAGGTCACGCTGAATGGCAGCACAGCCTTCCCGTGAGTCAGCCGCTCCCCCCAGCTTTGTATCATCAGCAAACTTGCTGAGGGTACACTCTGTCCCTTCATCCAAGTCGTTGATGAATACGTTGAACAGGACTGGACCCAGCACTGACCCCTGGGGAACACCGCTGGTCACAGGCCTCCAACCAGACTCGGCACCACCGATCACAACCCTCTGCGCTCTGCCATTCAGCCAGTTTTTGACCTACCTCACAGATGGTGCCTGGAAAGACCTTGTAAAGAAGAAGAGGACCAGAGCAGTGAGGTTACTTGTGCCAGAGCTGAGGACTATACAGCAGCAACGTAATCAATCGCCTCCCCTCCATGCTGAGTCAGCTACACACTTCAGCAAAGGCATGACCTGAAAAGTTGAAGGCTCAGTCAAAAAAATGTTGAGTTTTAATAAGGAATCATTTATTCACACTCCAGTAATAATTTGCCCAATTTCTGCTACTTGTTAATGCAGTTGCATTGTCTTGCAGCAGCAGGGAGGCAGCGTGGCAGGCGAGCGCAGTGCTCCTAGTATGGAGTAAACAGGCTTGTATCACGTTCTCACGGCAGAGGCTGTGCTAATGTGAGTATGCTCAGGGCATGCCTGGTATTTTTGGAAGGCTGAGTAGATTCAAAATAGCTGAGCGCTGATGTGTCTGGGATCAGAAGCCCAGGTCAGAGGGAATTAGGAGGCAGGATTCATGGTAGCATAGCTGCTTCCAGCTCTCCTGCATCAGGCAGCATCCAGGACCATTTGTCACCAAGTATGTCCTTTCCTTCCCACAGCCAGGCCAGCTCCCTGTCCTGACCAGCATTGTGGGACATGGGTCTTCATAGATTTAACTAAAAGTATAAATGTTTCACACTGCCTTTGGAGTCACTGTGCAAAGCAGAGCATTTTTATAATTGTTAAAAGTTGATGGACCTAGAAGGAGGACGTAGGCGCTGGCCCTGCTGGAAAGACATTACCTTAGGGACTGTATTGTGTGTGTTTTTTATTTCCAATCTTTGCCACAGCCGGAAATCGAAAAAAACCAAACCCAAAACCCCACCACTTTCTGTTTGAGTTGCTGTAAAAATCCATATGTGCTTTGATAGGAGATAGCCTAATCCTCTTCTTGCTTGAGTGGTCTCTCCAATTTCTGCTGTGGAACTGACAAGTCCCTTTAGGTTTATGGTGAGGGATTTTTTTTTTTTGTCTGTTTTTTTTTCTTTTGCTCTACTGATTTTACCTCAGGGGAAATCACTGAGATTTTTTCCACAAGCAATAGCTTCTTATTTCTTTAGCTAAGCTATATAATTCCATTAAAGGTAGCTGGTTTGGGGGCCTTTTAAAATGTTCCTTCTTTTGCTTGGGATTCTTGAGCTCTTACGGCATCTTTTTACCACACTAGTTGGCTTGCATAGTTAGGGTTACATTAGGTTTGTCTAAGAAGCAGGAAAATATATTTAAACCCCTCACAGAGGAGGTTACAGGGTCTGTTCCACTCCAGTGGGGCTTACATCCAGCGTGCTGGGGGCAGAGCTGAAGGAAAGTCAGAAGAGAACCGGTTACATTGCTTCTGCATTAACCCACGCCCCGAACATGTGAGGACCTACAAAAATGTATGTTACAAACGCAGAAGATAAGTAATTGAAGGAGTTTAATAACTTTTCCTGCGGTGGAGGCGCTAAAATTTTCCTCTCAATCAAGAAGGCATCTTCCTGTAGCCCTGCTCTGCGTCGCATCCCAGAGCGGTGGACATCATAGCACAGGAACAGCTGGTTAAAGAGTTATAGGCTGAATTATGCCAAAGGGCAGGGATGTGTTGTTCCTCCAAATACCATTTAAGATGTTTAGTTTTGTTTTCCCTTGACAAACATGGGATAAACTAATTATATTTTTCTGCAGATAATTGTGGATGGAAGTGAAATAAAACCCCTTATCTCTGGGAAAGCCCTCGGATATGGCTGCGGTTGTACAAATACTTGCACTGCAAACACAATTAGGCAGAATGATAGGCAACGCAACAAGAGGCACTGGCAGAAGGACGGAGCAGGGCAATTAGACCTCACCCATCTCCATCTCTGGTGTGTCTAGATTTCAAGGAGAGGGAGAAATGTTTTGTCTTGGTATTGGTAGTAAGGGGGGAGGGTATGCTGCAGGGTTGAATTTCATTTTTATAACCTATAAGACTGTTTAATCTGTATTGCTCCACATTATTTCTCTGTGTGCTTGCCTTGTGAGACAGCATGATTGAGTTCCTGGTCTGAAGAATTAATGAGCTAAATGGATTGAATGAAGTGCAAGAGAAAGGGATTGAATCACCTTATTCTGTGCACGGGGACCAGAGAGATAGGCTGACTGGTAACGATTTTAAGACTGACTCAAGAAGGCAGGAGCAGAGTCAAGAACTGCATGCAGATGCTCTTAAGTCCAACGCTACTTTCTTAACCATGAAAGCACCTGCTCAAGTCCCAAGTTACGTTTGTAATGTGGCCATGCATCCTACATCAAACCACTTTCTGCCTCCAGCCCACCCGCACTCCAGCAAATTTCCAGCTTTGAACTTCATACCTGTAAGGGCTGATTCCTCCAGCAACAACTGTGCTTCCAGAGTAATACGCTTTGCAGCCCCAAATGCTCAGAAATTGCAGAAAATCAGAAGGGCTCTAAAGAAGAAATAGTAACAGATTTTTTTACAAAGCTGATAAATCAGGCTAATGTGCTAGGAAATCGAGCTGTATCAAAAATGAGGACGAGGTAGCTTACAAAGTAGAAAGCCCTTGGCTGATGCCAAAAAGCTGGTTTAGTAATGGTTTCAGTTTGACGAGAGAGTCGGGAGCACAACAGCCTCTTCTAGGGGGAAAGCAGAGCACTGCTTTATTTATGAAGTCAGGAACCCAATAAGAGTACATTAAGCTTTGTGGAGCAAAGCTCCTTCTAGGCTTATAAATGATAGCAGGATTTGGGGGTTTACCATGTAAGTACCGGAGTTAACGCATCCCAGTAAAGTGCTCCACCTTTAGAGCAGTACCAATTAGTTGGCAAAGGCTGCTTTAGGGTAATGCGGGTTGATGGGATTTCTTCACTACTGCACTTGGAAGGATGCATCATGATTTAGTTCCCTGAATATCAGTATACACTAGTGTAAATAGCACAGCAACTGCCAGGGCTAAATTAAGGAATGGTTCGTTCCATTCACAAAAGCATTGTGCGCTCCACAAGGTTTAATTTAAATAGGAAGACGTTTTCAAGATCTTTTATGGAGGACACATCCTGCTAATGTCATCAAATTATGACCAGATTCTGAGGCAGCAACATGGTACGTATGTTACTTGGGTAGTCTGTTTCCGGATCAAAATAAAATACCGTTTAAGAACGAGATTCAGTGTAATGATACACATAGCAATATCTTATTTGTTACATAGGTGAAGCCTTAAATAAGTCCCGAATTTTACCTCAGGCTATCTGTGTTGGTCTTCAAGTTCATTTGCCATTATCCCAATAAAGGCACTTACAACTAGAAATGCAGTGCCAAGACTCACAGTGCTGAATTCTGCAGCAATAGCCAGGTAAGCACACACAGATGCGTCCTCTCCGAAGTGGGACAGCAGGAAAAGCTGCACCTGCAATGAGTACATCCACTTGACAAAAATCCCAGACAGAAGGAAAGAGTCTGATATAAAAAGTATGGTATTCATTTTAGATTAATCTTCGAAGTACAAGAATACAGCTGTGTCCTGGGGCTCTAATTTCAGATAAGGAAACAAAACTGTGGACTCTCTATCTCTATCCAGCTCTTGCAAGTCGAAGAAATAAACTACACCAGAGTCCCTTTAACAACAGTGTAATTATATTTATCAAAGTCTGTATAATGATACCTACCCAGGCGGCTGTGTTTATGCTATTTTACCCACTGAAACCCATTCCTTGTGGCTAACTCAGTACAAACCCTACGCTTAGTCCTGGCCAGAGATGGTCCTACCTGTGTAAGGATGTTGCAGCCAGCCAGCCAGTTGCTTGGAAGAAGCTGCTGTTGAGGAACTGAGGAAACTGAAGTACCTTCTGTAAGGGATGATGCCTAAAAGGGATAATTATTCCACTTGTGGCTGGGTGTTTCTCTATGAGATACACTGGGTTTGCCATGAGATCGTAACTTCAATGCAGGACCATTAAGTGAAATTATATGGCCCCATGTAACACAGCAGAACAGATTTTCATAATATTCTCCTCTTGACAGTAAAACAAAGGAGTTCCACTGAGGAGACCCAAATCAGGCCTAGATCACCCCAGTGTTTGGTGCTACATGAAGAGAAACTGAGAGGCCTAAAAAATAAAAGCTCTGCACAAAGATACTCAGAAAACTGAGGATTCCACTATTTCAAGACTGATACAGGCAAATCCTGTTTGTGTCAGCTTCCTAGCTGCTAGTGCAGTATCCGTCCTCTTGGCTTAAGAAAAGTAGTTGAAAATACCCAAAAGGGTGCTTAAGGTACGTATGTATATGTATGCATGCATATTTACTTCTATGGAGAAAGAAACAACTTGCAGGTGTTCACTGCAGCTTGACCAGAAATCAGCCCTAAAGCAGAGCAAGAAGGCTAGCAGGACAGAATAGTACCATATCTCCAAAATAAAACTATACCTGACAGAAAGTTGATTTTTTTAAATTAATGATCAACCTCTTCCCATCTGACGTACCTGCTTCCTAAGGGAACATTCATCTTTGTCAAAATACCTTAACAAAAATATCTTGGTTAACTGTTTTTCTGAGTAGCTCAGTTCTATACAGAGAAATCATTTGGGCCCTGTGTCTTTGGCCCTTTGTTCAGCAGTAATAGATGTATATTCAGTGTTCATCTTTTCCTGTGCAAACGTGCAGATGTACCTTATTGGACACAGCGCTTCTTTCACCAGTAATTTTGCAAGAATCGTGGCTCCTTATGCAGTGCATTGTAGGACAGAATCGTTTGCTTGGGTTAAATTTGATTCCTAGGAGATAAAAATTTCCACCCTGGACTGGAATCACTTGGGTGGCTCTCAAACATCATGTGTTTGGGGCATTACAGCTCTCCCAGAGCATCCATCCGTGGAGGTGTGGGGTCCCCATGCCCAGCTGAGGTGACCTTCAGCTCTGCTGTCCTGGGGGCCGTGTCTGCTCTTCCTTGGTGTCCTGGTTTGAGCAGGGAGACGCTGATACATGGAAGAGCTCAGGGCTTGGCTTCAGCTGTAATTGCTTGCAGAGGTGCTGATATATGCACTCAGCCAGACAAGCTCCTCTCTCTGTGTAAATACACCAGAACTGTAGTTTAAATCATGATTAAGACTGGAATAAGCCGCAGAGTTGAGAGAACTTGGAGACCATGTCTATTTTTAATTTTAAAAAAAATCCAAAGAGATGGGGAGTTCCCTTAGTTCCTTTGCCCTGAGAGAGGCATAAAAAGGGTCCCCAAATAGGTAAGGTCTTTATTTACTTGTTCTTCAAGAAGCGCGAGATGTTTTCAGCATGGGCATTAGAGGAAGAGGGCCCACATCTGCGCCGTCTGGCAGCAGAGTTTGCCCACAATAGCTAAGGCCAACCAGTAGGCAGCAGAGAGGTTGCTGCAAAAGAGCAAGAATGAACAGAAAAATCAGGAACAGCCTCATAGGTCTCCCCAGATACCTCTAGGTAATGTCTTGCACACCTATCAATCAGGTGAAGCAGTTCTGCTTCCNAGCAGAGTTTGCCCACCATAGCTAAGGCCAACCAGTAGGCAGCAGAGAGGTTGCTGCAAAAGAGCAAGAATGAACAGAAAAATCAGGAACAGCCTCATAGGTCTCCCCAGATACCTCTAGGTAATGTCTTGCACACCTATCAATCAGGTGAAGCAGTTCTGCTTCCCTGCAGTTAAATTGGTCCGTGTTTTGCTATCAGTATTGTGAGATTTTAATAATAAATCCTCAGTGCTGACCATCATCTCTCCAGTAAGTGAAGTGATAGAAGGTGCTCGATGGTCAGCGTTCCCTTTCCTCCTCCTCCCTCCATCATCTCCAGCATCCACAACATGTCCTTCCCTGCCAGCGTGCTTAACTTCACACCTACGCAACTGCTTTCCACATAGGCACAAAACCCTTAAAAAGACAACAGGTGTCTTCTTTATCATCATCATCATCTTTAAAATCATTCTTCATAAAAGCTGAGATTAAAAAATATATGTTATAAATTGCTCCACAGCACTAGACAAACAGCCTTCACACTTCAAAGGTAAAAGACTTATTTCAAGAAAGCAAGCACTCTGCCGGCAAGATGCACACCGCTATTGATTGCTGCACCCATAAATCGCATTTATTTTCCAAATAATAGGAAGATTCATTGTTTTCTGCCAAGCAGTGTCACCTGATAATAGAAGCCAGTCAAAGCAACAGTAATTTTCACACCATAAAAACAGTGTCAAGCCTGTTCACTGAGTAGGATGAATGCTATTGATTAGGGGGAAAAAAACCCTATAAAAACAGGAGACAAAAGCAAAGAAATTAAGTAATGGTGTATCGGGTGTGTAATGAAAGCTCTGTTAACATTTCCATTATTCAGCTTCTCTCCTCAGATGCCTCCTCTGAAGCATTTACAACCCTGCTAGGAAACCTTCTCCTCAAACCAGCGCTGCAAGCAGTTAATGGTGCGAGACCGACACTTAGAGAAGGGCAATTCCAACCATAGTGTAAACGTGAAGGGAAAGGTCCTACCCTGGTCTCTGTTCATTGACACAGCAAAAGCACCAGAGTATTTCATTGAATTGACTTTTTCTGCTGCAGAGAGACGTGGGGCTAAAGGGACGGCGACTGCCGAAGAGTCACACTCAGGAGAAGCCACAGAGCTGTGGGAGAGGAGGCACATATACCTGCCCCGAATCTGTCCCCTGTGTGAGGGGCTAGAAACTACAGCCCCCACTTCTGAGTCCAGTCATAGTCAAAATAAATAGCACAACAAGAAAAGCTGAACATATAAATCCTTATTCTCAAAATGTACTTAAACTTTGGCAAAAAAAAAAAAAACAACCCTCATCCACCATCACCACAGAAGATCATGGGCACCAGGCACTTCCAGACTGCCTAGCTGAGTGGCTGTTTGCTTGTGCAGCCTTGGCAAATCCATGGGCATTTCAGCAGGAGGCAAAGCAGTTGGCTGAGGGTCTCACTACAGCAGTGGTGGAGAGGGACTGAGACCCATTGGTGTTCACCAACTCTGTCACGTGGGTCCCATAGGTGGAATTTTGTACCCAGGGCTGCTGCAACACCCTGAAGGGTCCTGTGTGCTTCTTCTTAATGACCACCAGCAATACACCCAGCAGTAATGCAAACAAAAAGCCTACCTTGAAAATCCCTTTGAGTTTTTCTGCCTGTGTCTAGGCATCTCTCACTCTCTGGATTAAATTGAGAAGTACAGGACCAGTCTCTAACCTCCTGGCTTTCCAAATCATGCCTTCATATTCTCAGTTCTACAGCAGCAACAGGCGATGGCATCATCACCCTCTTCTAGCCAACGCCAGCAGGAAGTAGCCCTAAAATAAGGGCAATCTCACAGACTTTCCCCTCTGCCAAGAAAGACAGTCTCATCCTGCTGAGTGGAGTTTTTGAGCAAGGCTAACCCTTACTAACAAGAGACACATGACTTTTCTGGGTGGAAAACAGATTCTGAGGCAGCTCAACTTAGACAAAACATTGCTAAACCACAGACCTAAACCTATCTGCTAACTAGCCTAGGAAAAACTTAGTAATCTCTGCATGAACCAGCGGTTGTTTCGTAATTGGGCTGGTAGAAACACCTAAAGCTCTCTAGCTTTCTCAGCTGACACATCACAATAAAACATGATATGAGGTGACTCATTACCATCGTGTTCTATCACATCCCATCTCCTAATGCAACCTGAGACTTGCATTACATGAGGTGAATAATATTTTCCTCAGTAGTCATGATAGAAAAATCTGTGCTTCCAAGGGAAGTCGTTTTGTTGATGAAAACACCGCCACCACCAAACCTGAGTCCTGCTGAGAAAGAAGAGGCCATGGGCTCAGGTGCACCCTAAAAACCACGGTCCTGCAAATCGCAGCAGGGCTATCTGCTGGAGCAGAGGCACAGCGAGCAGAGGTTACGTGTCACTCGAGCCTGTGTCTGCGCTCGGACTGAAAAATATTAGGCAAAATTGTATTTAAAGTTGAGGTGGATCTGAACCAGAACTGCAGAGCCAGACGCATTCTGAGTTTTGACAGATCCTGACATGACCTTTTTTGGGGGGGTGGATCAATGGGCCAATTAAACTTTGCCCTTTAAGAACCAGTGTTTGATGTCCTGCACCCTCCCATCTCTCTGGATCCTCCCTCCCATCACTGGTGTTTCCTCATAACTAACTCCCCGGATGTTGAAGATTTCCCTTAATTATGTCGGTGGCCCTAGAACCCAGTAACTGACCACTTGCATGCAGTTGTCTGTGCACAAAAGATGCAGAGGGTAACAGGGAAAGGCATGGCCCAGGTTACTACAGATGGGAAATATCATTTGCATATCGGACAAGAAGTGGTTGGAAGAGGAAAAAGCTGTTGCACTGCCATGGGCAGCACTGCAGACATCAGGGACGCGTGGAGTCACACCGCCCACGTCTCTAGGCGCTGCCTGCACGGATGTGTCACACCAGGAGCAAGGTGTCTTCCCAAGGTTACTGGACCCATCTACCTGCTTGGCAGGGATCATACAGCCAATGCCAGTTTTCCGTGGGAGCAGGCAAACTGGCAGCGGCAGCACCACTTACGATGAAGCACTCGCTCCCCAGCCCGTGTGCTGTCAGCCAAGCAGAGTTACAGACAGTTAATGCTCGCAGCCTGAGGAACAAGTGGCGGCAGGAGCTGTGCCTGAGTCAGGAGGTGCCGCATCCCGTCAGCCACCAAGGAATGCCCCGTGACGCGATTTCAGCTGAGGGGGTGGGAAAGAGGTTGAAGATATGTGGGACCACGCTCTGGAGATACCATCACTGCCATGAGCTCATGCATTCTCGTTCCAGAGCCTGTGAGAACCTGGCGAGACTGAGGGCATCAGAGCCACGTCTCAAGCGTTGGTCTGCTCTTCCTACATCCTGGGCTCTGCGTGGCCTCTTTCCGTAAGACTGATAACGGGGTACTAGCAAGCTGCTAAAATGTTAGTCATGCTCATCCAGACTGTCATCACAATTTATGGAGCTGAGCGATAGCCACTGTTTATAAGGAGCTTTCCTAACCTGAGAGAGCGATCAAAGGCAGGAAAAGGTTTTTCTGCAAGGAATGGTTCGATATTCTGAACCTCTTGAAAGTTAACCAAAGGCTGTCATGAGCAAAATGTGTAAAATCACAAGTGGCACAGAGGAGGTGAATGAGGATGTGGTGTTCAGAGTCTCTTCCAACGTCAGGATGGAGGAGGCGAGGAAACCAAAGGAAGCTGTAGGAGAGAGGTTTAAAACACAGGGGCTACCTCATTACCTGACAGACAGATGAGGAATCTTTGTCATAGAACACTGGGTAGTGAGTAGTTTTCTAGGTTAAGAGGCAACTGAACAAGTCAATGGAAAAAAAAATGCTGGGCAACAGAAAGATCATTTCTGGATCCAGGAGCCTCTGACCCACAGAGTGCTGCAGCTGGGGAAACATTTTGGTGAGGTATAATTACATGCTTAGCCCGCTCCTGTGCTCTCCCTAGGCATCCACCATTAGTCACCATCAAAGACAGGACAGCGGGCCAGGTAGCTGACAAATCATGTCTGTGGGTATGAAGCGTGACTCACAGCACTGGGGAGGCTCTAATGCTGCTTACCTCCTCGCCTGGAATCCCAAAGCGGTAAAACCCACGTTGTCACAACACTACCAGTATGGCAGGTTGTGGCTTGCATCTGCTGCCAGGATCAAGTCATGCACCTTTGGTGAGTGTCCTTCCAGGTGCCGTGGGAAGTGTCAGCTTAGTGCTCCTCAACGTCTCCTTAGAGCTCCTTCCCTTCCTCAGCTCCGACCATGCGGTCTATTAAAGAAGCTTCAAACTATCTCTTGGTCTCACGTAGCAATACGCAACCAGCACTGCCCAGCTTAACATCTTAAACCTTCCAAAGATGTCACGCACTGGGACTCCAAAAATCAGGCAGAAACATATATTTCATAAGTTTTAAGCTAATATATTTAAGAGGTGTATTTGCATATTGGCTTTGGCGTGATCTACCATTTTGCACTGTTAGCTTTCATCTTAAGAAAATGGAAGTAAATTTTGCTTTTTAAGTTACAGAAGTTTTCCCAACGGCAACTCTCTAATATTGAGATAACATAAAAATAACACCTGCCTTATCATAAGACTTCATTAAATTGCAACCACCGGCAGCCTAAAGAACAAGCGCTTCACTCTGCATTGACCAAAGGATGAGCACTTCCCAAACAAGGTATGGAAAAAATTATGTATTTAAATAGAAAGGTGCACGTGCATGCCAATGGAAACAGGCGTTGAAGAGATGCAATTAAACGTTCAGCCGGTGCAATGAGGTCCCATTCTCTCCTTGGAGACATCCTAGAAAATCTGCGATCACTTCCAGGCGAGACACAGAGGCATTTTCCTGAAATCAAAGCATTCAGACTCATTAGGCGAGCATGTATTTTGATCTCACTTCTTGCTTTTTGGGCTGGTTTTGCAGTGACAACATGAGGCCTTCCGGAAGTAGCAGAATGAAAGTCTGGAACACCTGAAGCTGTACCTCAAGATGTGCCAAATGACATTAGCAGTCTCTGCTTGCTGAGAAGAAAGCAGCAAGGTAACCTCACCGGGAAGAGGAGAATTAAATATACCTAATCACAGGCAATTATACCACCCCTCCACACCCCCATCAATACGTGAGTTACAGGGTAGCAAGGTGTTCCCCAGGCAAGGTGAGGTGAGAGAGCACTGAAACGTGAGTTTGGACATAAAGGAGCAGGACTGTGTGTGAATGTAACTGAGATCTGAAATGCAGGAAGGACTAACCTGTGCATCCCAGGAATAAACAGTCCTGCGCAACTGGCACACAAAACAAAGGGGAAAATATGGAAATGAATGCATTTCTGTATAGGCAGAATAACACCATGACATTCAATATAGTGACAAGCTAACCCCACCACTTGATAGGCACCAGTTTGGTGGCACATGTCTAGGAACATTCCTGAAGAACAAGTGGGTACGAGTCACACGTTTCAGATGTGGTTGGGAAAACAGGCAGTTTAGTGCTTCCCTAATGATTATTATACATTTTCCACATATCTGACTCTCTTCTTTTCAAATGAAGCATCTTTTTGGTGTGTTGTTTCAACAAATACGTACAAAGTATGAGAGGATTCTGAAATTTGGGTGGGAAAAGCAAGTCTGTGTAAAGGCACCCAAGCCGACCGAGAAAAACCAAGTTTTGTGTTACCTCTCGAAGTAGGATTCACAGGGCTGCAAGCTGCCCGCGGAGGTGGGCAGCAGCACGGAGCAGAGACTGGGTGACAACTTGAAAAATACATTTTTATTATTTCGACAGCTACATGCTCTGAGATAATTCATTTAAGAGCAAAGTCTTGCCAAACCTTAGTTCAAAGAGCAGACGGCGTATATCTCTAAAAGGTGTGGAAAAACAACTGAATTTATACCCTTTTCATAATGGCAGCTTCCAGGTGAGAAGGAACACTTATCTGTCAGTATTTTGTTTGTTTATGATTGTGGCCCCCATCTTAAGATAAAATTGTTTTGTTTTCAGTGTATCATTTTAATTATGCTGTTACTCAACTGTTCTCTACCCTAATAATACAATTTTCTCATGGAATACATTTTGGGTCTCTGAGCCCCGGTATCTGCTCTGTAAAGAATCACTTTGTAATACATTCTATAAATCACGTCAGGTCTACATTTAAACTAGCTCTGTTTCTGTTCTCAGCTCTTCCACAGAAGTGTTGTAGGATGGTCAGGAATCTCTTCCCAACTTTCACAATACATTTATTCACAGCTACTCTTGGGCCAGCATCATCTGTTATCAGTTGTGGTGTCTCACACCCACCTGCATTTTTCCTTCCCCAACACATACTTTAAGTAACCACATCATCGTGCAGCCTTCACCTTTGGTGGATGCATGCACTGGCATACAAAGACCGCACATACATGCCTGCTCATACGTACGTGGCACCACGTCCAGGCTGTCCTGCAAGCAGCATAGCCACATGAGCGTGGCGTTACACCCAGGCTGGCAGCGCTGCTTCACGGTGCTCAGTTAAGCAGTTACCTTTCAGTTAAAAATCCAGAAATAATCAGGCTGAGAAGGAAGGAATCAGGCTCAATGGCCATGGGCCCACATTTCTTCATTTCTGGGCAAGCTCGGGCAGATTCTAGGTAGTTATAAGAAAGATTATGCCCGTGGTTCCCTCCTCTGGGGACTCTGTGTTTCCCAGGAGTTTGTCCCCGCAGAAGGCACAGCGTGCAGGAGCCCAGCTGCAAGCACGCCAGGGCCTTTCCGGTGGGATAAGGATGCCCTTGGTGAGACACACATCCTAACTTATTTAGAGCCTACCTTCAGGTCTCCTAACTAATTAACGCTCTAGCCTCCTCTTCCTTCAAGCCTAACACAGGGATCAGAGTTGAGAAGATATTTATGTACCAAATCCCAGTCAGCTCTAACTCTTCAAGGCACATTCCTGATCCGGAGCTGTCCTGTCGGACGACGTGAGGCTGCTCACCGGACAGGTGTAGTCCCAGGGGAGACCAGCCCTGCGATGGCGTCACCTCTCCCTTCCTCCGCCTCTTCTCCAAAGTATGCACAATTTTCCCAACAAATATGGAGCATTAATAGCTTAAAACTGGCATGTGTACTGCTGGGGACTTCTCCCAGAGTACAGAAAGTGTACTAAACGGGATGCAATTCAAAGTGCTGTGTATTATCCAGGATGAATATTTCTTGCATGGCAAATGTGCAAGCTCTGTTTGAGGTATATGCTCCTTATAGTGATGCTTCCAGCCAGAAAGAACCCTCACTTTCCAGTATCAGGCATTCAAAGGGACTGTATCGACTTGCTCGTGGATTTAGCAAAAGGAGTAACTTGGTATGCTTGTGGGCGGTTTGTGAATGCGGACTCTCCCCCTTGTGCTTACAGCCTAAACTTTCATTTAAACTAAACATGAACAACTGATGACAGCTGTAGTCTACAGTACAGTGCAAGAGGACAAAGCATAAAGGAGAATTTTCTTTATTTTTTAAATATTAGTAACACTGCACAAAACAAAAAAAGTGGTACTTCGGTGACAGAAAACCGGTACTCAGTCTTCATTTCATAGTAACCATAATTTAAATACCCTGACAGAGTTCATGTATGGTTATACATTTGCATAGGGTTACATCGGGTAATGTAAGCATTTGAAGCTAAACCATCCAGATACCAGAGACACCAGAATTTGTTATATCAAACCATGCTAGAATGCAGACTTGATTTTTCTGTTTAGCTTCTTCCTTCCACCATTATATGCATTCCTACATCTTTTAAACGTTAGGATGAGTGAGTTTCTCCAGGAACTGTGAACCTTCAATATTGCCAGGTTTAAGTCTGTTACATCAACAACGTATTGGCAAGAGGAAGACAAAAGAAACAAAACAAAACCATTAGCTGCTAACTCCTACCTGGAGGTTAAAAAGAGGAGGCAACATACTGACAACAAACATGCAGGTAAATGCTGAAGGCCACAGAAGGGCTCTGTACAAACTGAAAGGTTAAGAGAAGCAATGTGTCATGCACATGAGACAAGTATGGGAAGCAAGGAAGTAATCTTGCCAGAAAATACATATTTCTTTTAAATTGAAAAAATCTTTTCAAGCTAAGAAAAAATTATTCCTGCAATAAAACCGATGCAAAATGCTTTCATACATAACGGTGTAAGTTCTTTGCAGAAACGTCTTGATAAAATCTTATACTGATGCTGAAAAAATGTTTGTTATCTAAAACCTACTCAGCAGAAACAAAGAGCAGTTTTAAAGTAGCACTTAGATAATTTGTCTCTAGGTTCTGAAAATAAAATTTTAATATAAGGAATGATTTCACTAAATGATTCATCAGGAGTCAACTATGCTTAAGGCAATCGGTAGGAGTACTTACAGGAGACCACCATTACACTAAGTTTCTTAAAATCAGAGGATATAACTTCATGATACAATTTAAAATAAAGGAAGATTTTTAATAGCAGGGACAAACCTTTGCTGCCCAGCTTGGGGGGAAAAAAAACCCAACCATAAAAGTCACTTACTAAGCTTGCAAAAAATACCCTATAAGACCTCATGTCTCCATCCCATTCCCAATGACATGAGTGAATAGGACTCCTCTTCCAACAGGCCTGATGTTGATGCCAGGGCGACCAAACAAACAGGCATTTGCACAACCCTTTATATACTACGAGACAAATAAACAAACACTAGACTAGAGTTGTTTTAGTCCCAGGGAAGGAAGAGGTAAGAAATTCTGTAACGCTTTCCAATCTTCAAACATAACACACTTCTAACCAAGATCAGCCTCGTTCGAATTCCCTAACCTGACTGGCAAGAAAGCCGCTCCGTGAAACTAAAAAGAATAACATAGTGCAACTTTAGTACAGTTTTAAACATGAGTCACTTCCTTGCTAGCAGTGTGAACAATCAAAAAATATACACAAGAGAGATGTGCTCAAATGTAACATTAAGTTGTCGTTATTATAAAGGTATTGGCATAGCAGAGAAGTCCATTTTAGTAACTCCCTTTGGTTGACTTCTTCTTCTTCTGTTCCTCTCTCTGCTTCTGCTTCCTCCTCTTGCTGCCTTCTTTGTGTCCTGAGGAAACATGGCTTGTAAAACACTATTCACAGCATTCACGGACTTTTCCCTCTAGCAAAAGCACGTGTTCTCTGAATGGTTTAAGGAATCTTAAAGAAAAGGTCCGGCTTTCTAATGTGTTTTTTGAAATGATCATTTCTACTATACCCCCAGTTCTACTATATCCCTCACAAAGGACAGAAAGAAAACACTATCCATCTTTGAAGTTTGAAAAGATCTGGAGAACTTTCAAGAAACTTCAAAGCCATTCAGGAAAAGCTTCAAAATTAGAGCACATGCAAAATCACAATAATTTTCAAAATGGAAGCAATAAATAAGACTTATACAGCAGGAGCTATTTAAGTAGTGGCGTTTCCTGCTCACAGTAGTCAGAGTTACCACGACAATTGCATTTCCATTTTAAGACTAGGGAATGTCGAGAATCCTGAGTAAATAAGAAGGTGCTCAGTGTTTACCAATATGCATTTTATATGCAGGTCATTAGCCTGCTCACGCTTAACTATGCACCGTAGGTTATATTCTACTGCACCTCCAATGGTGCATGGAAGCATTAAGTTCAAGCAACAATTATTTGCTACAGGTTCAGTAGGCACAAGCTTCCAGCCACATGATCATCATCTCCACGTTTTTTTTCTGCTCCACGAAGATGCGTGAAAAACAGTTCTTGGGCCGCATCGCGCCCTTTCCTCCAAACTTGCAGTAAAATGCAACTTGCTAGCAGACTTGCACGGACAGTGAACTGTGCAGAACCAACACCGCATCTACCCAAGTGCACTTAGAAATCTAAACTCAAAGCCAGCAAACAGGGAAACGGCACAGTCCAGTGAACGGGGCCAGCATGGAGCGGAGGGCCCCCTGCAAGCCAGCTGAGAGGCAGGGCTGGCAGTCAGCGGAATGGCCCAGGAAGGGCACACACAGCTCTGCCTGTCTGGAAATCTCTGTCTTTCCCCCATTCCGTCTGCAGGCAGAGATGACCCTGAGGAAGCAGTGTCACCATTGCACCTAGTTCTCCATCGATTTAGCACCAAGAACAAAATTAAGATGGGAAAAGGAAGTGGTGGGAGGTCAGAGGAGTATAAAGCCACGCTGTGGCTGAAGCTTGCTCCTAACCAGAGTTCCTCCCAAGCGCAATTAAGGTTGTGCCCACTGCAGAACTGCAGTTCTTCAGTTGAAGTTTAAGACTTGAGGAGAACCACGAGATCGTCTTTGGGCTACAATCACTTGAGACATTATCAAAAGCTTGTGTGTTAGAGGAAATTCACTCCCTTGTAGCAAAGGGAAACTGTTCCTAGGTTATCATTCTAGCTCCTACGCTGTATCAACAGCATGACTTCATCTTTTGCAATCATCTGAGTCAAGAAGCAGGATATTTATTTAGAAATTCTGCCAGGAGCTATTAGCCTGCGTAAAGTTAGAGTGGAAACCAGTTTTATTGTTTAAGGAAGAGAAAAACCGGCAGTGCTCTGCAGAATTGCAGATGACGCTGTGTTTTCCTCGCCGTGTTTTCCCTGTGTTTTTCTTAGCCTCCTAACTAAGAACCCCATCCGTGAAGTTGACTTCAATGCCCGTCCCTTGGTCACCTGTACATTGTCAAAAATAGGATCCCTTGGCTTTTAATTTACTGCTGTAAGGTACACATGCCAGAAGGGCTCGAGCATCTCTTTGCCTTCCCACAGAGGCCAATGGAGGCAGAAGAGACGTGCTGATTCCTGAGAATCAGTCATCCGAGAGGTGTTATTCAAAGGATTCTTCCCTTTACTGGAGGGAAAAACAGCATCATATCAGCTGATCAGAACCAGTTCATGTAATAACTATGAAACATTAACACAGATATTTGGGAAAGGATCATTAAACCCTAACAGGTTATTACCTTCGTAATTTTCTCATTTTTCATTCTCAAAGCACTGTCAGTATTTCTAAAAGGCTTCCACATCCAGGCATGGCTGCGTTTGATACTGCTATTTTATATCACAATACTTTTTTTTTTTTGCAACAGTCTATTTTCTTCAAATGTTGAGATTTTGAAAGCACATCTAGCAACTCTTCCTTAAAAATACTGTGAGTCAATGTAAATTGTGACTTGAAATGAATGCCACATAATTCATTGTCTTATAAATGAAACAACTCAAATGTTAAAATAATGTGGTATGAAGATATTCAGGCATTTGACAACAAGGCCTCCTACCAGCCTCCGGAACGATAAGGGTGAAAAGGGGAAATCTTTCAAGTGTTATCACTGACACACAGAAACAGATTGGCCAAAGCAGGAGATAACACACAAATACAGAGTATTTCTCAAGAGAAAACTGCCAGGTCTTTTCTGTTTCGAGCCTGCTGTGATAAATAATTTCACTCTCGAGCATTTCCTTTTCTACCCGCACCTAGGAAGAAAGGATAGGTCAAACTTTGCCGGTTTGTAAGCTCCAGTGATGCTATGCTTGGTGATAACCGCCAAAAACCTGATTCAAACAAGTGAAGCAGCTCCTAACAAAAATAAAAATCGCACACTAAAGATGTAATCCTTCAGTGCTTATTTCACTCGAATACTTCAACCAGCACTAATTAAAAGCATATGTAGCTGCCTTGGTTACAAGACTAGCCCCAAAGTCACGAGAGAACAAAATCTGAATTAGAACGCAGCAGCCCCGTTACTATTTGATTAATTTGCAGTGAACCTGTGTCCTGGTGAGTCGCCAGCATCACGAAGCGGTCATACAAACTTCCCATAGTTCGTGCCTGGCTGAACTGGCTTCAGCCAAGCAGTTCTGTCCTTGGAGAAGGGCTTTTCAAATTTCCACCCTTAGAAGCAATTGTAGCCATCTAAACTCTAGATATGCATTACAGGGTGGAGAGAAAATAGGTGGGTGAGAGCTTCCCCAAGCTTTGACATTTGGAAAACAGATTCACTGAAATGCAGACAGCTATCACCCTAACTTGGTATGTTCTTGCTTTTGTCAGCTGTCAGGAGCAGGGATGAATGAAGCAAGAATCCATACCATTTGACATTACACCTGGTTTACAAACAACATCTGCTGACCCGCTCTTTCCATTTCATCCCCTTCCCTTCTACTTCCAGAAGAACCATAAAGAGCACAGAAGCTATTCCAGCTTTCATAAAGCTGCTGAAGGCTGAAATCAACTTCCCAAGAACACTTAGTAGCAGCTCCCTCAACCACCCAGCAAGGACCAAAACGAATTGGGAAGCCTCTCTGCTGTGTCCCAGATTGACTTTCCTTCTGGCTTTCTACTTCTCTGCCATCGGCACCNCTGAAGCCTGAAATCAACTTCCCAAGAACACTTAGTAGCAGCTCCCTCAACCACCCAGCAAGGACCAAAACGAATTGGGAAGCCTCTCTGCTGTGTCCCAGATTGACTTTCCTTCTGGCTTTCTACTTCTCTGCCATCGGCACCTCCCAAAGTCACAGGTTTGTTCAGTCACCGACTATGAAACTCATCACATTCTTGGGCGGCAACCGCGAGGGAGGTGTGCACGTTGAGCGATCGATCCAAAGGCACAAGTGTTCTGGGGAAAACATTCCTACCCAACCCACTTGTGGTATCCTACTTCTTCCTGCCCTGCCTGACATCCGCCTGCTCTACCAGGACGCAGAGAGCACCCATGGGTCTGCTCCACCTTCCTTCCGCCAGCACAGGAGAGTGTAAGAATCAGCAGAAGGAAACACGGTGTTCAGTCACGACAGAGGATTAACAAGCAGCATTGCTGCTTTTTGACCCATGGTCAGTAGTAAAGGCCACGGCCTTATTTTTTTCTAGATCTCCTGCAAATGTGAAGACTTTGGAGGAGCCTCCTGCCACTTTCAGGCTCTGAAGCACTGAGGTTGGGGGTGGGAGGGATTCATGTTTTCTGTTCAAGTCCCAGAAAAAGTGGTTTTCAAGATCTGCTGACTTCTTGCTAAGATTGCGCCATTCCTTTGCCCTCCTTCAAACCAGAAAAAGCAGACGTGTCTCCAGCATGCATGCAGAGCTTTAACAGGGCAGCAGGGCACGTGCAACTTGGGCTCTGTAATGCACTTTCTAATTTTCTGCTCTCAGAAATATCTCTCTAGTCAAAACAATAAATTGCTATTTCAAAGCTAGCTAGCTTACTCCTGAGTTGCAGCCGGCATCTGTTATTCCAGACTGACCACACTTGCATATGCCATTATAAAATTTTACCTCACATCACAGCTTCAGTATAATTTCATGCATGTGACTCAATTTACAATTACAGCTTTACACTACACTTTCATATTCTCTCCTTTCAGCCTGAGCCACTGCCCGACACACACCACCATCAGACCTATTAATTCTCTCACCGCATCCACAGCTCCTGCCCATGCCCCAGAGCATCGCGGAGAGAGAACCTGCCTTTACATAAAGGCCTGAGGTGACAAAACATCCCACCCCGTCTAGGTATGCCACCCCACTATTTAATTACCCGCACTGTTAAATCCAAGGGGCGAGTTCTCCAGTTTGACTGACCAACCCAGTGATGTAATTCCAACTTTGATGTTTTAGGGGACTGAAAAGCTTTAGCAACTTACTGGGGCCTTCCTTCATGCTTGCTCACCATACTATTTTCATTACCAATTCTGCCTAGAATTGCTACAAGAACATACCAAGCCAGATACAACCTGCTTGTCTGCTATTAATTAAGGTAATACTAGTACTGAGTAGAGTCCAAAGTTTTACTCCCACATGGCAAGCAAAAGCTTGCAAGGCTATGCAGCCTTGGAAGCCCTTCCATGTGCCACCCAGTTGCCTTCTGTGGGAAGCAAATGGGTAATGGGATGCTCTTGTACTAGCAGCCAAAAAACCACGCGTGAAGGCGGCGCTGGCTAAGCCAGGGAGCAACGAGCCAGCCTCCAAATCCACCAGCCAGTCTTCCTACCCTCTGCCCGCAGAAGAGCACGGCTCTTGCCCCATCCCACTCTCACAGTTACATCCAAGGGATGTGGAGCAAAGGAAGAGCAAACTCCCTCCCATCTCCACACCTCCAGCATTCCTCGTGTATTAGATTTCCACAGAAAACAGTGGCTTTGCTTTCCTTTCTCTTTCCATTGCATGCCTAAATGCAAGTATGTGAGGGAATTATAAAGTAATTAGTTTGGATAACCAAGCATACCGATTTTACTAGTTAGTAAAGTGTAATTCAGGAAACTGTATGTTGGTAAAAAGAATGGAGACTGCATTAAAGATGAAATAAAGTACAAATAGCTCAACTTTCCAGCAGAGGAATCCATGCCAGGAAATGATCAAGATTAGTTAAACTAGTTCTTTTAAAGTGGTTTCCTCTTCAGGGATGCCAGCGGATGAAAATGCAGCAATAATGAATTATTAATGTAGTAAGTTTTAGGTTAATGCAAGCTATTTCACTTAAAAGGAAGAGCAAACCTTGCAATATTATCCTCCAAATAACGATCTTTCACATCATGTGTTTTAACAATTAAACATTTCAGCCAGTCTTGCTAGATAAAGGTCAAAACTATCAAATCCAGAGAAGCAGCCTTTTAGGAGTAGTTATCACTACCTCTGTCGATAATGGCAGCAACTCCCAGGTCTCCGCTGGCATTAATGCCACTTTGATGCAACTTGGATACCACCAGTCAGCCACACATCATACGATCAGGGAGCAAATTACTCGCAGTATCTGAATTCTTATTCGAAAGTTACTTGTTTGGAGCTAGAGAACTGTTTGAGATATGCAGTGACTTCAGAGCACAAGAGGTGGAGTTTTATTCTAAAAGCCCATTACGAAACCAGGAACAGTATGAAATGCCGAGCAATTTCTACTAGAACACCAAGTGTCAATGTTAGAAGGAGAATCAAATTAAACTCTCCTTTTTTTATTAAATACCCACTCTAATGACTGGAAATCCTGACTAAGGAGAGGGTTCATCTCACCTCTGGATATCGGTTGCCAGTCTAAACGAGTTGGCCAGCCTTTCTCCTTGGGTGCTAGTGACAGATGGCCACTTCCACAGGGACTCCCACCACGCAGTCAAGATGAAACCTATCCCCTTTTCCTTCATTTACATTTGCTACAGACTTACAAATCAAAACACAAACATTCCCACTCTTACAGCTGGGGACAGAAAACCATTTCACTGCAGGTGGATCAATATCAACTGAGGATTTGCTTGAGGTGCTCTAACTGGGACAACATCTAAAACTGCCGCGCAGTCTGGCCGTCAAGGGCCACACGCCAGTGGTGGGAAAACCACTGATTCAAGGTGGAATGGCACCCGGTTTGAGGCAATTGAACTTAACTATTTCCCACTGAATTGAGTCGGCTTTGGACCAAGGCAGAAAAAGATGCTATTCTTTCCTAACGCTGGCCCGTGTAAGCACGGTAGCTGTTGCAGTGATCAATGAGAAGCCAAGCAGGAGCAAGTAAGTGGTCTATATAATTACAGAGCTGCGCCAGTGAAGCCTGCTTGCTGGGCAAGGCAGTCAGCATAGGTGAACACCCATGAAGGAAAATGGCATTATTGGCCAGGGCTCGTGCACAAACTTCCCAGGGAGGGATTAAGACACTCACGTAGGTTTTTATGACTGACTCAACGAGTCCTTCAGCTGCTCTGTCCGTCAGAGGAACAGCAGGCAAAACATTTAAGGCAACAGTAAAACCTTAGTGTTACTGCAATCAAATTTTCACCCTGAATCTTTTATGGCAACTCACAATCTACCGGTAGAAGAGAGGATTTTGTGATTGCACAAATACTTCTGGAAATTTATTCTAATTGCAAACTTGTGCGTCTTGAAGCATTAATAGATTCACAGCAAAAAGCCCTAAGCAATCTTAAAAATTGCTCCAAAAATTGCAAGGTGTGTGTCAAACTCAAATGCTCTTTGGAGGCAATTACAAAGTATTGTTATGATTGCAGAGAACCTCAAGTCTCCAAATACAGAGCCAAGATTTTGTTTTGCCGGCTACAAACACAGGATACAAAACCTGTAATCCTTGTGTGGGAGATTTCAGGACATCAGCCCAGAGGTTACATTTCAGGCTTCTGTACAGAAATTTTAAAGCTTGGTTGGTTGGGTTTTTTTAAGGAAAAGATTCAACTTAGCCATCCCTAAAGAGACAAAACTTCCAGCAACTGATGAGGAAGACATTTATCTGATGTTTCTATATTTTCAAGCTGACATCCCGCGTGGCATCTTTAGGTCTTCCGTACAGAAGACAGTGTTAGTTTTGAAGGCTCATAAAAGCAGCAGAAGTTGGTACAGCACTGGGAGTACGTGAGCACATGCTTTAGGGTACAGTGCACGTTTTTCATGCACTGTGTTTACCCTGAGGAGCCTCACATGCTCACACTTCCCAGCACTGCACCTAATTCAGCACTACCGGGAAGGGCCCTTGGTTTGGGCATCCAAGTAGAAAGGCATCTTCATGTCTCAGAAAAAACCTGTCCTGGCAGTCCTGGATGATTTTTGACCACAGGTTCAAATTAAATCAAGTAGTTATGAGGACTTTGTTGTCCAAGATAGCCTCTGGACTATATTGCCGAAACATTACAGACATGAAATATATCACAGGACTAATCACTTCCAAAAATAACCTGGACAATAGCCACGCTTCCGTGCTCGCCTGAACAGTCTCAGCCTTCTCTACAAGGATTTAGGTGCCTAAAATTGCAGCTTCCAGAAATAATACCAAGTTGCTGAACTTCTCCTTCGACAAGGAAGCCAAGCACAACTTAAGTAAATGAATGTGCAAAGTACTGTGATTAGTGAATCTCTAAAAGGCCTTCGCTTTTAAGAACAAAGAGCATAGGCACTTCAGCAGCATAACAATATTTGCCCTGGATCCTTGACTATCCCAGGGCGTTTGTGATTCTAGTCTAAATTGAAGAGCAAAGCTAACGCAGGATGAAGGCACACAGGCTGCCGTTTATTATCTGCTGGGGAGCTAACATTAAGTCAACACACAGCAACAAGCTCTTGCTTGGCTTTTTGGTTTTGGCTTTTGACTAGCTGACGGATCCTTTTCTGCGCATTTCTCATCAACATGCTTGTGCACACCTGATAAATAAAAAGGGGTCTCCAAGCTGCTTGTAACCCGGCTTCTATCTTGTTCTTCCACTTCATCGCTATTATAATGATAGGCATATTTGGGGGAACTGGCAGGCTTGTGAGACTTCAGCAGGCGAGGGTTGGTCGGCTGGAAAGGCAGGGCATGTTGTCCTCTCCGTCTGCACTCCTCAGCAAAGGCTTCTTCATCTGCCTCACCTGAAAAAGTAGAGTGCAAGAAGAGTGAGTTGCACCCAAAATGTTTGAAGTTTAGCCTGAAAAAAACCAACCTCAAAACTGGGCTGGAAATTGGGTGTCACAAAACTACTGCCTTGGCTTTGGTTAGCTCACAGATAGTCCTACCTGTGATCAGAGAGCGTCTGGAGCAGAAAGCTCCATCCACGGCCTCTCACCACACTGAAGCCACCCAAAAAAGTCAGCTAGATGTGACAGCTCTAGGGCCAGTTCCCTTTTTCCCAAAAGATAGGATGAGCGACCTGAGCACACGGCCCCAGATGGTATTTCTGTGCTGTGCAGACCATGTCATGTCATCTCATCCCACCTCACCTGGACTGTCTGCCTAGGAAGGGCTGGCCCTGCTCAAGGGAAAGCTATAGGGAAAGGAGGGAGAAACACCCAAGATGGCTACAGGTGTAGTGGGAGAAAAACAAAGCCAACGTGGGTTCAGAGGGGCTGGAGGCTGGACATCCACAGCTGGAAGGACGGTAGGAAAGTGTGAAGGATCCTATGAAGATGGGAAATCGGGTTGAAGATGCAAGAGGTAAGCACAGACCGTGTGGCAAGGCAGGCACGCACAGCAAAGGCAAATGAATGCAATGGAAATAAAAACTCCATGTTTGCAAAAATTAATATGAAAGATGAGGTACTCCAGTCACACTCATGCTGTTTTACAGGTGACACTTGCCTTTGTTGCAGAAACTGTAACAGTACCAATGGTGCAAAGTAGAGAAATTGGCTACCGTAACACAAAAAAACCCCAGCAAAACCACAAATTGAAAAGCAAACAGTAAGGTAACACATAAAAAAGCCAACCAAACACATTCAACAGGGAAAACAAGGGGAAAAAAGAAAAAAAAAGAGAGGGAGAAGAAAGGCGTGTACCACATTTGTCTCTTAAAGGCTTTTTAAAGTTTCATTAATTCAATTACTTAAGTACTTTCAATAGAGCTGATGAAATACAGCGTCATTTTATTTGCATCAAAAGTGGTGTGTCACATTCTGGAAGTTTTTCCTGGGATGTGCCCGGCATCAGCTGCTTAGGGAGGGGTGTGTGCTCTCAGCTAACGTGTGCTCTTAGTTCATGGCTGGAAAATGCTTTGAAGATGGAAAAAGCACCACGTATGCAGTAAGGAACAAGAGCAGTAATACCCACTTCGTTGGGCGCACCAAACCACCGACACTTTCAAACAAAACAGGTTGCGTTGTCTTTACCTTGTAATCGTACGTGGGGAGATGCTTCCGAGGGCATGAGGAAAAGGAGGCAAGGTATGTTTAAAAAGTCATTTCACACTGCAATGCGGCACTCGAGGCCTCGCAGGAGAAGAGGACCCCAAGACGTGCCTCACATCGCCCACCGTGTGTCTGAGCACCTGACGTGCATGGATTTTATGCGGAGGACCCTTTTTCCTGGGTGATGAAATGCCCGCTCCCCGCCACCCCGCAATGCTCATGCTTTTTTAATCCTGGAGTCTCCTGCACTTCCAAAGGCACAAGCAAACAAGACAAAAACACAAGTGATGGTAACGCCAAGAATTTCCGCATTTACACACCGCCTGCCTGCACCATACCAATTAAAGCTCGGGGTGTGTGGCTCTCCTTGGAGCAGGAGAGGGCTGGCACGACAGCTTTTTGCCCCTCGCATAGGGCACAGCACCACACCTACGAGAGGCAGTGGGCAAGGAAAAGCTCAGAAAACACCAGATGCAAAGCTGCTGGCATTTCCCATAAGAGGTTACGGGATTTTACATGCTATATAAACAGTACTGAAGCATGTTATCAGTCTGATGATACCAGGTCTATGAAGATGAAGCGTATAAAATGCCAGGAGTAAAAAAAAAAAAAGAACAAAACCATAGGAAACACATGAACACATGTACACCAGTTGCACATATAAAAACCAACCAAGAGTTCACTTCCTAACAAATTATAGTGAACCAGAAATAGTAGATCCCTCCCCTCCCATGGAAAAACAAACTGCATGGCTTGCTTTTAGATGTGCAAAGACTTGCTTGAGGCATGTTTAAAATTTATATTGGCAAGCAGATGCAGGAATGAGAAATGTGCCGAGGCCGTTCTCAAAGCTCTGTGTGCGTGTGTGCGCATTGCAGAGACGCCCCGATCAGACACACTAACACTTAACGCAGTTCAGTATTAAACCAGATGCAGTACACCCAACCCAATAAATAACTCCTGACTATGCTAGAGATCAGTCTCGGCATCTTTAGTCCAATTCAGCTGGTGTGAAAGGTAGTGTTTAACACTGGAAGAACTCAAAATAATCTTGCTCCTCCCTGGTGACGAACCCGCAGCATTGTTGCATGCTGGCCCTCTTGCACCCTGTCACATCCTTGGCCTGCTGCTTGCAGTGAACGCTCCTGCGGAGCTCCCTTGCTCTGGGAGCTGAGCTGTGCCACCAGCCCCACAACGCCGAGCACCTCGTGAAGTCACAGAAAGATCTTCTAGCAAGAACTCACTGCTTGAGTCCAACTTAAAATAAAATATAAAAACGTAAGAGATGTTCCATACTCCCAACTTTCCAACTAAATCAGCTGCAATCTAGAGAAGACGCAGAAGAGCTTGTCCTGCTTCATCTAATCCCACGAGAGCTGCTCCCTCTCTCGTGGGATCTCTATCAAATGTCGTGAGAGCAGGTTTTAGCCTTCAGCTCCTGAGGGCACAAGCACGGCTCTGACTCTGGAAAATGACGGTACCTGCCTGTTACACACCTCCTGTGAGTTTTGGGACAAGTCCTTACAACTATGCCACTTTCTGTCTGTGAAAAGTCACAGCACGCCTCTCCAAGGCTTTGCCTGGAGTGTTCTCCAACTGCGGCCCTTCTGCAAGCGCTTCAGAGCAAGGACTGTCCCCTCAGGTCCACACACGCTCCTCCAGCGGGGCTCATTGTTCAATTGCTCCATGAAAGATGATGCGCCAACAAAAAACCCGCCACGACCAGACAACTCTTGTAACACGTATTTCTCTTTCCTTCAAATATAATCCAAAACTAACTAACCCCGAGAGCTGCACCTTGCACTGCACCATCACAGCAGCTGAACATGTTGCACCAGCCCAGCAAACCCAGGAGAGCCCTGGCTGTGCTTGGTGCTGCTGGCGTGCTGCCTGCCTGCCGCCTGCCTGCTCTGCCAGCACCAGCCTGAGACACAGGACCGGGCTGCTCCTGCTTGGGGTTAGTCTGTGCAACACAGCTGCGGCTGAAGTGCAAGGAAAGTGCACATGGCTGAGGGTGGGAATCCGTGGCTGAGGGGGGGAATCCGTATGGAATGCTTAGAGACTCTCCACTGTCTCTAGGGGCCGTTTGCAAACTTGTTCAAACCCATGGTTTGCCCCAAAAGAGGTGGCAATCTATGCTAAAACCTAGAGCATGACTCCTCACTATTGAACTTGGGGAACCAGCACCCCTTTGGAAGTTTCTGTTAAACCTTTCCTCATAAGCTCCCTAACTTTCTGTCGTCGAGGATTTGTAATTAGCATTTTCGCTAAGCTGAGCTGAGCTGAGTTACGCTGCAAGAAAATTCCCTCTTAAGCTGCTGTCGGCATTGCTCTGCTGTTCGGGGTACACTGCGAAAGCATCGGCACGGCAGGGGGGCTGTGTCTGCATGCCACAAAACACAATACGGTGGCAACTGAAGCCAAGCACTTTATTAACTTTGATTAGGCTACAACGTTACCCAGTTTTCCTCCAGAAGAATAATTTGTGCTTTCTGCTTCTAGGCTGCCGGTGCCTGCCCTCACCCATGCTTTGCCCCACGGCGGAGCCCTGGGTGGATGCAGACCTGCTCCCCAGCACTGCACAGGCAGCACGTTTTGCAGCTAAATCACAGAATGGTTTGGGGTGGAAGGGACCTTTACAGGTCATCTAGTGCAGCTCCCCTGCAATGAGCAGGGTCATCTTCACCTCGAACAGGTTGCTCAGAGCCCCGTCCAACCTGGCGTTGAATGTTTCCAGGGATGGGGCATCCACCGTCTCTCTGGGCAACCTGTTCCAGTAATTCACCACCCTCATCACAAACAATTTCTTCCTTATATCTAGTCTGAATCTACCCTCTTTTACTTTAAAACCATTAACCCTTATTCTGTCGCTACAGGCCTGTCCTGGTTTTGGCTGGGATCGGGCTGATTTTCTTCCTAGTAGCTAGAACAGCGCTATGTTTTGGCTTCAGTAGGAGATTCGGTATAAGGAGAATGTTGATAACACTGATGTTTTCAGTTGCTACTAAGAGATCAAGGACTCTGTGTTTTGCTAGTGTACAGGTGCGCAAGTGGCTGGGAAGGAGTATAACCAGAACAACAGATCCAAACTGGCCAATGCAGCATGCCATATCATATGTCACGCTCGGTACAGAGATAAGAGTTGGGCTGAGAAGTTCTCTCTCTGTTCTGGGATTGCGGTTTTCGGCATCTCTCTCCTCTGAAATCGCTAGCTTGGAACAACTTGGGCCTTGGTCGGTGGGTGGTGAGCAATTGCATTGTGCATCACTCTGATATATTCTATTATTACTGTTATAATTATTACAATTATTCTTATTCCTATTATTTAATTTATTATCATTACTATTTAATTCTATTTCAATTATTAAATTCTTTTATCTCAGCCTACGAGTCTCCCTACCCCTAACTCCTCCAACTCCCTTCCCCATCCCCCTGGGAGGAGGGAGGGGGAACGGTGAGCGAGTGGCTGTGTGGTATTTAGTCGTCTTCTGGGTTAAACCACGACAAGGCCATACAAAAAAGTCTGTACCCAGCCTTCTTATAAGCCCCCTTTAAGTACTGAAAGGATTAAATCCATCTCAATCCCCAGAGCCATTCAGTTTTCCACCCCCTC
>VZSC01007206.1:220336-271211 GCA_013398225.1 Steatornis caripensis
CCCCCCCCCCCCCCCCAAAGTAAAGACACGTGTTTTAGTTCAACAGACTCAAAAAAACTGTGCAAACTTTTTCTCCTTTCCGAGTTGCAGGACAGCAGGATGGCACCACAAATTAGTCACATGCCGTAACACCAAGTCAGCTGTGATTCAAATACTGGATCGACTACAGTGCTATGCACGGTATGAGCTGTCAGATCTTTCCTCTGATCATCTATCTTTAGCACACCTTGCAACGCAAAACTAAAGTGTAATTTGCATCAACTATTTTCTCTTGTTCTACATACTTAAACATATTTGAAACATTCGAGCCAGGCTGAATAAAGCTAGCTGTACCAATTGCAAATACGAGACTTCAATTTACTCTGGGCAAGGTCAGCCACACAGGGCTTCACCCCCAGGAAGTGCTTAAACATTGCCGGCGTTTTGTCAATGGTGACGTTTGCCCTGGAAAAGGCTTTTAGGAAGACTAGTTAGAGAGAGGGCGGGCTCCACAGCCAAGTTCAGAGCTGGAATATTCCGCTGAAAAGCAACTTTTCAGGGTGCTCCAGCTTTAAACAGCCCTCGGTTCCCCCCACGGCTCCTTCTTGCCGTCTCCGCGCCTCCAAGCCAGCACACCCACGTGAGAGCCTGGGCAGCCGCGCCGTGAACCTCAGCAGGGGACTGACCCGGGTTAAAAATAACGCTCGTTTTGCAAGCTTATTTTTAACCCAGCTCAGAGCCTGGATCCAGCTCGTTGTGCAGCCACCCCAGCTGGGGCAGGGACGGGGGCAATTACTGGGGGCTGCTGGAGTCAGCATCCAGATTACAGCATTAAGCAAAAGGTCTTATTTTACTAATGCAAATAATAATTAAAAACGTTGCAGTTACTTCACTTGCAAAACCTGTTTGGAGAAGTTCCATTTCTAAGGGTTAATTCTGAAAATGAGGGATTCAGCATGGCTGCTAACATTTAGGAAGAATAAAGTTTGGTGTTAGCGTGCACCAGGTCCTCCCAAATGAAAAGCAGCTTCTGGGGAAAAAAGAAATCAAAGAAGAGCTGCAGCATCCTAAAAAGCAGCGTTAGGATTACAACCTGCCTTCTGCTCGAAGCAAGAAGGGCTGAAAAATAATTTCTCATAGGAAAGTGCTGCTGTATGAAAGGGGAAAATACGGGTCCTTTAACGTGTAATTAACCAGTAGAGGGCAATATTGCCTATCGTGAGGGCAACGCTAGCAGAAAAGTCACTGCCAACTCCTATTTTTTTCGGTAACGCATGGATTTTATATGTCTAACGCAAACCCAGAGTAAAATTCTTGGACTAGGCGGGCGCGCTGGGGGAGCCACCAGCTACACCGAGGGGTCCACGTGTGCTCCTGGGAAATGGAGGTAACGCACAGGAACAAAAATGCTAAGGCAGAGGATATTCCAGGTGAGGTGGGACGGGTAAGTCACCGAACACTTCACAAAAGAGCAGCCCTGCTCGGTCTAGCATTAATATTTTGCGTTACATGTAAGTAACATCTGTGTACGTCCTGGAACTGAACTGAAATCCTGCCAGGAATCAGCAGTAATTAATGGCAAGGTAGTAATTAACAGAAACATGCTGAACAAACTGGGGCAAACACCCTGAGGCTATTGAACCACTTCTTTACGTTTACCACGTCACTTCCCACGCAAGAGGAAGCAGAGCCTTCGTGGTTCCCGCACGGCAGCCCTACCGCTTGCAGGCTATTTTCTTACACACCTAACCAAGAAAAAAAAAAAAAGAAATACATAATCGGGATTTTCCCCTGTATTAGGAAACAAAAAGTAGGCGCGCCGGTTTGCTCAGTCCAAAGGAAGGCTTCCCCGGGGCCGCGAACAACGCACAGCCCTTCCTGCAACCGGCATCAGGAGAAGATGCAACTGGTGGAGGACGCCTGCCTTTATCGAGTGGCGCAGGACGGTTCCGAGCTAAAGCTCCAGCCAGCTGGTTGCGTAAGGACAGCTTGCAGGAAACTTACTCCATTCAAATCTTTCTTGAATGATGGCCTGCAAAGCACCTTTGTCACACTTTAAGACTTTAGAGTTAAGAGGCAGCGTATTTTTCTGAAGCTCAGAGCGAGATACCATATTGCTGCTTCTAGAGAGGACTCAACTGCAAGTTTTTGTTGAAATTGCTCAGGATTATGTTAGTCTGAGCTGGTTCTGACGGACAACAAAAAAAAAGAGTGCAAAAGAATTGAGCTTTGCTTAACTTTTTTCCTCCCTTCCTATTACAAGGGCTCGGAATTCACCCCGCGCTGACAGAGGGCACTGGAGTTTCTGATGACTCAACTGCACCCGCTGCTGCCGGGGAGAGCTGAGCTGCGACCCAGGGAGCAGCCCAGAGAGAAAGAAATCTCCATTTAAATACATTTATCTGAAGTCAACAGCACTACAACCTTTGTAATCTCTTGATAAGATTTTTGTACACTGATAAACTTTTCTGCTGTTAGAGCAGCTCCGGTATTAGTATTTACCTTAGCAGAAGATACCAGGGTTCTTCTGACACTCAAGTCCAACATTTGCTGGGAAATCTCATATATTAGAGAAGCCCACTGGAGCTGAGAAATTTAGTAGAAATGACGTGTCTACAGGCCTGGATTACCCTGGGCTGAAAAACTCCTGGACATTAACTGGTTCTTTTGTTTCTTCTCTTAAAAAGCTCCATATCTAATCTATTATAGCAGAGAGAAAACATCAGGAGATCAAGTAACTCTACTGAAACACAGAAGTAGTGGTCTAATTTGGGGGACCAAATTTAAAAGTTGCTTTCAGAAAACTGCCAAATCATCACCGTTTCTTTTGATTTCTGTTGGGAGCGAGGGATGCTCAGTAAGATACCAAGGCCAGGGTATTTTGCAGAATGACATGCGCACGCACACACAGCCCCTGCTCCTGAGACTGTACGCAACACGCTGGGCCAAGAAAATATTCCCTCACCATTACTGGAGGCTATGTTGAGCAAGTTCTTCTGATTAATTGTTCTCAAACCTGTTTCTAAATGCCAGGAAACACTAATACTGCAACGCTTAACAGCAGGAGTTATAAAACCACGTTCAGGCTGTGCTCTCTCGGGTTTGTCAGACTCGACAGAAACTCAAATTTGCATCAAGTCCTCTTTGGAAAATGTCACTGTCTGAGTTTGACAGTGACAGCCTTTAAAAATCTCTCACTGTTTGATGTGATAGTTATGAGAAAAAGCAGCCATTTTAAAATCTACTGATAAAAATATGCAAGTAGTCTCTAAAGCCAAAAGAGCCTGAAATCACCCAGAAACTATCCGGGGAATGCCGGAGCAGCTGCCCCATCTGCAACCATCGCTTCTAGGGGCAGAGCTTTTGTAAACCGTAAAGGGAGTTTATTTCAACACTGAAGTTTATCGGCTAAAGCACAGGACGAAGGGCGACATTTTGAGTCGTCTCGCACAAATCAGTGGCTTTCACCAATTATTGGCAATCGTTTTTCTTCCAGAGCAATCACCCGTTCCTCAGTACTGCTATTGCAGTTAAAGAGCGAGCCCGAGGAGGTTCAGGGTTTGCTGTGGTGACAGACGTCCTTCCTGCACAATGCTAGGAAGTATTCAGCCACGCAGAGCCGGGAGTGCTCAGCTGGTTACAAACTAAAGAGTCGTCAGCTCTCAACCCGCACCCTCCGCGGAAACCCGCTGCCACGTCCCACCTCATCCTCTCCCCATCTCACACCCTGCGCCAGCTCCAACTGCACAGCTCTGCCATCACCCGCGTCACCGCACTCAGACGTGCACTGTGTCTGCCTGCTGCAACTCAAGACCTCATATGGAGTTTATAACGTGGGGGATTTGGGCCAGGCTTTCCCAGGCCAGGACCAGCACCACTATCTCCTCTGCCATGGGAGCTGGGCATTTCCTGCAAGGGGGGAAACAAGCCCACAGGTGGCCAGAGCCAGCAGGGGAGGTGGTGGTGAAGCCCCTGGGAAGTGATGGGGGGGCGGGGCTGAGGAAAAAAGGAGATGGGATTTGGGAAATAGGACAGAGCCTGATGGAGCGACTCTCGCGGTGCTATTTCTGTCCCGGGAGAGCCATGGCTGCAGCACGTCCAGTATCTGAGAAAGGGCAGAGCTCAATACTTTTTGCCCAACGCACCTACCAATACTGTGCCCTTCTGGCTTTAAAAGCTGGCAATGGACTTGCTCCTTTTATTTTTGCCCTCGTATCCAGCTGCTTCAGCGCCAGCTCACGCTGTTCCTACCCAGCCTGTAGCCCTGCAGCACAGGGCAGGGGCAGGGAAAGCCCCACGCCGGGTCTGCTCACCCTCCCCGCCCTGCAGCAGCTCCCTTAGAAAGCTCAGCTTTTTTATTTTCTTCTTTTTTTTAGCCATCCAGATTTTACATATTGCCCCCATACACGCCTGAGAACCCCATTATAGCCTGTACTCAGCCCAGCAGGTACCAACACGAATCCTGCATTCCCAGCACATCAAGCTACTCAAGATGACGATGTTTCACCACCAATAACCCAGTCTGCCACAAACTGGGAAAATTAAATCAGTATACACCACACGCTAACTGCAGCGGCGCTGGAAATGGGTACTTTGAAGGGAGCTGTCATCGTGCTGTTGCCCTGAGCACCTGAATGGGATCGATAGCTAAAGCCACTCCTGTTTGACTCCCGCATCAGGAGGCACCAAGCTCTGCAGCCTGATGTAGAGATAGGGGAGTTGCTAAGAAAGACTGGATTTACCTCCTCACCGCCAAAACTTACTCATGGGAAGATCTTTTAAAGCCCAATGAATGGTCCGACACTAAATATGAGGCCAGAGAGAAGTCCAGGCTGAGCACATCCAGGTTTCTGCAGTCATTTTACTTCTGTCAAAGCACGTCTAGATGACGCCAACTGCTCTCGTCTTAAAGATCTGGGATGTGGGAAATGCAAATGGCAGGAGTAACACAAATCCCCCCGTTTCCAGCAAGCTGAGAGGTGACTCCATTTGCATGCTGCTGTTCAAAGTGAATTTTATTAAATTTAAAAGACCTTCTCACACAGGGGTCTTTTATTCATTGCTGCATGAATTTTGAAAGGAAGCAAAGAGTGAGGAATGAGCTTCGCAGCTTGACATATATAAATACAAATTAGCAGGATTTCAAGCTCAGAGTTTGAACAAATGGACCTGATTTTTAAGCAGCAATTGAGATTACTTAAAGGATGATGCTTTCTACACTTTTCGGGGTCATGTCAGACCTCTACCACGGTTTCCTGCAAGTCATGTTGTATGCCACTACATTGCAGTGCTGTCAGTTAGACTCCCTTAAAAAGTTGCACCAGGGGCTCCTACTCATGGGACTTCTCTCCCCAGCACGCTCCCTACACAACATGCGGGTGAGGTGGGGCTCAGATCACCGTTAACTGTCTCCCTCTCTTAACACGGCCCCTCTTCCTCCAGAACTGGTATCACTGACATCAAAATAACTCGACTGGGTTCAATATTCAGAGGTTTTTTCCATCTCACCTATATTTCAACCTCAGGCAAAAATCCCTGCAGGTTTCATCTGTACCACGAGGAAGCTTTGCAGCTCGCGTTTCGCTTTGAAATTGGATTTTGAAGTGCAAATGAAAATCCTACCGAGAAAAAAAAAAGAACGAGCCCTTACAATGCAACTTAATACTTACTACTGAAGGAGAACAACTAAACAAAGAAGTCCACAGCACAACTACACGCAACCTGGCTGGGTCCTCTGTCACATACCCAGACACGAGGCGCCTTCCACTGGCATTTCCTCTCTCCTTGCGTCCGAGCAGAGCCCCACGGACCTTCGCACCTCTCACACGTGCTCCAGAACCTCCCAGTGCCAGACGAAATGACCCCCGAAAGACAAAACTGCTTCTTGCCTTCAACCTTACTAAGAGTTACCACGACCAGGTCCATCAAAACCGGCTTCTAATCAGAAAACTCTTCACACAGCGAGCAGAGTAAAAGTGCTCTTCTACTCTCACAATGAACAGATCTTTACCACTCTGAGAAACCAAGGAGTTGAAGTATCAAGGCATCATCTTGCATTTCCATTAGCAGTCCTCACGACATCATCTTATATTTCCATTAGTAGTCCTCACTAAAAGGAGCATCTCCAGAGCAGTTCTGAGGAAGCCCGAATTTGCAACCTACAGTTTTGTTACACATTCTTCCATTGACTATCAGCTTTAAGCCAGTCTTCAAAACCTTCATGTACAGCAAATGCGGATTACCATCAAGAGAAAAAAAAATATACATATATACAGCAAAAAGCCATGCAGTTAAATTCAAGAAGAAAAGAATCTCATGAGTGACTTCAGAAAAATGTGATGAATGACTTCCCCCGCTGTTTTGTCAACACTTCCATAGTAATTTGGCAAAAGCACAAAATCACAAAGTTTATATTTTCATCAAATGGCTATTAGCGCTGGTGAAATCTCACAGATGCGAGGCAGTTAAGAGCAAGCTCCATGTTTATACTGCGTTGCTCGTGCTCAGTCTATAAGCTCTCATCTCTTTTCAGGTTAATAATTTAAAATATTCTCCCTTCTACCCTGAGCCTTAAATATGACACTGAGGGTTTCACATGTTACTTACAAGAACAGAAGAGATACCCACTCTCTCCAATTATACCCCCCAGCGTGTAATTCATTCCTCATGTGTTCCTGCACGACTAGGACTCAGGCAAGCAAATCCCAGCTCCCAGTGCCTGCACACATCCCTGATGTACAGACCCCCACGTACAGAGACCGTCATCTTTTAATCAACCCTGCAAACGACACGTGCTCAGAGTAACGGAAGGTCTCTTCTGACAGCTCAAATAGGTTTTTATGAAACTTCACCACGAAACCCAATCCTATTTTTGACACCTTTCTGACAACGCGAGCACTAAGCAGCGAGTCGGCGTTCAGTTCGGTAACACTGACATGCTAATGAGAAGTCTGAATTTGAAAAAATAGCATTTCAAGTTGATGTTCAATGCTATTCTTGACTAAATACTCTATTTAATTAGCAACCTGTACACTGGCCTTACAGGGGCCGTAACTCCCTAGCTGCACTGCTTTTTGTTGTCTGGCATCTCCAGTCCATCAGGGCTCAATGTTTCCAATGCTTCCCAACAAGCTTTCTTTCCCACTCATAGTCAAGCTCTCCAGCCTGTGCCTTAAAACCCACATAGTTTAGGAATACGACAAGTAATTTTTCAAGTCCGAAACCTATCAATAACTAAATGTTCACACATGCAAACATATACACACATATACATACATACACGTATTTATACACACAAAAAGAAACTGCTCCGTGTATACCGCTCAAACTAAAGTCCTGACCAAAATAACCAATAAATGGAGAGCACAGAAATTACAATTTTCTCAATAAAAAAAACCCAAACACCAAACCAGAAACATGACTACGATCCAACAACAACAACAATACTTACAATTATCTTTCATGCCTGGGAACAGTATCGTCAGTCAGTTTATACGCTCCATCTGCAGAGATCCACAGGGAACAGGGAACGTTTTACCAAGAGAGTTTTGTGAGTTTTGGAAACAGAAGGAGAGTTCAAACAGCAACGTTAGTACCTGCTTGGTGCACTCAATGTGGCCACGCATCTCCTGGGAAGGCCACCCCAGAGCTGCCCGTGCCTGGAGCGACGGCTGTTCACACCCTACGTTGCTGCAGCAGCAGCACCCCACCTTTTTTTAAACACATCTCTGAGATCCATGGGATGAAGCACCAAGGACCATAACAACCATTTCCAACCACAATCTTTGGGGCCAAAGCAAAAAAGGGGGGGACCAGTATTTAAAAGCTACCACAAAGGCAGAGAAATTGGAGAGCGACACATTCCAGAAAGGAGCAAAGAACGCCAGAATGCTCGCCGGCTCTCAGTGGAGAGGTGGATGTGCCCGTGGAAGGGGTGAACCCACTGAAACCGCACGACAGGACAACTCGACATCTGAAGTTGCCGTAATGAGCTTCTGCTCAAAACCACCCAGCGTACAGACACACCCGCATCTCCTGTAACTCGGGAATGGCAAAGAAAGCTTTTCCAAAAATGTGACTATCTGTCAGTGAACTCATTGTACCATGGTGTAAGTACTTGAAAAACTTTAAAAACACTTCATCAAAACTGCAGAGGCTCAAACTCTTTAACTGCAAAGACAAATCTGTACTGTGAGCAGGCCAAAGCGCAGGATCCAGCAAAGCTAATCCACCTCCCTCTTCAGCACACTGAAAATCTTCTCAGAAACACTTGCCAAGCGTTTTACCAAGTCTGAAGATGTCAGACTTCACTCACGCTACAGCATTTCTCCTTGGCCTTGCAAGATCATTACGGCTCCCTTCTTCACAGGGTTGAAAGTGTTCTGCAGTCAGCAGTGCGCTATCGAAAGGAAACCAAGAACAGATGCACAACAGATAAGACTGACGTTCACCTGCATTTGTTGTCACGCAAGTCAGCAACTGACATAAAAAGTCCCAGACTTTGTACTTCTGAGAACATTTCATCACGTTCGATTTAAAATTCCAACTTTGCCTGAACTCTCGGTACTGGATACAGCCTGGTATCGCTGCAGAAACAACCTCCGTTTACAGTAATTTTTAAAAATACTAAAAAAAAGAATTAACAACTGTTTCTCTAAAGAAAGTTGCTTACNGAACATTTCATCACGTTCGATTTCAAATTCCAACTTTGCCTGAACTCTCGGTACTGGATACAGCCTGGTATCGCTGCAGAAACAACCTCCGTTTACAGTAATTTTTAAAAATACTAAAAAAAAGAATTAACAACTGTTTCTCTAAAGAAAGTTGCTTACTCGAGATTGAGTAACGGACTGGAAACAAAATTATGGCAGGCAAGGCAGTAATTTCACCTTCCAGGAGATGGGATTCTTTGCAGAAGCCTTCAAAGCACTGAATTTCTATTGAGGAGATAAACCACTAAATAAAACCATGCCGCCGTAACACTAATACATGGGACAAGTCACTGATGACAGTTCAGCTGGGACCTCAGAGCGTCCATCTCTATCACAATTTCACCTCAAAATATGGAGGGCCTATATTGTAAGGGAAGATTAGCCAGAACTGTCACAAAAATAGAAAGCTGGAGAGGCTCTGACCCCTGTTAGCAATGTATCATGTAACCTACATTAAAGCTGCACTTCAGGTTGCTCGCTTGGCTCTGTGCCACTTACAGGTTCACACTCAGCACCAGAGACACCGACAATTTGGGGAATTTTGCTGTCACACCCAGAAAATACAGCAGCGAGCTGAATCTGTAGCCTGACGTGAACGAAGGGCTGGCTTTTTGTTTCAGAAGCTGGGAGGCGTAAGACAAAATCCTCCCCTCCAACAGCTCTTGTAAAAAAAGGCTTTCCACTGTTGGAAACTATTCTGTCCGGGGCAACAAGCACCTCCCCTGCAACAGAGCACAAAGCACGGGCACACGCTCGGCTTTGTGATTTATTGTACGAAAAGGGTTACCAGGGATGTAGTCATCTCCTTCTATAAACATTGCAGGAGCAAAGCGCACACATGATCTCCGAGCAAGTGCTAGAGGAGAGGGAAGAGTGGAAACCACATAAGAGCAACCAATTAATCTTTTGTTCTTGATTTTGTTCATCAAGAAGAGCAGGGAGGCTCAAACACCTGCATCTTCTCAGAAAAATCTTTTATTTCCCCGAGCTTCTTGTTTTAAGGAGTGATTACAAGGAGCAACTTCTCGATTATTCACTGTATTAGAAAGCACTTCAAATTCACTCTTGTTCTATGACACTTTTCAAGTCAGCGTTATACTTGTTAATGAAGAAACTATTAATGGCTATGAAGCTGCTATGGGTAGGATTCAGGACAAATTACTCAACTTTCTTTTAACCTTTCAAACAGGACTATCTTCCAATTCTTTCAGGCTAATACTTCCAAGATGGAGCAAAAGTAAGGCAATACCGATGTTTCAGAAATCCTTTGGAAATTATTTAGACAGCCCTCCTTGCAATACACTGCAAGTCGCATACTGTATGGTAGTAGCTGGCACTGGTATAACACCTCAAAAATACGCTTATGCACAGTAAAGCACACACAATTTTTTTACCTAACAGTGGCAAAAACTATCATCTACTTTGTCACTTCCTACCCAATTCTCTAGAGAAATCGCTGTGTTTTGCCTGAGAACACCTGGCGATGTCTCTTCCAGCGACGTAACGGGGGACTCGAGTTGTACAGCAAACAGAACAGCATTTCCTAACTCTGAAATAGGTTCCATGCAGGATGCGACTCGAAATCTTTGAAGCTCCTTGGAGAATATGGATAAAATGGATAGAATTCTTCTGCTTTGCCAAGTTACAGCTCCAATACATTTAAAAATACCTAGTTTTGAAGTGGTTTTTGGCTAACCAACAGTCAACACATGCAAGGTGTACGCTGGCTATGTACCTCGCCGACTACAGAAAGATTTCTGCCTGAGTCTTCTTTTAAGCCAGAAAAAGGCCCAGCCATACGGCACATACACTTCTTTGCTTTTCCATTCTCAAGTTTCCTTGTCACTACAGCTGCGTCTATACCGGTGAAGCTGCACTGCCTCCACTCTCCTCTAAGGCGAAAGCTTTACGGTTTTTATCATTCGTACAGAAAGGAGACTGCACAAAAGCTACTTTAAGGGCTGAATATTTAGGTCTCAAAGTATGGTTAATGCGACTGTAGAAGAACTAAGACTTCGTTCTGGAGTTCCGGCTCTCTCCAAGCAGGGTACCTTCCCCGTGAAATTAGGAAGGGCCTAGAGATACCACGACTTTGCCACACAAGAGTTAATGTTTTGGTTTCGTTCCAAGCTATGTTTTATGGTTATACGACCCAACTGCTGCTGAGTTGCAATTCCAGGAATTCGCCTTTCCTCGAGCTTCTCTTAGAAATAAACTTGATTACCAAATGCCGCTCGGGGTGTATACAAAACCCAAATAAGCGTCTACAGACAGTTTCTCCATGCACGTAAGCCCCGTAGGAGATGCTTCTCTGGCTGTTCCCTGTAGAAATATTTTTCTGACGTATTGCAGTCTTAGGCATTTACTGCACTACCAAAGACGATCCAATTAACAAAAAGCCAGCTTTTTTCATCACTCAAAATTCAAAACACGCACATTGCTATCCACGAAAGATTGAACACGCACTAAAAACTTTACATCGTTAAAACATCGCCCACATTTACGAAAATGAATAGTTCATTCTGCCAAATGAATTTTTTTCATAGCATCACATTCATTAACAAGAGACCTCCTAATCTTCATCTCAGGAGCTGAAATTAGGTGCTCTCGAGCTCCGCAGCCTGTTGTTGGTGAGAAGACAGGAGATGTACAAGGGCTCACTGTAACACAAATTTCAAATCAAATTCCCTGGGCCAGTCATCACAGCCCTCGCCCTGCTTCCTCCTCATCACTAAACACCTGATTTGTCCACTGCAATAAAGCAACTACTTACCTTAATAGATCCAGACTGTCTTCTCCTACACGAAGTCCACTCTTGGCACCTATGCACCCCAAACCGGGTGTTTTAGGGCAGTAGTCATCAGGGAATAATATCCGCGCCCTAGATGCACATGTTGTCTCCTGTCTCCCCAGCTACCCTGCTTCACCAGCCCCTCCGGGCAGGCAAGGCAGCCCCCGTGTGCAGCCCTGACCACTCCTTCATCACAAAAGCATCCCCCAGTCTCCAAACCACGGTAAGAGAGTATGTCACATGCGTTAACGTTAACACGAGGAGAGGCAGGGAGGCTAAGACACAGACTATGAAGAAAGGCCTGAAGGAAAACTATGCCCTGTGATGCATCTCTGTCTGTGCCCCAGGCTCCTGGTTTTCCGCTACTTCTCTGTAGAGCCCAAACACTCGCTTCTCACTAAAAAATATTTTTCAGAAAGCTAGTCTTTTACGATGCTGAAAGCTGGAGAAACCACTTCTCTTGGCAGGTTCTTCCAACAGTTAATCATCCATGTGTTAAAAATGTATGTTTATCTTCTCATTCGAATTTGTCTAGCCTTATACAAATGTTTATACCCTTCTTCCAAACAAGGTGACCTTTAATATGCACAGTTTTACCTTACTGGCATACACAATTATTATTTTTTTTTTTTAGAAACAAACCGGAATTTGGCACCCCACCCTCAGGCTGCAGGAGCACCTCTTGTGCCTGCGCTCGCAGGGAAGCAAGCCTCCGCAGCAGCACAGAGCTGGGGCCAGCAGAGAATGGGGATATGCCCACCGATTCCGAATTCACAGCGGTTAACTCGCCATCAGGTTTTCCTGATAAGAAAGGCAAAGGCCAAATGAGGGGAAAAAAGTCCTTGAAATCTATGTCAACAGCACAAAAACAGGCTGTGCTGGTTTCCTGCTTCTCCCTTACTAGTTTCACGCCCTGCAAGTTACATTGGGAAGCAGCATCGTGCCTGTCAGGGATGTTCAGATTTCCCTTTCTTCTTGGGGCTAAAACATCCAAGCACAGAAAAGACGGAAGCAGTGCTAGAGGTATTTCATGAAAGAAACACTTTGGTGGTTGTCCTAATTCAGAAGGTGAATTTCCCCAAGTGAGAATTCTTCTACCTCTCTGCACTCATTCAGAAGCTCAGTCAAAGACTGAGGGCAGGAAGTTCAAGAACATTACTCGCGCTCGCAGGCAATACCAGATGCATCCAAAACAGCGTTAAGTGAATTTCTAGCTCTCTACTGCTCTCTTGAACATCTAGCTCACGGTTTGTATAGAAGAGCTGAGTAATGCCCTTTCGTTATTGAAGTGCGGTACACTTGGTGATAAGGGCCTGACTGTATTTCCCGTAAGCACCCAGCAGTAAGAAAAAACACGTCAAGATTAGCAGACTAATTCTGGGAGGTGTCTGAGTGACTTCTTAACAGGGCATGTTCAAATAAATCGAAGTACCAAAGTGCCTTCCGATGAGAGGCAGTATTAGTACGGGAAGCCTGGCCAAAGTCCTCTGAAGACAAAAGGCTTAGTCCTCTGAGTCTGGCTACGAGAGACTGAAGGAAAGTCTGAGCCTTGGCCACGTGAGTTCTCTCCATTTTCCTCCAGAAATACTTTTATAAAGAAGTGCAAAGCAGTTTTAAAACATCCATAGCCTAGCTCCCTTTGGAAGAAGAATGACAGAGACCGATACTACAGAATAGGCTCTTTCACAAAAGCAAGTACTCTGTTGCTGAGAAAGACAAATACTGCAACAGGACGACGAATTGAGATTTAGTTTCTGTATCAGGTTTTGTGCTGCTCAGAGCAAAAGGCAGCCTCCAACTACATGCCTAGGAAAGAAGTTTGCCAGAGGTAGCTACGGTGACAGTTATGCAAATGTGTGATAAATAAGCAAGTTAATCTTACTCTATATCACTTACAGACTAACAGACACGGCACGTATTTCTGGAGAGAAACTGAAAGACTGCTGGGTCTGCCCAGCTTCTCTGCCAGATGTGTCAAAGCCTCTGCAGGCTTTTTTTCAGGTAAACCCTCCTGGACCACACTTCAATCAAGCTTGTGACTGCAACTGAGACTGCAAAATCCTATTCCAGAGCTGCTGCTTTGCATCTTTAGCTGTTTCAGCAACAGCTCCAAGCAACTCCATTACAGACACAGCCAAAATAATTCTCTCTTCTGGACACCAGGAATGTGTGTTCCACAATTTGAATTCTATGACCAGTCATCCAGGCTGGATTCCTCTCCCATACTCAGAATTCATTCAAATAAATTTTCAAATATGAAACAACGCAGCAGATTTCATATTTGATTTTTAACAGTCAACAAAAGGAGGAATTGAAGCCTTCTCAACGTACCATGTCATTTGTTATACCACGTAGAAGACCAGCATCCTTACTACAGTCTTTACAAACTTGGCATTAATATTTCATCTCTCTCAGAATTAACATTCAACTGCATGAAAGGACTCAGCTTTATTTTGACCGCTGGTAAACTAGCAGCTACAGGTTCTTCCTATTTTCCTTAAGTTCACTCAAAGCTGGCGGCACTGCAAAGAGTAGCTTAAAGAGCTCTCATTTGTGATTTCAGTATAAAGGATAAGTGATAGGGCAAAGCAAAGTTCTAAGAGTTATTACCATAAGCCTCTAAAAATCTATTTTCTTGATTGTCAATTTTAAGTGAAGCTCAAAAATGATCTATTTTTAGTGATTTTTAAAATGAACCAACCGTGCCGCAAAAGCCAGCATTACTGAAAAAGCCAGAGAGCTAAAGAGACCATTCCACTTAATAACATCCTTTTAATAAAACTTTTTACTTATCTTCTGAATTAAATATACTTCAATCCCCGTAATTACATTTCAAAGCTGACATCGTCTCAAGCAGAAGTCTTTAGCTTCCTTTATTTGGAAGATAACTAGCACTTAGGCCACCAGTGCAACCTACCTCACACCAAGACTTCACAGCTTTCAGATTTCGGTGCTATCACATCCAAACTACTGCGTATTTTAGACATGGTAAGCATGACGGGGGATACAGTGCTCACGTGGGTTTTCAATTAACTTTCTACCAGCTGCTATAAGAAAGATAACACCTAACCCAGTGCTAAGTCTGCCAGAACATAGTTTTCAAAGAAGTTTCAATGAGTTTGAATCAGCAGTCAGCTCACAGAGATTCAGCGTTATGGCTCAGATGGTCACAGCATTTTCATTAATTATTTTTTTATCTGACAGCAACATCTCAAAAGCCAGGCTTACTCTTTTGTGAATGCATGACCTACATAGAGTATAATCTTCTACTCAAACTTTTTCAGTAGCACATTTCACTCCACAACCAACTAGTCCAGGTACTTTTTTCCAAAACCAAAGCAGATCAAGCAGTAAACCCACTATAATGATAAAATTCAAAAGGCATAGTTCGTAACAAAGTAAATTTGCTTCATTCCAACACTATTGCAACACAAGGACAATTTCAGCATTTCAGGTAGAAGACAGAAGGCTTTTTACTTAAAAAACCCACTTGAAGACAAGCAGCAGCAAGAAGACCCAAACTGCCTAAGTTGAGTACTACATAAAGCAAGTCTGTGGTCACAATTCACTCCCAAAGTAAACAAGTCCAGAGGGAGGAGACAGTGCAAACAAGCTTCCTTTTCTTACGTTAAAAAAAGTAAAGTCTCAAGTCTGGGTTACTGCTGAACAGCAGATGACTGATGTCTGCATTACCACTACCTTGTGAGAGCACGACTTAAAAATAAGCCTAAATACTAAGACATCCAAAAAACACAACCAGAGAGAGAGATTTTCCAAAAGCACTTCTGAAATCCTTCATGAAAAGGTTAACAAGAATTCTAATACAAAGTTAAAGTATTGCATTAGCACTGAGTGCTTTTGAAAAGTTCTTTGATCATAAGCATCATCCAGCTGTAGCATTCGTTTTGCCACGCAAGCATCTTGAGGTAAACACCATCCTGTTACAATCACAGATTAAACCACGGCAAAGCAGGAAACAAGCTCACTTTTCAAACAGAACAGAAGCAAATTCAGGAATAAAACTCACATTTCCAAAAATAAAAACCAAAATCTAACTTTCTTCATCACTAGACCATCCCAGAGATGGTCTCAAACACAGAAGCACAGCTAAATGCAAAAGACAAACCTCTACTTACACCTAACACCAATACACTGAAGGAAGCAAGCAAACAGGACAAGCGAACACAAACACTGGCAAGAGGCAGAAAACCCTTGGGCTTGTTTAGAGACGATAGTGGGGGTTTTAAGTCTTTTCTAATCTTGTTTTCAGCATTCTAAGACTCTGGCCATCGATCAATCACAAGCTGATACAGTACACATCTTAAAAATGCTATGTACACGTACTCTGCAGAGCAGGTTTGTCACTTACACGACAAAGTAACGCCTGTGATTCCCAACAGAGAAGGTATTGTAAGAACCGAGAACTACAATAGCTACAGCAATTTTAAAACGTGAAGCATTCTAAAGCAAAGTCCCAAACTTCCTCAGTAAAGCCAAGTGAAAGGTGTAGGTGCCATGCAGTCTAAAGAGAAACTTGTGTTATGGTGTATTGCATTGAAATTACTGCCATGCAAAAGAGACCAAAAAGAGGTTGCACCTAGAAAAAGTATTACAAAGTTATTGTATTCTACCAATGAACTTTGAAGCAGAGCATGACAGAGTAAGTGATTTAGCAGGTTCAAGAACTCCATCTTAATTTTTCCAAACCACTGGAAAAAGTTGCATTTAAATGGGATGGTGTCCCTAAACACTCAAAATTCCTATCTCCTCTGTGAAGAAATGGTACTTTTAATCAAACAGCACCTGTTTTTGTAAACTACCTCATCCCACTGTGCATTTGATGCCTAGCATTTGCTAGAATTAAGACTCTTTCGTGTTAAGTATTTTGTGCTATTTTGACCAAAATTGAGATTTGCCACCCTTGACGATCCATTACTTCTAGTGAGCAGGTTTCGTACATACATGCAAATTACGTATTAGTAAGGAACGACATTAAAGTTTTCAGAGCAACCTAGCAACTGTGTTTTCAATAGAAAAGAAACTCATTTCAGCAGCACAATTAAGAAAGTCTAAATAAATAATGCATAATAGGAAGAAATTAAATAGGATCCACAGTAAACACAGAACAAGTATTCACTTTGTTTAAAAATGAAGTTGGACGTAAGAATAAGGAGCAGTGTTACTCAAAACCCTCCTGTGTTCTACACATTGAAACAGGTGGAAACTACTAGGCTTAGGTGAAACGTAAGGTGAGAATTTTTCATATCTGGAACTGCCAGTCCAATTGTGTACTTGGACCAAGCCCCTGTATCCACCCAGTTCAACCACCAGCCTATTCAAACGCTGGTGTATGGGTATCTGTAGAAGTCCTTACTGATGATTCTGCCTTCTGCTGACTCCTTTCTTCTTGTCTGTTTTTGTGTTTTGCCAGTTTCTCTTTCCACCAAGAAAGTGCAGCACTGCCATTTAATGCTGCGTCTTGTCCAGCTCTGACAATAATCAACTTCAGGGATCTGAAGGCAGAAGAGAGACTACCCAAAACACTGGATCTTCAGCAAATTAACAGTGTTAAAAGATTTCTTTGTAGAACCCTGGAGTGAACTGTTTGTATATAACGCTGTAAGAAGGACCACACTTTTCTCGGTAAGAAGATCTAAGGCAAGCACACGGGTACAGATTTGTCACTAGCGGCTATACTATCATAATTGTGTTGTTAACTTGAGCTGGGTAATTTAAATGTTAAAGAAGATTACTTGGGATTAAAATAGAAGGTGAAGTTTGGCAGCTTAACGTAAAACCTACGGGCATCCACGGGAAGGAATTCAAACTCAACTCCAGATTGTCCTAATTTTATTTGAGTTGGTTAACCAATTTTGAAGCACTTTTTACAATTTACATAACTTAAAGGAGCACACTGTGTCCTATAAATATAAATTAACATTTTTAATAACTCAAGACATCACAACAAAGCCAGATTTTGAAATAAATTGTCTGTTTAGTTATCCGGATCAAGAAGGAACATACATGGGGAAGGAAAAAACAGCATTGACAAGAAAACACTGTTCAGTTCTAAACTGAGTTTTGTGCTTCTACACCAAAAACACAACACTGAAATAACAAGAACTCTGCAAAGAACTTGCAACGGTACATAGCTTCTGTAGTCCCAAAACCAAAGCACATATTTATTTCTTCTTCTGCTTGTTACTTTGTTTGGTTTGAAATTACCATTAATGGTAGAGGGACAAACTGTAAGATACACTAACTTTGCTGCAAATACGAATTCTGTTGTAGTGGTTTAAGACTGTGGGTTTGGGTTAAGTTGACTTGGTTTTCCTGCATGATAAGCAAGAGTAAATCTTTTTGATGTATTTAATAATCAATGCATTTGTTAGTACAAAGCAGATGGTGTTCAGCAAGAAGGCATTAAGTGTTCATTTAAAAACACCATGCTTTTTTTTTAAACACTAAGCCACCCTAAAGAATTTGGTGAAGGCCAGATGTTCAAAGCTGGTGCACAGATACAAACTGCACATCTATGATTTGTGCATGAAATTACCCAGAGCCTGGCAGGTGTTAACACATGCCAATACTTATTTGCATGCTTTCTCTATGACATACAGAAATCAAGTCATCTTTCACTAAACTTTGAAAGTCTGGTCTTAGCTGCAAATTAACACATTGCTTCACTCAATTTAACAAAAGGCATTCATCCATCTTTTGATTTTTGGTCAATGAGTAAAAATAAGAGTGAGATATTTTAACTCTAATAATTTTGTAAGCAGTTATGTTTGTTCTCAAAATAAGCAAAAAAATCCTATTGTTCAGAAAGTCTTTTTTAATTATTAAGTGTTTTCCTATATATTAATGTCCACTACAGATCACTTTTTGAAGTAGTCTCAGAACTTAAAGCTTTAGAAAACTTCCTTATTTTTAAAGAGGGAGTTACTTTAGGCCTAGACAAAAAAAAATAGGTATTAGGGCAAAAGATGGAGTTAGAGAGTCAGCCTCTGAATGCTTCTTGAAAATAGGTGCTTCAGATACAGGTTTAGAAAAGAAATTAAATATCATGTTTTCAGTCACATTGAAGAAAACATCTGCAAAGAAAAAAGGCCCTCATCCTTAAGACTGAAGAAAAAGGTGGTAGGGAAAAAAAAAAGCACTGTTTTCCCAAGTTGCCCAAATCACACACAGACACAAGAAGGTTACAAATGCCATTCATGAAAGAATGCACCACAAACATCAGCATTTATTCATTTTGAATTTTTTTTTTTTTAGCAAATGACAAAAGACCCAGCTCACTGGCTTCACTTTTGTTTACCTTTTGCTTACATTACACATTTAAACATTTGTCAAAACTTACTAAGTTGTCTGCATTCATGCACAACTAGAAAACATCCTTAATTTATTTAAACCAGAAATGCATTACCAGAAATGTATTAACATTGTTCACTGCTAAACATTTAAAAAAAAGTTGAAATTATTAAAAAGTTTATCCTGGAAATGTTAACTTCACAGCAGACTTAAACTACTAATTGGCTCACATTTCAAACAAATTGGAAAAAGCAAGATTCATGCTAGTGTTAGTGTACATCTTGCCCTAGCACTACTGAAGGATCATGGTTCACCTTGATCATAGATAATAAAAAGAAAAGTGCATACAGAAATTTACAACAATTTTAAGGACAAAAAATGGTCCAATTGATGTGGTCCCAACAATTAACTCAAAGTCTATGACAAATACGAGCTTCGGTGAGCTATTTATACTACTTAAGTACGGATATACAGAAAGTTGAGTTCGTTTGAAATCTTCAAAAAATGTTCCTGTCAATCCTCAAATGGTGGCTGTTATAGCTTAAAATTTCTGTTAAATGCGTGCGTTGAATTACTTGTTATCCAAGCGTAGCAGCTGCTCCTTACCATTTATTGTTAGCGACCGTAACTGGCCATCTTCTTCAACTTCTACTCTCTCTTGTCCATTCTCAACAATTCTGTAGGACAAACACAGTTAGCCATTTTAAAGCACTGTAAGCAGTATGAAAATACACACCCGCCCTAGGATTTTAAATAATGAACTATAACAGAGCACTGCCTGCTTGATGCAACTGTAGTTGGCAAGCTTTTGTATTTAAGAGCGCAGAAGCTGTAACTAGTAACCATCTGCACTCCCCCACTGATACTGATTATTTATAGCAGGAAAATGGCTTTCTGGAAGTTGAAATCCTCCAGTTTGTAGAGTTCACAGTTACAGCTGTCACCTCATACACTGTCACAGTTGTACTGACAGTACGCACTATTATCTAGAACCAAGTGTCTTTTGACAGATCAACTGTACAATCTTGATGTTGCATTTAGTACCTACCCATTTGTTCAACGCATAATATTCTAGATCTAATCACAATTTTGCATGATGTAAGCACACAAGACAGTCTTTAATCCACTTTTAATTTGATCAGAGCAAGTAATCTGGAGACTTACTGTACACCAAGTTTATGACCAGCATGTACATTGCAAAATTTAAGTATCCCTGACTGGAAAGAGAGATTGTTAAGAAGCTCTGTGGGTTTGGGCTTTATTTTTTTATTTCACAGAGTTTGTTTTAAGAATGGGAAGATAAGGAATGCTTAAATTATTTTTAGAACATTTAATTTATGTCTAAATTTTAACTACCTGGGAATTCTCCCCTCATGATTCAAACGGGGAAACCAGATGGATGACTACAAATTTTTCTGGAGATCAGACTTACTGAAGAGAATATACCCATATTAAAAACAGAGGGAACGGTTTCTTGCCTGGAGCAAAATATTACTCAGAGAAGGTTTTCACTGGGTATGCTGGGTTATCAATCTTTTAGACTTAGCTACCTTGTGGGCAGACATTCTACAAAGCAACAGGACTTCCTGGAGATAGTGAACGTGTCTTCCTAGGTGCGGCTAACCCCATTTCTTTCTAAATGTGATAACAAAAGATATGACAGCAGCATACCTGATTTAGCTTATTTTTTAATATTAGAACAAACGTGGTGCCTTATCTTCTTTTGCATAAACACTTTATTTGGTCTCTCTCACTTGGTACAATTCCCTCAAAGTGGGTAGCTTTCAGATTTTTCTGGAATACACTCACAGAAAAATACCATGACCACACCACCGTGTGATGACAAAGGCTGCATTAAATGGTCAAGATGACAGGATCTCTCCAGTAAAACAGGAGACAGAGGAACCTTGCGCTTTGAAGTATGGGACACAAGTTACCAAACAAAAAATATTGGTTGTCCCTTGCTTTTCCGTAGTTTTTTATTAAGTACTGAAAATACATTTAACTACTTGTTCAGTACTCCTGTAACTTACTGATCATAATGTTCCATGGAGCTAATGAGTATTTCGGTTTCCCAAATGCAGTGATTTCCCTATCACAAGGATGAAATACTGAGAAGGTACATATGTACAGTACTTGAAAATTCACTTTCCAACAAACAGGAAAGGTTTTCTCCAAAATAGGTCTCAGTTGCTTATTTCACTTAATAGATAAAAGAAAATTACTTTTTACACAAAAACTTCACTCAAACACTGCCTAGGACAGCACATTAGAGCAGATGTTAGGGAAAACTGTTTCATAACGTCACCAAAATTAAAAGTCCTCCCAATCCCCAGCTAAAAGTTTCACAATCAACAGCAACCAAGTGCACTTTTCCCTTCCACAAGGCTCAAGCTGACTTGGCAGACAGTCGTCAAGGACCATAATAAAAGATGCATGACTACACAGGAGGTTCTGAAGGCCTGGAAGAGTTCCATTGCCATGTCCCTTTCAAACAACAAACAAGTTGCAACCTCCATTTTTCATCAAGGCAGTTCCGAAAGCATGTCTTACACATCTGAACCCTCCTCGACTAGCAAGAGTCCAGGCAAAAACACCATCTTCCCATTTTCACATGCTACAGCTTTAAGTAACTTGGCAATACCAGGAAGAGCCAGAGAACCCAATAAAACTTTTCAAATTTTTTTTTAAGCATTCAGAGTACTTCGATGACCACAACAACAGAAGTAAAAATACATATACATACCTGTATCACCGTGTTCATGTGCGTATATATAGTCATTTATACGCATGCATTTATGGCTATGTATGTCTCTACATATAGTTTCATACAAATATATTTATCACTTACCTCTTTGTAGTAATTTTTCTGCCATTAACTATTTTAGTTGAGGTTGATACTGATTTGAAGTTACCCATCCCACTGCCACCAAATGACGTAGAGGAGAACGAAGTAAGGCCTCCATGTCCCAATGAACCAAACGAAGTAAAACCTATTGGGAAATAAGGTGTTTGACTAAAAATGTATTTTTGTGGGACCGTGGGATCCAAATTTATCATCCACTGAGACTACATCCCAGCTTCAGAATGTTTAGTTGGTTGCATCAACACAGCATCAGTAACTAGATGGCATTAAACACGAGGGTGAGAATAAAAACATGGCTCCAGCCCCATTAATTTCACCCATATGGACCCATAGCTCAAATTGCAAATGCACAGCACTGTCCAAAAACCATTCATCATCTCCTCCCCTGAAGAAACGGCTTTCAAGCCTGTCTGCTGAACTCAACCATTGCATCATTCTTTCCACTCAAGTTAAACCTTTAATGAATCTGACAAATATTTTAACTATAGTTTTATTTACACTCAGACTTTAGAGAGCAGCTTAATTAAAAAAAAACCCTCAACTTCCAGAACAAAGAAGGCAACTTTTAAAAAAGTATTTATTGGCTTATTATATTGAGATCCGTTGTGAACAAAAACTGCATTCCTTGTTAAACGTTGTGATGTTTACCTGTGTCAAATGAAGAAAAACCACTTCCAAAAGCAGGGAATCCACCAAAGGCAGAGAAAAACGATCCACCACCTCTGCTTCTGCTTCCTCTTGGACCACGTCTGCCCCCAAAGAAGTCCTCAAAAGGGTCTTCTATAAAACCAAAGACAACATTTAAGAGGTCAATATTACCGCCTGATTCTGTATTTAATCATTAGGGATTCTTCATTAAAAAAAGAAACTTCCTGTTACAGTTAAGATTCTTCCTTCGAAATATTTGGTGCTACTGAACTGAACGGTCCACTAAAAAGGCAATTTCTATGGTCCTTCTGGACTAAATTCAGTCTCACTTTTGGACCTAAAAATAATTGTAAAAGTAGTTGATCTCCTTATTTTAGCTATTTAGTATTAAAAACTAGTAAACCTAACGTAAACACTCTTACATTTTTCAGTATAATGGAAGTGGCAAGAGCTACAGAAATAGTATTATTTTCACCGCACGTTCATATAACATAATATACTGGAGGTACGATAAAAGATGAAACCAGTATTTATTTGAAGCTAACTATGTCCAGTCAGTATTTGACAGATTTAACAGTCTTCAGATACACAATGACGATCTCCACACGCCAAGTCACCATAAGGCAAATCTTTCAGCTATTGTACAGAACTCCCTGTTGTCAGACTAAGGTTTTCCAAGGTATAGGATAAAGAGTAGCACTACAGCCAAATTAAACTCTTAGAAACAAATCTTAAAATACTGCACACAGGCACCTGAACTGTCAGGCTTATTTCTATTCAAGATTTACTGCGGAACACCATGATGAGGTCTCTGAAAAGTAACTTGCACATAGGTTATATCAACTATTGAAATGCAAAAACAGCAGCCAGGGATTGATGACTCATAATCTTGAAGTGTTTGAAGTGTTTATTTTGGCACTCGCCACATTAGGTACTTCAAACACGTATTCTGATGCACGTTTAGGCAGCAAAGTACAGAGGTTTACACAGTGTCCCAAAGAGGCATTCCATCCCTACCAAGCACAAGGAAGAGAGGAGAAATAGAGAAAGAATAAAATGCTGTTTCAAATTCAAGTACAACTGTTATGTCATTCAGAACAGCTACTGCTCCATTCCCATCAGGGAGACAAAAAAAAGGGAGGGACCAAACACCTATACAAGCAATTTACTTATTTACTTTATCACATTTTCCTAAAAAATAGTTATTACTAGTTATCCTGAAGACTGCTTTTTACTAGTGCTCTTAAAACTAAGAACAACATATAACATTGCAGTCATGTAACAGATACTCGATAAACATAATACGTGCATTAAAACCAGACAACTTCAAGAACTTCCAACTACCCTCTTCATCAAATCACAACTCTTCCTGAATGAGTGTTGCACAGAACCAACAACCTTACCAAGTTTTACAAGTGGGGACTCAATATTGAAAGATATCAGTCTGAAACACTGCTTAGAATAAGCTCTGGCTGAAAAATGCAGAGAGTAGTGATAGCAGCAATAGAAGTATGAAAGCAAGGATAGACTCCGATAATTGCATGACTCTTCAGAACTACAAACAGGCAAGGCGAAGGTCAGAAACACAGTATTTATTCCACCTCTCGTATCACCGCAAAGATCCAAGCTGATTTATGATAAATCACCAAGTGAATGCAACAATACTAAACTATACTAAAGCAATCAATCTGATAATAAAAATATTTCAGTAACCATCTGGTTTATGTGGAATTACTTAAAAGTGAAACATCACAAGGCATTTATGCTGAACAAAGGCAGTCTCTGAAGTTCAGACATAATACTCCCATCAGCAAAGATAGAAAATGCCAAGAACAACAAAAACAACCCTAGCCTTTCCCTAGCTTCCACAGTTATTGAAGGCAGGACCAAATTTTTATCAAATTTTTATACACCAGATAAGCAAGTCACAAGATTTTTTTTTTTTCTTCCTGGGGTGGTTTTTGTTTTGTGGGGGTTTTTTTGTTGTTTTTTGGGGTTTTAGGGGGTTTTTTGTTGTTGGCTTTTTTTTTTAAGGTAGAACAAGTTTTCTTCAATTAAAGATGACCTGTTATTACCTTTAAAACAACAGAAATTAAACCGACTCTTGGACATGGAAGTATAGGAACTTATCACCGAAATTACTATTTCCAAAACAAGCACTATGCCCATTTAAAAAAAAGGTGATTTTTTTTTCAGACTATCATATCATCTAGCAAGTAAAACCACTGCAGTTAATTGTTTTGTAGTCCCATTTATTCTCGCTAGAGTGACTCATAAGTTAGTTATGAACGTCATTCATGCACGTGTACAAATGATCTATATTATATTACTCCCACTGTTAAGCTTTCTATTTATAGTTCAATTTTTCTAGTTACCTGGAGTTTGAATAAAAACAAAACGACCTACCATGTAAGATCTGAGTTTTTGATCTCCCACAGTGTATCGGCCTGCTTTGCAGGTGAATCTCTTCTCCTCAGAGACACAAAGGTATTTAAGGAAGGATCACAGACTCTCCCAGAGATCCCTGCTATCAGCCCAGCTTCTGAATGGATTGTTGCCTACTCCTAGCCACACAAAAACCTACCCAAGACTTGGACATGCCTTATTAGCCTTTGGCAACCCTACACACCAAAGAAAGAGGTCAGCACTCCGTATTAGCAAACTTTCTCGCCTTAGGTGACTTCTGTTAGCAGCCCTGCTAATTAATAATCCTCCAGTGTTCTTCCAGTAATTCTCTCCAATAACTAAGATACTTGAATCAGTCTTCTGGAGTGGACTGAAGAATGCTCAGCAAGATGGATTATGCAGATACAGGAAAATCTGTAGGATTTTCCTGAAGGAGTATTTCATACTATCCTGACAGCCATCCATGTAGAGTATGTAGAAAAAACAAAGCCAAAAACACTGAGGAGAGAACGCAGCATGAGGCTTCTGCATTATCATTTGTTATATCTACCACCAAATACACATTAATATAGCAACCTCACAACTACTCAGACCCTGTTTATGCTTTTACTCCCTAAATCAGGATGATTAATAGTACCACTCAGCAAAATAGTATTTCAGCCTGGTAGGTCTATTTTTGTGATTTAGCAGAACTTTTCCATGCACGATAACCTTTTTGCACAGATGGCTTTTTCCCAACGCTTCAAATGCAGTGAGTATCACAACATCAGGGTGTTGGGTTTTTTTAATGACTCTTCTTATGACAGTCATTTTGGTGCTTACAATCCATGTAATTTTCTTATGTAATGTTAGAAACAGAACAACAAAAGTAAGCAGTAAAAAAAAAACCCAAATCCCATAAGCGAAGGCCTTTCTAAAAAGAGGAAAGTAATATATAAATACTATACAACTTAAAAGCTTCAGAAAACTGAAATGCTAGACCAGTGTCACCTCAGAGTATTACTGAATACTGTCTGGAGATAAATTAACAGTTTATTCTAATCTGAGTATTACCAGAAGCTTATGGGAGGACAGAGTATCACATTCAGTTTCAACAAAAATGTCGGAGTATGCTTCTGACAGAACTTGTGGTGCTGTCAAAACAGCGAAGCTCAAGAGAACAAAAGGTGAGAAATTTCAAGGAAGCCAGTGAGACAGACTTCCAATCTATCAGCAACAGCAGATGACATGAAGCTTTTGGGGGAAAACACAAATGCTTAAGCAAAGAACTCATGGTAGCCCATTACCAAAAAAAAAAAAAAAAGACAAAATGAACGACTTCCTACCTAGTAACAGCAAGAGTCCTGAAGACTGCAGTTACAGAAGCCAAAATGTTAATGAGAAGGTTGTAACAGAAAACCCCCAGCAACACAGAAGATTGTAAACTAACAAACCCATCTGAAAATAATTACATTAGAGGTAATGTTTCCAAAAGAATTCACTGTATTTAGAAAAATCTTTGCTAATTTAAATGAAGCAACTGTCTTGTTCCTCTGGGCAAAACATTAAACATGCTCACTGAGAACCATGGAATCCTACACCTTGCTTTTCTGTAGTCACAGGAAAAGAACTTCACCTCTAAACAAGTCAAAAACCAACAACTGCTAAAATAAATATCTCACTGCAGTTCAAATACAGTAGGTCATGATCCCTCGCACTCTCAGCAGAAACACAGAAACAGGATTTTCTCCCTTTCAGCAGTTATAAACCAATTGCAGAATACTACTTAGATGATGTGACTGCTCTTGTTTCCTGCCTTGTGAGCACGGAATCAAACGACAAGTTGCATTAATTCATTGATCCAAAAGAAAACACCCGTTGTTTGTATTGCTAGCTTTCCGTTGCATCCATGAGCTAATCTGACTCAGTACTGGCAAGACTGATGTATCTGAAAGAAAATGGGCAGGAAAGCACCACACGATAGGGGAAGGGAGGAAAGGAGGCAAACCTCAGAATATCTGCATTTGAAGCAGTCCACAATTCAGTTAAACTTCATTAAATCCTTTAAATCAATCCAAGGCATTAGCTGAAATCACAATACACTATAAACTAGAAGTGCCATATTTCCTATGGCAGTCACTTCTACTGTGACACTTGTACCCTGGCAGCTGATAATCAGGAACTCATCAGGTAAGAAGAGCACCTCCAGATGAAAGGAAGTTCAGCCACATCAATTCTTCGCTAGAGTTCACAGTGTGACCGTAAAAGCAACTGTGCTGTTTACAAGGAAGACAGCAGGGAAAAGCGCTCAAGAGTCAAAAGCAGCACAGGAGGATGCTTACAGCCATAGAACAATTCTATCCCTGATTGAAGTGTTGAGCACATTCCAGTGCAACACCATCATTTAGCTCCAGAAAATCAAAAGTGTTGAGATAAACTATGCACTGTCAGCAGATGTTCTCACATGTATGCACTGCTGCTGCCAGAGATGTTGATAATCTTATAGGGACAATACGCAAAGTAGCATTACCCTGTAAAAACAGGGTCACTGCTCAGTCACCACTCACTAGACCCAACTCACTCCCCAACCAGTAAACTTTCTTTCCTTTATTCTCTGCAATCAGAGCCACGCTATTGCCTCTGCCAAAACATGACACATGAGCTCAACGCCCTTGTTGCAAGACGATGACACTGTAGCTGCAACACACTGAGCAGAATAATGTTGAAAAGCTGCTCAGCCCCTACATAAGGAGGCAGTGAAACTCGATGGCATCGAGTATTATGGTCTGCAGTGTTTCAGTAAGCAAAGGCAGTACAGGCTGTCTGCCTGCCATTGTTTCTCTATAGCAAAAACATACTGTAAGTGACTTTACAGATCATGCCAGAAGAGAGTCTGAAACATGGGTCTGAATAATGTCTTTATGCAAAGAGCTATAGATACATGATACATACAATAAAAAGAATTCTTAGAGTAGGTGTTTCTATCTTGTATCTTATTTGAAACAAGTTTCAAAGATGTAGATTTGCAGTAAATATGCACAGAACCTCGTGCTACAGGTCTGGAGTGTACCGAGACACAAAAACCCGTATCATCAGAACTGGACAGGCCGGAGAAACTGTAAGCACTTCTGCATGGAAATATTACCTTCTTTAACTATAAAATAAGCATACTGATGATGCCACTTACTCAGAAGAGACACTAAGATCCTGTTGCTAGCACTGTTGATTAACCTGCCTAGAGTGTTTCAGTATGGTCTTTTCTATTTGCTCACTTCCACAAATTACGTGTCAAACAGATGATTACCTCACCTACTTAAGAAAATTTACCAGCAGAAGCATTTATAGCAGAGAACTGGGATTAGTAATGTTTGAGAAAAAGGAGACTTAAAACATTACCCTTGGAACGCCACCTATACTATAATTACAAAGACACCAGAGTAGAGTAAGTCCAACTCTAATCAGCATTTTATACGTATCAAATTTATGCCCAAATGTCCAGGCACACCTTAAAAATGGAAGAATTTTCCACTACCATTGTATGACCGTGTGCTATCAAACAGCTTCTCCATGAATCTAATAATACCTGTTTGATAAAGCCGTCTGAATGAGACAATTCCTGTGTTTCAAAAACCTTCTTTGAATCTATCAAGTTCTTTCTGAAAAATTCATAGTACAAGGTTTGGACCATTCAGTGGATAACTATGATCTTAGACTGGTGCTTGCGAAATACAACTATGCAAATTCATACCAAAGCAATGAATGCACATGCAAGTCTCTAAAAGCTTCATAAATTGTACCAAAAGCTGCAAATTTATGTTAACAAAAAGATTAATTAAAGAGGACAATGTTGTGCAAGACAGCTTTAATTGAAAGCCACCTCCATTTTCAGTTTTAAGAACGCATCTGACTAACAAATACATTTTGCATTAGAATACCTAAACATCATAATTATCAAAAATGGGATTACATGTGGATTAAAACCATGATCTGGCTCTTACGCAAACCTTTTGCCCCAGCAAGACAACCTTCTGTCCTTGAGACAACATGGCAGAAGCTATCCCATTCCTAAACAACATCCTAAAACACAGATCACGTAAAATAGTTCTTAATGATTACCGCACATAGATTTTCCTCTTTCTTGTCAGGTGAAGACTCTTTAGCCTGCATGCTTAAAGTAACTCACTATACTTTTCCAGAATGCTCGTGCTCCATTTCATGTAATCAATATTACAGCAGTCAATCTGCAGTAATTCTGTTGTTTGACGGAACCGAACTACATACCATATCACTATCTAGTTGACATTCTCCGTGACAAGTATTTGTAACTAGATAGCCATATGGAGGTGTTAAGTTTAATTTTACCTTTGGTTTCCAGGAGTATAGAATTTTAAGTACCACAAACCAGGTAACCAGAATTCTCAAGAGAAAACCCCACAGAATGTATACGGGTTTATATGCATCATCTGGTGTTAAATTTAGATTAAAATACATCATGAATTCTATTCCACAAACTAAGAAAAACATCTAAGACATTTATAAAATACCATGTCAGAAGGCACACTGAGAATATTAAAGTGTTTAGGAACTACAGCAACACTGTCAAGGTTATAATCTATGTTGAAAGAGACTCCACAGACAGACTTCTCGGGCATCAAAGCCTAGAGAGGGCATCCATCTGGAGCAATTTATCACATCACATTATTAACATGAAGAAAAGCATGGTTCCTTGTGGGATTCATTTAACTAGACTAAAGCTATTTGAAACGCCCTGAAACATTCTGTTTACTTCTAGTTACTGCTGCTGGAGCACGCTGGTCTGCTGTAGATCCTTAGTTGTATTTTCCAGCCCAAAGAGAAATTACTCAGGCATCTAAGACGCCCTAAACCACCTCAAATGTCACCAGACATGTATGTGAAGATCACTATATATAAAAAATAACTACTGAAGGAGTTGTTTGAACTACTAAACTGCCTGTTGTGATATCCACTCCATCTTTCAGTATAATTCCTCACTGACAATCCCTTCCAACATATAACCTGTTCTTGAAGTAAGAATCTGAAAAGCCTCTAAACCAAAACTAAGTCAATCCTTTAACAGCTCGGAAACAAAGTCAAGCATTTTTGCCTACACCAAAACACGTCAGCTTCTGTTCCTCAGGAAGTTTGAAGTAGCAGTCTTCAATCAACACCTCCATTACCAGTAGCAACATTGGGATCCTCCCCTCACTACGAACTGTTAAACTAAAGCAGAAGAATGTCCTTGAAAAGTTTACAAGTAAAATATGAGCAAAACACTACATGGAACACAAACCAAATCAAGGCAAGCACCATACATAAATTGAGTAGGATACAGTTTAAGTATAGAAAAACTTACTGAAATGAGAAACCAATCCCTATATTAATATGAGTAAACAGTCAGTTCTAATGTCAAAGGACAGTCAAAGAATAGAATTAGTATCTGGTACAGAGTGTTGAATACCAGTTCACCAGACACTGATATTCCAAGGCAGCACTTTGCAATACAAAGAGCAGCAGTACATAGGAAGCATCACCTTTTCTTTTCTTCCTGTTATAAGGATTGTCATCCATCTATACGTCAAAAAGACTGAAAACTATCACTGGAAGAGCTCACTAGGAAAAACAGGCTCTGCTGTAAACAGGTGTCACAGAAAGGGACCCATATGTCTCAAAAGTTGAGAGTTAACCATCTGTCATATTATCACATTAAGTGTTAAGAAGTACTAACCTTCATGCACTCTTACTTCTACAAATAATTTGCTTTAAAAATCAGTGAAGAGAAATTGACTGGCTAAATTAACTCCAGTACAACACACAGCACATAACATTAACTTTACTCCATTTGGATTGTTCAGAGCTGTCTTCGGTATTATAAATTTTCATTTGAAAAGTCTGAAGGGACTCATGACTTAAAAAGCACCACAGAAGTCTTCATACATTCTTCTCTTTTCTATAGATGAATAAAGATGCCTCTGTTTATAAAGAAAACTTTATGTAACTGCAATAGCAGTGCAACCATAGCTCAACAGAGTTTCACAGACTCAATTCCTAGTACAATTTTAGAAATTCTTCACATCCATAAATTTACAGGGATTATGCATCCGAATGCTGCTCTTTACATACTCAATGGCAATCAGAGTTCCACCTGCATTCTGTGGGCTTCACTATATGCCACTTCAAACTGTATAAAAGGTACAAACATTTCAAAGTATGTACTCCATTTCATCTTTGATTCCACCTGTGTACATTTTTAGAAAGCATGACCTCAGTCATTATTCAGTTGCTTATAAAACCAATTATAACCTGAGTAGCGCCTTAAAAAGTCACTAGTACCACGGAAAATTAATCAACAAGTTGAAAACTCCTAATTTTTAGAATGTAGATTCCCTTATTCCTCAGGACAGAAGCTGTCCCACCAGTGTTTGATAGGAGAATCTACATGGGCTCTAGTTCACCAATACAAGTATTCGTGTTATACACACAATTCTACTGCTTGCTTTTAGCGTTATTAAATGCACTACATTCAGCTGAAAGTACCCATGTTTTCATGTTGCACTACCTTAAACATTCACATAAATACAGAAATTGCAGCAAACACTTCTTATAGAAAGCCGTGGAAAAACCGTTTTGAGTTATACTTTCCAGTATTAGAAAATGTCTTAAGCATCTTAAAGTCAAAAAAAGGTCAAAAAACCAGGAGGTGCTCATTTGGAAGCCTTACAACAAGAACAATTACATGATTTTTACTCAGAATCCAAAGCTCAACATAGATTTTAGGAGTCTGGTCACTGACACTGCCACTACCCACATAAAGTGGAGGCAGCTTTGAAACAATCAGTTTTCATCAACTGGAGTATACGTAACACTGCTGACAGTGCCAGACCTTACTCTGCAAGAAGTGGAGCCTGTGCCACATTACTCATACCTGAAAGCTGACAATTACAGTGATCAACTGTAGTTGAACTGAAGTAGATAACCTGCTTTTGAACAAATAAAATTTGGGTGTTAAGCAGTGGAAGAATATTTTTGGAAGCATGCCTCAATGTCACCAGTGCAGAGGTATGTTGTTAGGTACACTGCTTCCACAGGGGAAGATTATCACTACTCCTCTACATGAGAGGCTAAAGCAGTTGCAATATCCCAGGAAAACTTTGGCAGCAGTGGTACCTCCATTTGAAAAGCTAGATATGCACTATGTTGTACAGCCTTACTTCTAAGGAATCCAAAAGTTAAGTCCTCAGGTTCTTTTTAAGCCCATGACTATTTAACATGCAGAACTTAACTTCACAGCTTTAAGGTTAGTCATGAACACTGACATTCTTAGAGACAGCAAGTTAAATCTTTTTCTACTGCTAAGGAAGTAAATATAATCAAAAAATCAAACAGAGCCTATGTCAGTCCCCCACTAGCTACAACATGCCTTACCTATACAATTTACTATAACGATACTTGACTGTGAAACAAGTATTTTATTTAAAGTATCTTAGATTAAAAAAATAAACAGAAGAGCTAAACATTCTCTCCCAGCTCCTCCTCACTAGCCTACTCAACATCTTGCTCAGATTTTTCTAGGTTTTTTACCACTCAATCACAAAATGGTTGAGGTTAGCTGGAGGTCATCTGGTCCAACTCCCTGCTCAAGCAGGGCCACCTACAGCAGGTTGTGCAGGACCACATCCAAACGGCTTCTGAGTATCTCCAAACATGGAGGTTCCACAACCTCTCCAGGCAACCTGCTCCAATGCTGAGTCACCCTCACAGTAGAAAAGTGTTACCATAAGTTCAGGCAGAACCACCTATGCTTCCATTTGTGCCCATTACCTCTTGTTCTGCCACTGGGCACCACTGACAACAGTGTAGCTCCACCTTCTTCACGCTCTCCCATCACATACACATTGATAAGACCCTCACCCTGAGCCTTCTCTATCCTGAAGAATTCCAGCAATTCTCTCAGCCTTTTCCTCATGTGTGAGAAGCTCCAGTCCCTTAATTGTGTTAGTGGCCCCTGCACTGGACTCTATCCAGTATCTGTTTCTTGTACTGGGGAGTCCAGAACTGGACACAGTACTCCATATGCAGCTCAACCAGTGCTGAGATCACTCATCTCATCTAAACTGAAATCCCCATCCAGAATTCCTTAAGATTCTTATTCTACTGCAGGCAGCAAAGAAGTTGGATCTTCTCAGTTCAGTCCCCATTTCCCTCATTACTATTTTGCTAGATGCTTCCTCCTATCTGCCCTTTACTACTTCTGCTGATTTCCCACTGGATCTAATCGCTGAAATTCTGCTGCTTATCCTCAACCAGATTCCTCCTCTAGCTACTCATCTAATGCACCAACTAACATTCTACTGAATGCAACTTCTAGCCCTTCAACCCCTTTTCTAATCCCTCGTTAGGGTCATCCAACAACTGATGATTCCAGAATAGCAAACTACAGAAAGACAGAATTAAAATTTGAGCTGAATAAGTCTCTTAATGCTGCCAGCAAAGATAAAAAAAATCACCTTTAAAAATATTAAAACACCTACATACCTTATTATAGAGGTTAATCAATATCAAGGCACTGAATAGAAAGAGCTTTGTTTTTCAAGTACACTTCTTGCAGTTTTCAATATGAGACATTTTACTTTTTCTAAGTAAATACTGAACACGGGACCTGTTCCGCTTTACAGGCCAGCATTTTATGCAATAGAATATACACAGACAGATTAAGAACTCCAGCACCTCTGAAAAGACCTTCAATACGCTACAGCAAGCAACATCACAAGCCAAAAGACTATCAGCACTATGGTAAAAAGAGTACTTTGACAACTTTATCACATGCTGTTTCCTTCAACTAAATGAAGCATCCAGGCTTCAAGAACTATTTAAGTCATCTGAGTCTTTAGGAGCTCTATCCCCCAAGAAAACACGTCACACAAATTTGGGAGAGTGTCTAGATTATGCATGCAGCTGTTATTTTAATACAAGAAAATCATTCCTGCTATGATACAAGTTCACACTGAAAGCTATGTTGGAACAGTTACAGTTCATCTGTCCAGTTCAGAAGCTCTCAAAGCAACATTAAATATTTACAGATCAAAAGAGATCAAATTCAACAGACTAAGTTCACCCAGTCAGATTCTTAAGAGGGAATTCCAGTGTGTACTTTTTCTGTTGAATGTTAGATCCTTCTGACCTACAGAGACATAGCAGCCATGATTTTATGGGTTTTTTTAAACCAGGTCTTCCAACAACACATGAACTGGCAAGCCATACCTGTTCTGTACTATCAAATCAACCAAGAAGAAACAGGTAGGAAACAAACATTTTAAATACAATACAAGATACCAACTGTTTACCTCCAGTTTTCAGAGCTATTTCTAATAAAGCTGCATTAGCTATGTTTGTTTTGCAAGAGTAAAGTTTTTGCCATACTTTGAATACATGCAACTAAACCAGTGGATTACTTACCAAAGAAGTCAAATGAAAAGGGGTCCCTTCCACCAAAAAACTCCCTGAAGACATCTTCTGGGTTACGGAATGTAAATCCAAATTCAAATGGATTATCGTGATGATTTCCACCTGCAAGAAGAAGTTAAATTTCAATTAGCCTCACACACTCTTACTAACAAGAAACTTCAGGCCTATACAGTATTGGAATAATTTAAAAATATAAACACATTTCTAAAATTTATCTTTACTTTTCAGGTACCACTCAGTTAAGTACAGACAATACTTTTTATAATTAACTTTCTTTTCTGTTTCCAGATATCCGTAATACCTTTTACAACAACTAGAAAAATTTTAAGAACAATTGTGATCTCAATTTTCAGATTAGGCCTTTAGATTTAGATTTAGGCCTTACAGGCATTTCCAGATTCCTGTCTTAAAGAAAGCTGCAGAAAACGGCTTTCCACCAGAATAAAGAAAACAAAGAACTGTTAGTTGCCAACATACCTCCGCCTCCATTCATTAAGCCTTCTTTTCCGTATCTGTCATAGATGTCACGTTTTTTAGCTACAAGGAGAAATTGTACATCCCATCAGTAAATAGGTGCATTGAATTCAGAAAAAACAAGAACACTTAACTGGTATTCTCAACTAAAGACAGTTTATTTAGGAAAGTTTTGGCATGTAACTGGCGAACGTTTTTGTTGAGGATTGCCAAAGCGGTTTAGGTTCTGAAAGCACAGGTTTAGACTTAATACCATTCAGTTGTAGAAGCTCACGTTCTGTTGCACCAGAAAAAATTCTGGCATAAGGACAAACTTCATAAAGAAGTTCGCCTTTAAAAAGAATACTGCAGTGTTCACCTTTACATAGGTACATGGAAAGCTTCAGGTTGTAACGGACCTCTGGAATTCAATCTTCTCCTCCAAACAAGTCTAATCTCAAAGTTGGTCAAAACTTGCCTGGATAAAGCCCGGATCTCAGCAATCTCCATGAAAAGAAGATTCCACAGTCTCTGTGGAAAACAACCCCAATGCTCAAGCACTCTCATTGTAAGCATTTTCTTCCTTCTATCTAAACGGAACTTCCCTTGTTGCAAACCTTGACCATTGCCTCTTTTCCTTACGTTGAACAAGACCAAGCCCCTAGTGACAGAGTTATGAAAAAGGTAGGATAGTGTTGCATGAGTGACTGCAAACCAACTGCAAAAAAAAGGGCTCTTCCTTAATTTCACTGCAGACCAGCCTTCCAGTGTCCATGAGAAAGGGGAGAAAAATTCACTTCACATTAGTACATAAGATCAGACTGCACTGTTGGTACTGGAAGGGAACCCAAAGAGCTTAAAGAGGCAGGCAGACAGCTTATTTTGCTTGCACTGGTGTGGAAGCATCACCCAAAAACCGGTCAAGTGATCTGATTCTAGCCTCTGAATATTAACGTGCTATTCCCACTGGAATCTCTTCAGTGAAAGATGTTTTTGAAATCTAAATAGCAACACTGAAAAAACATGCAGTTACCTCAAACAGTTGCTGAAAAGTAAAATTTTTCTGACTAACACGAACTAAAATTTTATATACAGGTCATAATCTGCAAATAATGGAAACTTGCAACACGTTCACTTAAACCTAGACACACAGACATAACACTCCCCTCAGCAAAGCTTGGTACTTACCCATACTGCCATTCTAGAAAGCAATTTTTAACAAAAGGAGGTTAACCTACCCACCAATGAAAAATGACCAAAGCAGTAAGGTAGACAAACTATCAGAATGAGTGGGAAACAGCAAGGAAGACCTGAGGGCTCCCAAAGCCCGAAGTTCATCTTCAAAAATCTAACGTTCTTGAAACCACAAGGGAAGTGTGTTCTATGATTACACAATTTCAATATTCTTTGCTTATGTAACCCATTACAAAACTACTCTTCTGCCAAAATTATGTCTTCATTCAAGCCTGTAATAGTTTCAGAAAATTTCATTAAGTCTGCAGGACATCTGATTGCCTCTCAACCGCATGGCTCAGAGTTCAGATAACCCTACTGCACAAATGATTGTTACAACACCAGTAACTTAGGATTTGGTCTTGATCCAAAGAGAGGCAGCATTTTTAGATGTTGTTCCAAAATTCTAGCAGTGTACTGTTTCTGTAGAACTTAAAAGATCTGTGTAACAACCAGCCCAGTATCCTATTCTAATCTTGCTCAACAAGTTTGCTTAAGAAGGTTCAATTACTCTAGAAGACAAGTATACGATGAACTGCCCATTAATTAAGTTCTGTTTCTCCCACATCAATTAAGTATCAAAACCAACCAAAGAAACAGGGCATACAAGACTGCAGCTTGATAAACAAGGCCAAATTCTGAAAGGTAATCTAGATGCTGTTAGTGCTTTAAATATAGCTTTCCCATGCTCACTGGTCTCAGGTGAAATCAAGGACACTTCAGAAATAGCATACAGACAGCTGCAGTCAATTACAGGGGAAAATAATCAAAGTAGCTTAAATCGCTTTGTTATGATTCAGACTGCTTTTGCCAGAACGCTGGCAAAAGTTAATGATACTTTCTGTGCAAAAAGATACGAGTGAACTATAAGCTGAATTCCTGCGCCACATGGTTCAGGCTAAGCAACTGTTCCAGAACAATTCAAAATAAACACTCTGCTCAGTATCACAGTTGACTGAATTTACGGAATTCACCCAAACACAATCCAAATTTTCAGCACGGTTTACAGTACGCTTGGGCTTTGTCAAGACTAGTTTACCATTACAAGAACTAGAAGGAGTTTTCCCAGCAGTAGATACTTCAGAGTTTGTCTAGCCTGACTTTTACTAGAAAAACACAGTAATTCCCCTATACTGATGGTAACACTGGCTTTACCTCCCAAGATAAACACAGGATTTCAATTTCTAGAAGGAGACTGGTCATCTAGAGAGATCCTGAATTTTTTGTTTCAAATTTTCTGCTTATTCTGTCTTAATCTGCAAAGTTCTTTTTCTCTCCTTTCTTTTGAAAGGAAGGTAGTTGAGTTGGATGGTAAATCAGTTATGATATCCCTTTAAAGCATCATGTATCAGCACTTTCAGTCTGATACCTAGGAAAGAGTCCTGTGGTTCAAAAGCCCTTTTAAAATACCTACCATCTGACAAAACTTCATAGGCCTCAGCTACTTGTTTAAACTGTCGTTCTGCCTCTTCTTTATTGTCTGGATTTTTATCAGGGTGCCATTTTAATGCCAGTTTACGGTACCTAAATGAAAGGAAAACAACGAATATTTTACTCTGAAATGAAAGAATATGCTATACAATAAACACAGAATGTGTCAAACAATTGAAATTTTTGTCTTTAGAAATTCCCCAGTGCGTCTAGACCAATACTAATACACTCTGTAGGTACACAAAGAACCATCTACTCAGATTTGCTTTCAAAAAAAAAAGTATGAGGTTCTTTAGTTAATTTGAGATTATTCCCATGTGTTCCTGATGATCAACATCTGACAGGTCTAAGCAAAACATTCCGTAACATTTCTGTTGGGTGCTTCTCCTTAGAGCTCCGTAATTATTCAATACTACGGCCAACCATGGGAAGCATCAAGGTACTCTTCTGGTACAGACAAAGACGTTAAAGCCTCAAGAGTACCCTGATACCAAACTGTGGCAGCACCCTAACATCCGTGGCTTCTTCGACTGCTACACCTGCACACAACTCCTATCCTCAAATGAAATATTCTAGGCAAAGTGTTCGTAACTACTTAGAAGGGTAAAGCTAAGGTTGGCCCTAAGGTTGGAGTGTTTTACACAGAGTCACACAAGATCACAGTTCAAATATTTGAGGTGACAAAAGTAGTACATGCAGGAATTTGCAAAAGAATAAGGGAGGAAAAAAACCAACTTCCATGCACTAGTGTAATTTGTTTAACTAAGCTGAAGTGTCTAGGAGAAGGTAAGAGAGAAACACAGTATTTCCAGTTCACTTGAATCTGCAATTTATCATCAAATGGTTTTGGTATACTAGAAATGCATGCCACAGAAATGTTTCCTCCAATTGTTTGTTTGAAAGTAAACAGTATTTTTTGAAAACATTACAAACACTCATCTTAGAACAGTACATAAACAGTAAATCTAAACAAAGAACTTTATTTAATTCCTTTGAACACTCCTCACTTAAATACAGGAGGTTTTTTTAATAGTAACAGATGTTCAGTCCATCAAAACCTAAGCACAGAAAACCAGACCACATATTAAGAAAGAGCTAGTATCCAAAAAAGCAATGTGCCAAATACTTGTTAATAACTTTGAAAAAGCACCTCTACAAATGGAGGGGTAAACTAGCTACTGCAACTCAGCCACCGAAGAAGAGACTGTCACTGCCTGTACCGTATCAAGTTTGGAGGCACACCTGTACAGAAATGTATTTAACAGTGATCAAAAACCAGTGACTGATGGCATTTTCACTTTAGCAGTACTCAAGATTCTTTTCCCAATTTCATAAAAATTAGCAAATGCTTTTTCTTCAGAACACAATGTTTCTCAGTTAGCGATGGTGTCACCTCAGATGGCTACTACTCATCCTAGTACTGACAACAAAGTAAGAATCCAGTAATCACATGATTGTATTTGTTCCTTAAGATACATAACTTATCTTAAATATATATTAGTGATACTTACGCTTTTTTAATATCTTCTGCTGAGGCATGCTTTTGCACTCCCAGAACTTCATAGTAATCCACCATGTTTCAGTACTTGTCTTGTTAACAACAGCTGAGCCTTTCAAGTCCTGTAACAACAAGAACTTGTAAATGAAGCTTGCCCAGTAATGCCATTTCATAAGTCAGGTAGGAGCATAGCACCTTCCAGTATTAAACCTGACCTGAGAGCACTGCTTGTTTTCAGAAATTTGAATGTTCCAAAGAACAAAAACTAGAAATGCTTTATTTTAGGTGGACAGATCAAACAATTACTTTGATTCTGGTTTTTGTTTTATGTTCTTTAATCCCAGTGAAACACAGTGCACAGGGACATAGGTAAACAGCAAGTTCCTGAAACAAATTAGACTGAAATAGCTAGATTTAATCAGCATACTAAAAAGACTATGTACAGTATGTCACCATTTTGATATATACATATACAACTCTGAATGTAAAAGAAACCACATATCATGTTCACTTTATGTCATCTCTGACACTTATGTCATGTCTTAAGCATGTGTGAGCACNCATACTAAAAAGACTATGTACAATATGTCACCATTTTGATATATACATATACAACTCTGAATGTAAAAGAAACCACATATCATGTTCACTTTATGTCATCTCTGACACTTATGTCATGTCTTAAGCATGTGTGAGCACAAAGGGCCACCACATCTTTCGCATCTACTGTTCAGAACACTACCTCCAGTGAGATGCTCCCTTCAAAAAAGCCATGTATGTACAGTTCTTAGAAATCTAGAGTTCCACCTATAGTTTCCAATAAGCCTTTCTTGTACTCAAGACCTTGACAGAAAATTCATGTATTGGCAAAGCTACTGAATTCCATTTATTTCCTTTGTGTTTATCAACATGAAGTACATAGACAGGCAAGATTGCTCAAACTGCAAGGTTAATGAACCAACCCAAGTACAGCCGCACCTCGTGTTTCTTAGTTTAAGAGAATAAATTTTCACAAAAGTCCTAAGAAACCTGTAAGTTAAAAGGAAAAGCATGTGCCCTACTCAATTTAAATACTGACAGTTTCCTGTCAATGTTAGAGAATAGTTACAAGGAACAGTTATATTAACCATTACTTTAACTAAATGACCACTAAGATTAAAGAACCTTTCTAAAAATTTCAAGACCATTTCATTTCTTCATGCAAAGGCTGCTTCTCCCCACCACTGCAAGTCTCCATTCTGCCAAAACTTCCAACCACCTTTCCACCCTACCACTGCTGCTGGTACGTTTCATGTTTTATGAACAACTGACCTTTGCAATAAGCTATCAACTCCTTGCAGGCAAAGTCACCCAAATATCCTTAGAACATAACAATACAGCAATGTATTAGTCACATTTTCTTGTCCCATGTACAAAGAATAAAAATTCATTGAAATCACTTTTTTCCCCCTCAAGTCATTCAGTGTTTTTCATTTCAGCTCATGGAAAGTCTCATTTTCATGTTCTTTCACATAAATGCTAAAAGAATCAAACATGATGTAGCCCAGTGAAATAGCAGGAAATTAATGTATTGTACTAGTATTACACGGATCTTTCAACATCCTGGGATACAAACATTAAAGACAGACTTCCTTTTAAAATAAATTGGTACATCTTCATAATACATTGCTGTTGTAGGTTAAAGCTTAATTAACTTTAATTAGGGATGTGGTTACACATGCATTTCCTCAACCGGCAAAAACAGTTTAAGAGATACCCTGCCACAGTACCTCCCCCGCTCCAAACTACTTACAGAAACAAATGCATTGGAAGAGCTACGTGTTCTCAAAACCTGGGTAGTTTTAGCAACCTAGTTAACCACACAGTCCCACAAACACAAAATTAAAGCGTAGCAGGTAAATAGACCTCTAATTGACTTTGCCCTTTGAAAAAACCTCCACACTGAAAAAAATAATAAGGGTATAGTTAATATTGTGACCAATACCAAGGGAAGTTGGGAGACATGCATTAAAATGAGCACTAAGAATGCCAATACTAATACAGTAATGGTAGGGTTCAATATGTAAACATGAAGGTTTCCAAAAATATCCCAGAACACTTGCTATCAACTAGTCTCACTAGTTTTGCTGTTTCCCAAACAACAATTAGGAGAACAGCTCTATGAACAGACAGGTGAGGCGCACTGTTAGCATGGATTAAGCATGTTGCCAAAATTCTGTAGCCAGCTCTTATCAGCAATAGCATATATGCAACATGTAGTTTATAGAAAGAAATCTGTGGCGGGGGAATCTAGTACAAGTCAAGCGTAAGGCTAGAGGTCTAACAATAGATACTAGCCTAAAACCAGTGAGCTAACAGCAGGAAGTCATGATACAAAAGAGCGCATACCATACTGGTAAGTGTTTTTTCCATATTCTCCTTTTTTTCTTAAATGAAAGACTTGCATTAGCACTCCTCTCGATTTAGGCAGGTATCTCAAAAGGAAAACTCAAAACAAGCTTCTAGCTGGAAAAGCATGTAGGACAAGCAACTTGGATCTAAGAAATAAATCACATATTTTCCTAGAGAACTTCGTGCACATTGGTAGTCATACTGATTTCAACATGTATTTCTTTAAACTCTTTTAAGTTCAGCTGTACGTTTAAAAACAGTGCTGCAGTGTTTTAAGTTCAGACTGAATGCATATACCAATGTATCCTAAAGAAGAAAAGCTGGAAGTTGGGACCAAAAATGAGTGCTGAGGCAATATGCCTAGTGCTTACTAGATTGCTCTAACCCTAAAAAGCCACTGTTTCAACAAAATGTCTGGGGCCTGCATATTTTATCTTTTCTGAGTGTGTTACTGTTCAGTTTTTACTTGCCATTAATACAAAGTCTGGAATTCACACAAGCTAGCAGCTCTCTAAAGAAAACAAACTGTTTATATTTTCCTTCTCTTAATCAAACACTCAGGTGACAGGAAGAGTTCCTCTCCAATTAATCATTATTTCTATCTGCTAGTTACCATAAAGAATAAACTGCACTGCTACAATTTTAGGTATCACAGGAACGTTTTTCTTGTATACAAAATGGTTTTAGCAATATTTACATGATAAAAATTCATCTGCAGCTTTTTTTTGTCCAGCTTAAGGAAAACACAGAAAAACATAAAATAGCATCAGCTAATATTTAGCCCCTTAAAAATATTCGCATTATTGCTCAACATCCCAGGGGGGGGAAGGGGGGTAGAAAACCCAAAACAAAAACTAAACAACCACTCACAAACTAGAAAAGACCTCTGCCTTCAATCTTTCCAGGAAAAGAAAATATTTCAAAATTAATTCAAGAAGCCAATCACCACCAACTTGCAACAAAACAGAAAATGGCTGATAAAACTACTGATTTTTTTTAAAGCCTAGTAGGAATCTGCACAGTCAACACGCCTAGATGATTCGAAGAAGCAAACCATATACCCCCCTGCAAAACGAAAAGCAAAAATACTCAACTGTCCTAACCAAAATGCCATGACAAAAATATTCTTCCAACCGCAAATCTCTCAAACAATTTGTCTCCAAATACACAGGCAAGACTCATTAACTAGGCACTCAAGAAGTTTTTTCTTCCAAAGCCACAAGGAAGTCAGTCCACATTAGCTGATTTCCCACCTCCAACCACAGAAAATCTTCAAAGTCTCAGAAGAAAAAAACACAAGCAAAAAAACCTCCAGATCAAAGAAGTTGTCTCACAGCCTTCATGTTTACTTGTAAAAATCTACAGTTAACTTGTGTTCAGAACTGGTCTACGTTTACACAATGCTATCAGCTACTTTAGCTCCTTCTCTGCAGCATGAACAAGTCAAACATCCAAACATTTATGTGAACTATAAGTTTCCACAGTTCGCAGGTTTCTCTGTCATCACACAAGTCAGCTTTGTTCTGGCTTACTGAGCAGAAGCCCTGAACACCCAACACCAGGCAGCTAGAAGTCAGAGCACATGGCCAAGCCTGGGACTTCCCTCTCACAGCACAGCCCAAGCCCAGATCAGTTTAGAGTTCTCTTGAAACCCAGCTCAAACTCTCTTTACAGCAAAGTCCTCAGCTACGCAAAAGGTATGAGAAGAATTACAGAAGATAGTTATGTAGAGAGGTATAAACTTCTACAAGATCAGATGACAAAGAAATGAAAAGAAAGTAATCAGATGCACAATCTGCAAGGATGACAAAGCAGCACCCCTAACTAAATACGGAAGGAAGGTATCCAAACACGGAATTCTTAAATCAGTCAGGAGGGAATTCAGACAGCAAGGGACATGCGACCTTTGCAGTCAGCCTAGTCAGAAAAAGTTATCTATTTCTGGCCATGAAGCAACAGGGCAGCACAGAGAGTCCTGAAAGATGCCAGAATAGCTCAAGCTTAGCAACTAGTGCAGTCACCTGGGAAGAGGGAGATGGGGTTCCAAATTCCTGATTCATGCAATTCGCAGAAGCAGCCAGTCACCAACATCCCATGCCAGCTGCACAGCCATCCTATTCCTAGTACCTGCCTGCTTGCTGTGAACATACCTATAGGATTGCACCCTGCTGGCAACACAGGAAGAATAAATACCCTGTTCTGAATCCCAGTTCAGCCTGAGCTTGCATCCGACCTACTCGACAGCAACTGAGTAATTTAGAGATGGCTCCGGTATGTTAATAGATGATGCACACACTCGAGGATCTTGGGAACTGCAACCTATGATTAAAAAAAAATAAGTTTTTTCACATTCCAAGAGTTTTACTAGAAAGCAGTATGTCAGCTGGACCTGCTCCTTCAAAGTATGAACAAGACTACAGTAACATTAATACTGTTGGGGATCCAGGGCCAGACAAAGAATGTCAAGCAGCACACACACACACACACACTTTCAAAGTCTTCTAGTATTTCTTCATTTGATTTTTATGTAGCTAAGACACCTTTGCTAAGCTTTTTATTATTTACAGTACAGTAATTTCAGAGACATATACAAATATTTCCAGTCTTAAAGAAAGTTCAGATGAAATTCAGCCACATTTGCTCACAAACCACAGATTTCAAATGCTATCTATGAATTGTAATTACCTACATATATCTCTCCAAGTGACCCGTCTAAAGAAAAGGTAACTAAAGATCAACCATAAAGCACTATTTGCCAAGGCTTCTAAGACACACATGTACCAATGGCTCAAGGTGTCCTCACTGGCTTGAAGAGGTCACTGCCTATAACACACAGATACCAGTTATAGAAACTGCCTTCTGCTGCCATCCTACGCCCTAACCAAAAAAAGACAATTCTCACACCACAACTCATCAGAGCGGAACACCACTCAGGCAACAATCAAATGCATTTTACCTAGTACAACTCAGCAACACGAAGTCCCAAAACTTTGGCCAAACCCCAAATAAAATGAAGATATCTTTGCCAGTTCTAGCAACAGTAACTGGGCTGAGACCATGAGCGGTCTCTCAGCTCTACTCTAGCAAAAGTCTACTGCGCTAGCACTGTACAAGTCCTAACATAAAAATGTCCACACTGTTGTCAAAGTTTAAAGCTGGGCTGGCTATTAGATGAAAGACAGATGGTCTTTGCTAACCCTTTCCCTCCCCAAAAGAGGAAGGGAAAGAGAAAAGGGAAAGAGGCTTATGGGTTAGAAAAGTTGAAACAGCTTTAACATAATAAGGTATAAGTAATAGAAAAAAAAGAGAGATGTATACAAGTATATGCAAAACCAGTATCATGCTCCCCAGATGATGATCACATCACCCGGACGCTGCGGGGCACGCCCCAGCAAAGTCCCGGACTGTACTCAGCAGCAGATGGGAACTGGATTCAGGAATGCACGGATTGGGATAGAAGGCAGAAGAATCAGAGTCCTCCTCAGACCCCAGCCATGGAAGAAGAGAGCTTGACCCTCGTGCTCCCTCAGGTTTATACCGAGTATGACGCATACAGGATGGAATACTGCGTTTGGTCAGGTTTGGGTCCCCTGTCCCACCCGCTCCTCCCCACCACAGGGCCGCAGCTGGAACCGCTTCTCTGCTCTTTCAGTTCTGGCACATAAGAAAGTCAGCAGAAGCAAGCACCGACCTTGGTCTCCATAGGAGTTAACTACAAGCAAGAGCCTTTCTGCATACCATTCCTACTGATGTTCCAGCACTAACTATAAACACCAAGCCTTATCACTGCTAGGAGCAGACACTGCCTGAAAAACATGCAGTTAATTTCAGAGAGTGCAGTCTCTCAGAAAAGACTTAACTGAAAACTAAAATTACTAATAAGAAAATTGGTTCTGTCCTAGCTCAAACCAGGACATTCCACCCCTTCCTCCATACCATTTGCGTCATGCTCAGGTCACTACTGGTTTTTGTCCTCTGTATAGCACTAAATCTTTGTAAAAGGAAGTTTGAGAATGCTGAGGAACTGAAAGAATGTCTCTATAATTCTGATGAGTGCAGTAACACAGAGCAAGAAAACCTGTATAAAGTTTGTGATTAATTAATCTGACAAATAAAACAACACACCAACATTAAATTTTTCTTCTCACTGATAAGTGCACAGTGTGGTACAGACTAAGGTATATTAGACACCTCAGTACTTTTAACTTCTATTTACCTAAGCTTAGAAAAGCTGTCACACTAACTTCACAGGTTCCTGAAATTCATTGTTTCATGTAAAATGTGAATTTACCATATAATTAAAGTTAATATAACGTAAATAGCAATGTTTATACTCACTACATTAATACTACCACAGCATCCCCATGAGATGAATCTAATAAGAAGAACATTCCAAAAAGCTTAGTTTAATCTCACATTTAGAACAAACATCCTGCATCTATGTTAGAAAACAGAGTGGACTTGAATACAGTGATTATTATATGAGACAATGCAGTTGATACAGGGGAAAAGGTAGCCAGGCTGATGGCTTTACCTTGCAGTTCAAGCTCTATTAAAAAAAAAAACCAAACCCCACAACCAAAAAAGAGCCACCCGTACAGGGGTCACTCCCTTTCTCAAGGCGAGAAGTTATGAAGAGCCCTGTCCATTCCTCTCCTCCTCAAGCAGAGGAACACACAACTGCGGCCAGAACTACAGGGCTTTCTTGCCCATATTACTGCCCAGCACACAGAAAGCCTGTAGAAGGCAAAACAAAACCATTAAAACACAATTAACCTACCAAAAACGGCAACAGAAGAAACTGAAAATCTTCACCTGTGAAAAATACATAAAATAGCTAATAAACACTGCAAAAGGAAGTAACTCAGTGAACAGGCTATCCNCCTCCATACCATTTGCGTCATGCTCAGGTCACTACTGGTTTTTGTCCTCTGTATAGCACTAAATCTTTGTAAAAGGAAGTTTGAGAATGCTGAGGAACTGAAAGAATGTCTCTATAATTCTGATGAGGGCAGTAACACAGAGCAAGAAAACCTGTATAAAGTTTGTGATTAATTAATCTGACAAATAAAACAACACACCAACATTAAATTTTTCTTCTCACTGATAAGTGCACAGTGTGGTACAGACTAAGGTATATTAGACACCTCAGTACTTTTAACTTCTATTTACCTAAGCTTAGAAAAGCTGTCACACTAACTTCACAGGTTCCTGAAATTCATTGTTTCATGTAAAATGTGAATTTACCATATAATTAAAGTTAATATAACGTAAATAGCAATGTTTATACTCACTACATTAATACTACCACAGCATCCCCATGAGATGAATCTAATAAAAAGAACATTCCAAAAAGCTTAGTTTAATCTCACATTTAGAACAAACATCCTGCATCTATGTTAGAAAACAGAGTGGACTTGAATACAGTGATTATTATATGAGACAATGCAGTTGATACAGGGGAAAAGGTAGCCAGGCTGATGGCTTTACCTTGCAGTTCAAGCTCTATTAAAAAAAAAAACCAAACCCCACAACCAAAAAAGAGCCACCCGTACAGGGGTCACTCCCTTTCTCAAGGCGAGAAGTTATGAAGAGCCCTGTCCATTCCTCTCCTCCTCAAGCAGAGGAACACACAACTGCGGCCAGAACTACAGGGCTTTCTTGCCCATATTACTGCCCAGCACACAGAAAGCCTGTAGAAGGCAAAACAAAACCATTAAAACACAATTAACCTACCAAAAACGGCAACAGAAGAAACTGAAAATCTTCACCTGTGAAAAATACATAAAATAGCTAATAAACACTGCAAAAGGAAGTAACTCAGTGAACAGGCTATCCTCACACCCTTGGCTGATACTCTGCTGCTTATCTATCTGATCTGTGAGCCGCCCTTAAATCAAGTGGTACCTCTTCACCATCTCTGCTTAAAGCAAAGGGACATTTTTCCAAATCACAACTCAGGTGTCCACATTTGGAGTTGTGTCATACAAATATGTGCAACACTGGCACCCTCCTAATACTAGCCATATAAGGGTATTTCACACAAAGTAAAAATATTCCTAACTCATTTTAAAATACGTATGATCTGTGTTTGATTAAGCAATTAAAAACAGTGAAAGTCTCAAGTGGCAAAGATCAGGTCCAGAACATTTCAGACAAATAATCACATACAACCAGATGATTCCTCAGGCGGGGTAAAAAGAATAGTTTAAAGTTTCTACACGCTTCACTTGAAGTAGTTTTTGGAGTCATCATAATTTTACTTAACCCAATCAGAAAAAAAAAGTTGTATTAAAGCAAACATCAATAGCTTTTTCAGAACAATGGTAGGCTGTCATAGATTCAAACCACATTTTAACACAGAAAAAAATTCTTCTAATCAAAAGAATTAAAGTTTTAACAAAAACTGGATGCAACATAGCTACGAATGGCTTCAGACTCATTAGCTGGGTCCTCACTAACGTCAATGGGATTTCAGTACTTATTTAGGAAACTAACAGGAAACATAAATGAAACCTACAAGTGGTAACTGTAGGAGTGAAATTCATATGCATGAATTATTTCTTCCCTAGCAGTTAAACAAACAGGAGGAGAATAATGCTTTAAGGCTAAACTTAAGAAAAACCTAACACATACTCAAATGCAGGATTTCATTCAAAAGCAAAGAAAATATAATTTAAACCTATAATATCATCAACTAGTTTTCATTTGAATCTATCTTGAAATAAACAATCACCATATATAAGATCCAACAAGTTTTGACAAAGCTAAGTAATTTCTCACTAATCCTTCCATTCCTTGAATAAATCAAGACAAAAGAGCAGCTGTTGACGAAAAGTGTTCTCAGGACACAGTTGACAAGGTTCTTTATAAATGCTATTAGAGAAATGGAGCACCTCCTACTTAAGGAGCAAAATTCTAGAATACCGAACCCCACACAACTAAGTTGGAAATGAAGGCAATACATTCCCTTCAAAACATGACTATATTTCTGTGGTAAGAAACAGGTCCGCTCAAGTCTGGAAGTTCAGCGTATTGACGCGACGGAGACGTACTATCCTCCGTAGCCAGCAGCGCAAGAGCAGAACGCTGCTAACACGGGTGGCTGCATCCCGTCTCTTCAACCTGGTGTGACATTTCAGTCCACCGCAGGCTCGAACTTCAATGACTCTGGACTCACAGCAAAACAGAGTCATCACCCTCGTCCCACACAACCTCAGCTCAAAGACCTAACTGCGCCAATGCTTTAAGCACAGACGTACAGATGCAGGAGTCCTGAAAGATTTACAGTTCAAAAAAAAAATTGTTATTGACATGATGATTTAACACAAGTTGTTTTCTCTGTCCATATACATTCCAAAGCTTCTAGGGGGTGAAAGAATAGAGTAGAGAAATTTATATAGCTATTGAAAAAAAGAAACAGCAAAACACATTATCTCTCCCACTAAAAGTTTTGTGTTAAACAAAAGTGAAGCCTTGCATGCTTTCTTGCAAAGTCCAGCCAACATAAATTAGCAAACTGCATCAATCTAAGAAACACAGAAGAAAATACCAGAGAGAAAAGCATTTCAGTAAGAATGCGCTGTAGTCAGAAAGCACAAGCGCTAAAAAGACAAATCCAATGGAGAATGAGGGAAACTTTGCAGTTTACAGATACAGAAATTATTATCAACATTGCAGTTTAAACAGTACTGCCAGTAAAAGTAGCAATTTAAATTTCTCCTCCAATGTTTGAGATTATTCAAGAATATTTAATCCTGAATTAACTTCCATTTCAAATGGCCTCTTGTTCTTCACTGAAAAGGCAGCATGAGAGCCAAGAGGGGGAAACGAAGTTAGACCAGAATTGTGCGCTAGTTAGCATTTTGGTTGTTTAAAATAAAAAACCACAAAAAAAGTAATCACAGAGACAAGATCTGTAAATACATTTTACTCAATGGCCCAAACAAATCTTCTTTGACAACATAATCCAGCAAACTAAATGGTATCTTAACCACCAGTCTCCTCACCATCAGCTGAACATAAAATCCCTCCTAACTAGAGTACAAGGATCTCCAAAGAGTAAACAAAAATGAAGGTCAGCATACAGCAGTAACTGCAACCTCAGAGAACCAGAGAGCCAGAGCCCAGTTTCATTCCAGCCGTTCCCTCTGTGTCAACACTTTTTCTTACCGCTTTTTGACACTTTACATCCAAAAAACTCAAAGCTTTATCGCTGGCTGACTATGCAACGTCAGAAGCTTGACCACTTGCACGTTAGCATTGCTGTAAATTTAATTTCCATGATGTTACTGTGTCCAAATGAGACCCAAACAAGTAGTTTATTATCAGAATTCAAAACAAATTTACTCAGTATTTTGAATAATCTTTTCTAATGCCTTCATTAGAGCGCCTCAAGCCCACAGCACAGGTTTTCAGCAACCAACAAGAGCTCTGACAGTAAAACTGTAACGCAGCATAAAGTGATGCTACGACAAGAAAGCTGGTCATAAAAAACTTCACTTCCCAACTCACTGCCATCTCAGAAGTCCCGTAAATACTACCGACAAACTATGTCCCTCACCTGCCAGTGACAGCTTTCAACTCAACTTGGAACTTGGCAACATCAAGTTCAAAACACCAGACCACTACCGCCTTCACCCACAACAAACCTTACTACTGACCCTACTCTAAGTTCATAAAGGCAGAACAGAATTTAACTAAAGTACTTCTATCGTGGGGGAAGAAAAAAGTTTAGTTCACGAGCATGCAAAAAAAAAAGTACGCTGAGAAGAAACGGACTTTAAGTAAAAATGTCTGTTCAAGCCATTCAAGAGCGAAGGGTGAACTGAGGCTCTCCGTCACCTTTTTTGTAACAGAAACCACTGCAAGCAGAAATGGAAACGCGGATTTTTTTTTCCCTCTGCTTACTGCAAACAGGGGACAAATGCGCTCGGGGATCCCAAACTGTGCCTCCGGAGCTACGGGATAAACCCAAGGCAGCCGCTGCGCCCGGGGACGGCGCCCTCACCGCCCGCCCCCAAGCGCCGGAGATCCCCGCTCCGCTCGCAACCCCCGCTCCGGCCTCCCCCGGGCCGCCGCCACCGCCTCGCACCCTCCCGGCGGCTGGGAAGCGGACCGCGAGGCTGGCAGCACTCCCGCTCCCAGCGGGGGACGCTCCACCGCTGGCCCTCCAGCACGCAGCATGGCGGCAGCGCCGGCCCAGGCCTCCGCCGCGCCGTGCCGGCAGGCCCCGTTACCAGCAACACCGTTGCTAACAGTGTCCGAGGCCCGGCCCGCACACCGGCGCCCCCTTCCCCTCCCACGGCCGAACGAGGCGAGACCCGTCCCGGGGCGACCTCGTCCCCCCGCACTCACCCGCCCCTGTGCCTCCGCAGCGCGGCCGCCACTCTCCCCGCCAGCAGCCCGGGACAACGGCAACGGCGGCAGCTCGCCTCAGCCGCAAACAGGAAGCTCCGTCGGCGCGCGGCGTCACTTCCGCCCGGCTCTTTCCGGAAGTTTCTCGAACGCTGCGTTCCGTCCCCCCGCCCCCCACCTTCAGCCCCTGCCCTGGCTGCCCGGCCGCGCGCAAGCAGAGCCCGCCCCCTGCCGGCGGCCGGCGGCCCTGCACCGGGGGGCGGGGCGGGGCTTCCCGCGCGGCGGGGCCGTCGCCTTCCCCGTGAGGCGGTGCCTCCCGCCGCGGCGGCCCCGGCGGG
>VZSC01007206.1:271620-290994 GCA_013398225.1 Steatornis caripensis
GGGGGGGGGGGGGGAAGTGACCCCTAGGTGTGCCGCTGAGTGAAAAGGAGATGGAATAAAATAATAATAATTTTTAAAAACACTCTTTGAATAGGTGAGTTTGGCTGCTAGAGGCGAGAAGGCAAAATTTCCTCCCCCCATGTGCGCTTTTATTTTATCCTCAAATATTGTAACCCTCACGCGTAATTCTTTGGAGGCCAGCTTCGTCGTTTTCCAGCTGGCGCCTGTACAGCTCCCTTGTGCTGTTTGAATCTATTTAAGCATCCTTTGGGTTACATTTGAGGATGTGGTTTTCTGGGTGTCATGGCTGAGAGCAAAGTATAAGCGGCCAAGTTATTCTATTTTAAAAATTTGGACTTTATCCATGATTTAAATTGCTGTAAAATTATATTGCTTGCCCCTTATCTAAAAAGTTGAAGGAGGTGTTGATTTTGAGATCACCAAGACGAAATTAGCGAGTTTCCACATCTAAAACATGTGCTTCCCAAATAAAGTCCATTGAAAGGCTGTTGTTACTTGCAGGTGTTTATGTGGGAGCGGGATCAGTTCAAAAAGAAAAAAGCAAGCTTGGAATAAGACACAGGAAAACTAATACAAGTCAGCAAGGCAAGTAGTAGGACAGCCCCAAGAAAAGTGTAGGCTTGGTGCTTTGTGGGGAAATACAAGCTTCAAACAAAATACTGTTCTGTCAGATTTGAGGCTAACTTGTGGTCATGGAACAAGTCTTCAAATCAAAGGGACACCTAGCACCATTTTTAGTTTCTCATCAGCAAGCAGCTGTGAAGTCCAAGTTGTTGACCCACTTGGAAAAAAACCCTAAGATGAGTAGGTTAGACCGGCTCTTTCTAAAACGTATGGTTGCAAACCTCAGAGGATTCCCAGCCTGGCAAGTGCAAAGGCAAGCAGTGTGTCAGTCCTGTGTAGTTTGGGAGGAGATCACATAAAATTTTGATGTAATGCTTTAAACATTTCTTGATGAGGAAATAAAGAGGATTTTCCCTCAACTTTTCATAACCGATGACAGGTGAGAATAAAGTATGGGAAGTCTTCAGTTTTTTAAAAATCTCACCTGCAGTAAACAAGCTAGAAGTAGCACATGATGCAGTTGCTTTAATTGTTTACAGAGTAGATTTTTATATTAAAGTTATGGTATGATGGATGCCAACCATAGAATTCTCTATTTATCCACACAAGCAGAACAGTGGCAAAGAAGCAAAATTCTGTATGGAATTACAGTGTTTGAAATGGCAACACCGCACGCAGGACCACTGCTGCTTTAACACAATTGTTGTACAGGTTAGAGCATTAGGTTACTTTGCCAATAGGTTTTCCAACACCGTTCTGACTCTAGACTGTGTAGCTCTCCGTTAACACTCTTCAGATTCAAGAATAATATTTGGGAAGGCTTAAGAGACCAATTTGGCACTTAGAAAAAGGAAGGTATAGAAAGGTAAAGTGCCTTGCTCACAGCTGAGGGCAGGGCTAGCAATATGAGACCCAGTGGCATTTTCTACAGCAAAACACAGAGAATGTAAATAAATGTTTCCAAACAAAGTTATAGAAAGAAACAAAAGATTATGTAATTATTTAAAAAAATCCAAAATACACTTTAATTGGTTTATGCTTGTCTTTGTCACAGAAGTGGGACATGAACACACTTCCTAAGGCTTTGCAGAACAGTGGTTTGCACAGCCATCAATTACAAATATTTATTGGGGCACCTTTTTTTTTAACTTACGACCTTTGATAGCTCAGATTATCTAACACTGAATGATAACAAGAAGTATTTAATTTTTTTTAAGTTTATTTATATTGTGCATTTGATATTTAATTTTCTGTTCTCTGGGTTGCAGGGAAAGGCAGGGGATTACAATATATATAGCACATGGCAAAGCCAGCCAGGAGGGGTACTGCGGGGTACGCTGGGGAACACACCACAGAGATCCTGGTGGGCGTGCAAGGATAGCATCCCCAGAACTCCTCTAGTAAACCAATGTGACCCCAGCTTGTCCCCACCAGACCCGAGCCAGTTTCTGCAGAACCGCTTGTGTGACTGTCCCCAGTGCTCCTGTTCTGAGGGATTTCATTTGTAAGCACAAGCTTTGGCCAGCCCTGGAACGGCACCCAGGCAGGAGCCAATCTTGCCGACCGTGCAGGAGGCAGCTCGGTCGGGCAGGCTGGCACAGAGGGCTGCTGCACCTCCATGGCCTCGGTGACTTTCAGAAACAACAGGACAGAGGTAGCAGCTAAGGGATTTCTGTTTATATCTCTAGGTCCTATGAGCAGAAAGAACTCCAGAGGCCACAGGCTGAAGTTGCCTCTAATGCAGTGTCCACCACACTGCTCAGCTCCCACCAAAGGAAGAAGTCCCTACGTCCCGCCTGTGGTTCAAGCTCCCTCTTGGTAAATGACCGAGCATTCCACATGAAGTCATCTTGACAAGGTTTAACCCAGGCACTGTAGTGGGTTACAAGTTAACAGTAATTTGGGGAGCACAAGCCTAACAGGATGAATCTATAAAAACATTAACAGTGACAGATTTTTATCCCTTTTGATCAGCTTCCTGTAGAACTTCACAGAGAAACATAAATTAAAGAGTAGTTTCAAAACCACAGACAGTCACGGTCTTGTTTTCCTGGTTTGTTTGCTTTCTGATCAGAAGAACGTTGCGTGCTGGTAAGCAGTGAAGGAACTGCTGCTTTCCTGCCCTCAGCCCCGAACGGCTGCACACCCACTTCTTACCCCTTCAGATCTGCAGTGGATCAGCTCAGCCCCATAAGATTTTTCAGGCTAACATGATCTAATCTGTATGGGTCCCGGCAAAGTCTCTGCTTCTCCCAGATCACCCAAAGCTCAAAACAGATGTTGTGGCTATGATTACTTTGGTTTTAAGAGTAGCACTCTGATAAACAATGTTTGTAACTACAGTCAGGTACTGCTGAACCACCTTTTCACCCCCCTCTTTCATTCAAGTTACACAGTTCAAGTACTACAGGACAGGACTGACTAGTTCCCCAAGAATTAACTACAATTCTTCTGACTGTTCCATTTGATCTGCATGTTCAGTCACACTTATTTCAGTTAAGACTTCTCAGAATTATTTTTAAACTTCAGCGTTAGTTGTATTTAGATGTCTTAGAATATTTTGAAAGCCCTTCAATCAGAATTGCCCATGTCTGTTTTTCATGCAACAGAAGGACCTTGCAGTCTCTGTGTAAAAAATAAACACATGTAAAGTAGAGGGAACTGCGTAAGGTAAAGAAAGCCAAAACCACCTTCCCCCTCATCAGAAGTAATGTCATGGGAAAAATTTTAGAGGCAAGACTCATAGAAAGAGGTAACATGTTTAATTAGATCTACTTACAGTATTAAAGGTCTTAGATTCAGAAAACCTTCTTCAACAGTATTTGCAGAAGTGTAAAGTAAAAGCATTCTATGTTTTTATGGCTAGCTGCTTGCAGCAAATGTCTGGAATATTGTGTTAAATCCAATGTTGCTGGCAGAGGATGAACATTCCAATAACAAAAGCTGATAAAGTTTGGTGGGTCCATCAAAGCTGGTATCAAGGATCCAGGCAGACTGGGCTGGTCTCCAAGTGCTGAGTCGTAAATCAGAATAAACCCTGTTATTGAGGGATCTTCATTGTTCAAGCATTCTCAACTCTCACCTGGGAGCATGAGGTAAAGGTCTGGTTTCACTTCAACTAACTTCAGCTGTCTGAAAGTTAAGCATCCAGTTTAAGGCCTCTGACTGCAAAGAAAGAGAGAGACAAGGAAGGGGCACCTTCAGGGCACTATTTATTCCACCCACTTTGGAGATGTAATGTAGTAAAGAGCGAGCTGCCCTCTGGAACTCTGTCTCTGGGTTGCCTATCTCATCCGAAGTGCCTCGGCAGCCGCCTTACAGGTGGCTGAAGCTAAGTGACATGAATTCAGGCCTAACTGGTAGCTATAACCTCATGATGGAAATAATGTGGCAGCGTTCCAGGAGGTATTAGCAATTCACATAGTTCCCAGATTCTTTTTTTTAATCATTTTTTATGACTTATGGAGGTCAATTATGAAAAGCCCATCAGAACGCAAGAAATGCTTAAAAATGCTGCATTAGAGAGGTAATTAATATTAGTCCCTTTGATGTGGTAATGGCTGTAGCTTCCCCAGCCTGCTGCTCTGGCCTGCAGCTTAATGCATCCAGTTTTTCTATTTACAGATTCTATTTTTGGTATTAGCAACGAATATGAGCATATGTATCAAAGACTGTTCTCACATCATTTAATCATAGTACTACTGGCAAAGTAATTCTGGAAAGTGCCACTTAATTAAATATAAGCATTAACTTTTTGCTGATAGCTTATCAGAAACAATTAGACTTGAAATATGGGCAATACACCTAATGTTTAAAACTCTAAGTAGAAGCATTAAAAGCACAAAATAACCAGTTTTCATTAGCATTCTCCAGAGTTTTTCTGCACAACCTCAGTTTTCACTGGTATGGTGCTTCTTAGATAATCAAGGGGCTGCAAGTTTATCTGGACTCCTCTCTGTAGCCAAAAGCTTGAGCAGAGTGGATGCTTCTGAAAGCAGTTAAAACATTTCAGGATAGCTGGGGGTTTTGCCAATTCCTCCTGAAGTGTCAGGTGTATTCTGCTGATTATTTGGGCTGTGCAGATGACAACCTAAGACCTGTCATGGGCAGTCAGATCTCACAGCTTACGGCACGTGCTTATTCCTTGCAAGGACAGCTCGATTCACGTTTCTGTTCATTAACTTGAGCAGGGATATTTCTTATTGGTATGCCAATGCCAGATACTAGTTAATTTTACATTTTTTCATCAATAGTCAGATAGATCTAATAGGTAAGTAGATCTAAAATACCTCTGCATAACTTTGAGCTCTGCCTGAAATGGCAGAGGGGAAAAAGAAAATCAGTAAGCAGAGCTGTAATGAAAATAATTCTTCTTAATTAAAGATCCACGGGCTAGAAGGAACTAGTTTCTTCAGGAGGTGTGTTTGACAACATACAGCAAAAGTACATAGCAACTGCTGAGAGATGCTTTTCCTGGGCCTAACATTTGGGTAAGCAGCAGTAGCGAGATGATCTGAAATAACACCATCTGGTGAACGCCTGTTTCCTTCTTCAGCAGTCAAGAGCTATGTGTAACTATAAACAGAGAATAAAATAGAAATAATGCAAAACTGCTTTTCAGTCAAACATTACACAGAATGAACTAACAGCTGTTCTGGGAATGCAGAAAAGAATGATCTTAAATATAGCAGGGCACTTGAGCAAGTTGTTCCCATAAGGACACCAACAAACTGCAAACAGAACATATGTGTTCTGCAGAGCTGTGGGCAGGTAAACTTAGTCCCAGACTGGAGAGCAACTATTCTGGCAATGAAATGTGGCAATGATTTAACTGTCACACAAGAAAAGTTCATCCCTTGACAGCGTGAAATCAAGCCTGCAGGCCATCTGCATCATGCCTTCATGCACAAGCAGTCCCGCTGGTCCCAGTCACAATTCCCATGTTTCTCCTGTTTGCCTGTCCGAAGTGCTTTGCTGGATTGTACCTCACACTGGGCTACCCAACCTCTGTAGAACACAGCCAAATTACAGGCGTTTGTCCAAGAAGTTGCACTTCTAGATGTTCGATACTGTTGATGGCGGAACAAGTGAATACACATTTAGGTGATTTAACATTTAGCACTAGTCCTATAGTTTTTGCATCAGTGTTTAGCATCCTATCTGTAAAAAGCTGTGAAAATAACAGACCTCATTTTTTAATGAGTGTGTTATTTTACAGCTGGTAAGTTTTGCAAAATCCTTGAAAAGACAAAGCAGCACTGGACATTGAAAAAGCAAAACCCCAAAATCTTAAATCCAACCTTACCTGGTAAGTGCCATTTACTAACAACTACAGACATTACAGAATTAGTGTAGTCTACTCAGTCCCTGGACACATCAAAGTCCACAAAAGCTTATTTTGAAGATGCCGCTGTGTTCACTGGCAAGCAAGTCAGAGAGAAAGATGACGACGGTTTTGGAGCACGCGTCACGTGAGGAGAGACCGAGAGAGCTGGGGTCATTCAAGCCTGGAGAAGGCTCAGATTCCTCTTAGTACTGCTCAGTGAGGGGACAAAAGGCAATGGGCACAAACCGGAATACAAGAAATTATGTTTAAACCTGATGAAACGTGTTTTCTTGTAAAGGTAATTGAACACTGGAAAAAGTCGACCAGAGAAGTTGTGGAGTCTCCATCCACGGAGACATTCCAAACTCCACAGGGCACCCTGCTCCAGGTAACCCTGCTTTAAGCATAGGGGTCGGACTAGGTGACCTCCAGCCATTCCTGCTGACCTCAACCACTCTGCGTTCTTTGAAATGGATTCAACTGGTCTAACTTCACAATCACTTTTTGCCTTGGTCTCTCTACATATGTCAGAAACTTTACGAGCTTTCCAGCCTCCCACGTACTGACACACAGGCAAAGATACCTGGGCATTTGTGTTCTATTCATGCTATGGATTACAAAGTGTCCTGCAAGAGGGGTTTTCTGTAATTTTCTGCTTACCACATTTTTAGTGGCAGGTAAGCTAAAGAACATACGGTGCTGTTGGTAAGTATGCCAAAATAAACATGCACAATACTAACTTTATAAATGCTATCGTGGAACTAAAAGTGTATTTAGCAATGAAATAATAGAAAAGCAAAGGGAATCAGGTAACTGTAATTATCAGAGGAGATAAAAATTCAGTTACACCTTCAGAGGGGCCCACATATGTGCTGGAATTCCAGAAGCAGCTGAAAGAAATGTTTTTGTACGCGGTTGCTGACAGCATAGTATTCTTCACTGTGAATTACAGCTTCTCATGTTTTTATCCAAGGAAGAGGTTTTCTTCTTTCCAAAGACACTGAAGTTTCTTCAAAGCACGTCAGTGATCTTAGCTACGTTATTTGACAGACAAGCTGAAACAAAGCTAAACCTTATAGCTGCAGTTTGACTGACAGAGTGGGAACTTCACAGCTCAAAAACTCAAGTTACAAATCATCCTGAAGCAGCAGAATCGTAGAATAATGGAATCATTTAGGACGGAAAAGATCTTTAAGATGATTCGAGTCCAACCATCAACCTAGCACTGCCAAGTCCACCACTGAACCACGTCCCTGAGCACCACATCTACACATCTTTTAAATGCCTCCAGGGATGAGGACTCAAGGCCTTCCCTGGGCAGCCTCTTCCAGCAGCAGTAACTTCAAGACCAAGGAACAGTTAATGGTAGCTTCCCTTTTAGAACCTGTTCAGTGCTACCCATCTTTAGCAAAATGCTAAACTGGCTGCAAAAAAAATGAAAGAAAAAAGTTTCTGCAAAGTTTGAAGAAAACCCAAATTATTTTATTCACAAAAGCATAAGTCAATAAAAATATAGATATCCTGATCAGTTTTACAGACCATGTTCATTTCTTCTCTCCTTCACAGACAGGCAAAGCAGCATGAAAAAAAAAATAAGAAGCATTTACATCACAAACCATCATTAACACAGATTCATGTCCATGAGCAAATGTTTTAAAGTTTTTGCATATGAATACAAAAAAAAAATTACAGCTCCAACAAAACATTCCAAGAAAAACAGCGCTCTTGTTTTTTCCTTTTTGTTTCTATGCTGCACTACTTTTCAGTGCTGAAGAGAGTATGTGCTGTCTCACTGGCATTTAACAAATAGGTTGTGGTTTAAACTGAAATTTAGCATGAGCTTACTGCATTCCTTGAAATGTTTTCTTTGAATTTCAAACCCTTTTAAAGATCAAATTAGGATGTTTGTGCTAGATTACTCAAGTGATGCCAAATAAACTGCCCACGCTGCTACTAACAGCATCGGGATGCTCTTTTCTTTTTAATTATGGAGCACCTCACACAAATAACTGAAGATACCCTTGTTGAAATGAAACTTCTGTCAGCTCAGTGTTTATGCATGAAACTGGACCCAAATCTTTCTTCTTTTGTAGACATAATTTCTCCCTAGAAATCACAAGTGAATTTTGTGAAATTTGTACAAGTCCAGCTTTCAGGACCATGATGGAAGACAACTGAGATTAAGAAACAAGGCCAATCATTTCTGTTTTGGTTTGTTGGGTTTTTTTTAATCAAGCTAGTAGGACTAAACCCACATTTGGACAAATTCTCACTATGATAAACAGACCAAGTGCTATTTTTTTTTTTTATTATTATGCCGCTTTTATGCCTTTTAACTTTGGAGAGATGAAGAATTTGCGACCTCTTCCATCATAAAGATAAACCTTGACAAAAATGTTTTTGAAGCAGTTTACAAAATTATAAAACCAAAATTACTCGAAAACAAAAACCAAACAGAAAATGCTGACATATTTCAAAAAGCAAGTAATGAACTAGGAAGACAAAACACTGAAGTACAGAAATTGACTTTAACAAAGGGTTGTCTTGCACAGAAAAGAACTCCAAACCCATAATTATTACTGCCATAATTCTGATTATCAAAATCTACAATTGTATTTCAGGTGACTTGCATGCAGAGTGCTTCCTGTCTCTGCCTACCTAAACTCTGGGAGCATCACAACTGGGAGAGAGTTCACTCTTCTTTTCGAAAACAGAAAATCCATTTTCATATATAAACCTTGCTACGTAAGCGCTGCAAGAGACCATTTAGACCACCTAGCTGCTCGGGACATCACTAACTATACCTGCGTTATTTCCCATACCTTTGTCTCCTGTTCCTTAAAACATCCAGCAATAGGTGCTTCATCCTGACCACGGGAAAACAGCTGACAGCCAGAACTGAAAGCACTCATTGCCAAAGGAAAGCCCTACCCTCTTCTTATTGCAGGCTGGCTACCAAAAGCCGTGTCAGCTGTTGCAGCACTGATTTTCAACTGACTACCTGCAGAGTGAAATCTAGGCTACAATCTCACAGACTTACGTCAGAATTTCATACTTAACGTACAGAATACATAAAACAAGATCACCGAGTACTACACACTGAAGAAATAAATCAGAGTATCTTCAGCAAACTCAAATTCTCTACTGAAGTCTTCCGCAGCTGTGTGGTTCTCACAATTACAGGAGTACTCCTGTCTGCAGATCACACTTCCCCCCAGCCTACCCCCTCTGTTGAACTTGCATTCATGGTAACAGACAGGAATAGTGTGCGCTGTCTCCTTTTACAAAAGCAGAATGCGTACATTACCGGTCATGATCACTTGGCATGACTCCAACACAATGTTCAAAATACAAATATTTAATAGAAAATTTAAATTTAATTGTACAAAATACAGATAACAACACTACCCAGTGTGACAAAATAACGGAATTGAAAAATAGTTTTAAAATATTAGGTTCTAAAATAAATAATGCTATCTAAAAGAAGTGTTCAGTATTTGCGATTAGGAGGAGGCAGTTCCACTATTACTGATCTCTTTTTCAACTTCTTTACAAGTTCCATAATTTATGTAGAAAAATATACAAGAAAAGAATTTGGGGATAAAGAATAGGTTGAGTATGTAACATTTAACATAAATAAAAAGCCTAAAGCAAAACCAAAAAGAAAACCAATCATTTTATTTCTGTACATCAAGACTACAAATAGTATTTTAACACTTCATTTATTACCCAAATTAAGAAATTACACATTTTTTTACGGTTACTAGTAAACATCTTAAAATCACTCAAGTTTCCCCACATTTAAAAGGGTATTGCTGGTTACTGCTTATTAAATATGAAATCCAACAGAGTTTCCAGTAACAGCAACGTATTTTTTTGCATAAGAGATGAATACAAATTTGATTGTAAATTTTGATGATTTAAAATATAAAACTAAAGTTCAGAGGGATGAACTTACGAATCTTACAGTTTGAACTACAATTCCTTTTGTAAATTGACTGCAGTTTGCATATGAATATCCAACAATGTGCCTACTGCTAGAGGATCAGTTCCTTCTAAATGAAAGCAAATTCTTTCCCAGATATCGAATTATATTAAGCAGCATATTCCCACCTACTTTTCTTAGCAGAAATACTGCAGGCAGATGGATCTAAAAGCTGTTTAATCACCAAAAAAATAATGAATTTGACTAGTGTCTACGGCACAGATGTGGTATTCAAGATGGAAAGAAATGATAGGGAATAGGAATGTGAACACCACAGGCTTCAAATATAAAAGATAAAGCCTGATAACTTTGGTTCAAATAATTTTAATAGTTGTTACAGGTATACTTTTCCAAAGTGATGACTTTTGTATGTACTGTGTATGCAGTAGGAGTCTGATACATTTAAAAAAAATCTGTACAGGCACCAAAGACAGAAACAGAACAGAGAACACATGGATCGTCACATCCATTCACGACAGTGTTCAAGTGACAATGACGCAGCCAAAGGTTGAACTTAAAATAATGCGAATCTAATTTCTCCAAGATATTTCAGAAAGCACAAATGGAGTATTATAAACGTTTTATCTCAGTGCCTACCATCTTGAGGGAAGGTAGTATAAACCAAAATCAGTTCTGCAACAACTATGATTTGTAAACAATTCCACAATGTAAGTAAGGATGTTAGGTTATCTGTAATGAGCGTTTTCATCCTCTCAGTTCTGGGATATCTGCAAACATCTGCTTCGCTTCCATCTAAAAGATTAATTACAGGATGTTAGCCCCGTCTCACCCCAATGCGCTGCATGGTACACAACTTTATTGCCAGTTTGTGAAATTATTTATGTCTGAACAGCACAAAGCCAAAGCTTCATCTTTGGTTAATTTCACTGAGATGTCACTGTTCTTTAAATGTGCTCTTTCTTCGCATAAACACAGAAAACAGCCACACTGCACACGGCATTCACTGTTTTGAATCATAAAGCAGAGTCAATGTAGTATTAATTAATGAAAGCTAACTAAGAAGTCGTGTTTAAAAATGAAACCTATTTGAGGGCATTTGATAAGACACAAGAGCTGCAGAAATCTAGACAGAATTCCCTTAAAACTGCTTGGGTATGGGTGCTGCTTATAGAGTAGGCACTGGTTAGTTCCTCTGCAGATCATCGAAATAAGCATCAGTTCGACTCAGCTTAATTCAAATCCAGCAGCACATTCAATGGCATAAAGAAGCTTGCTTCGCATAAGATTTTCGTCATAAAACTCAGGAAGCTTCAGCAAGTTCATGCAGGTACTGGCAGTAGGCAGCCTATCTAAATCAGATCCTCCATTGTGAATGCAAAATGCAGGATATAACTCCTGAAAAACGCAACAGAAAAAACAGATCAAAAAATACATACAAGCCAAAACCTATCCCGTAACAGCTGGCACAGATTTCTAGGAAATAAATCATTAAAGTCTGTCACAATAACATACTCCAACAGCATTTTCTTTCATTCCTGGTGGCCCCAAAAGCAGTCTCGAATCATGTAGTGCCTCCCTCTACCTTGTCCCCAGCAAGATCCATTAATTTGCAAAACACACAGCAATTTATTTTATTTAAGGAAAAAATGATAATCTGTTATTGTTCGTACACTCCATTCTGCAAATTTATGATGCTACAAAAACAGTGAAACACAAAACGGAGAAAGTAATACGGCAGCATAAAATGCTTTTTTTATTGTATTTGGGAGAAACAGCTGGGATTCAAAACCTTGGACTCTCCTTGCAAAGCCTCCCAAATGCCCGTGGATGCTGTTTATTCTGTGGGAACAGGAAAATGATGGGTTCCTGCTACACTGAAGTTTTCTGACAGTGAAATACACAGGGAACTACAGACCACTAGCAGTAACGGAGGTAAATGGAAAAGGATGTTCTGTTGTGTTTGAATGACATTGGTCATTGTATAATGACATGGCTTTTTCTGAGGATTATACTTTCTGGTTTGTTTTTTTTTTTTCCCCTCCTTCCAGGCAGGGAAGACATTGTTTCTGTATACACAAAAATCCCAACAAAGGCAATTTTGATCTAGCTAATGAAGTGATGTGCTATGCCAGTTACAGCATTCTTCTGTTGGAGTTTAAAAGTATTCCAATTTTATGCAGATTCTACACAAGCATTTACTTGTCATATTACAGTGATGCTCTGAGAAGAAAGAGGATGAAATAGTGACCAGATCTAAGAACAAATTTGATAAAGTTATAGTACTACATCAATTTCTTTCTGTGACATCCAAAAAAAAGCGCCCCACCAAACCAAAACCCCAACCTCAAACAAACAAACAAACAATGATCAAACATACCCTTGCAGTGTTTTCTTTCTAGAGCTTTAGTTTGTTAGCATAGTCCAGATACTCATCCGCTTGAATTTATTTCATGTATCAAAAGATTGTTTTCCTTCTACTCACCACAATATACAATGATATTTCCTTTGTTAAAATTAATTGCCTGATGGAATGCTAAGGGCACTGCTTGCCCTAAAGGGATTTCTGTCTAAACTAATCTTTCAGCAAGCCTACAATTTATTAATTTCAGGACGAACAGTGCTAATGACTTCAGTGGATCTGTTGATGTGTAACATTCAGAAAGTATTTACACTACCATGGTCTAGAACTCTGAATCAAGAGGTACTTTATATTCTCCAAATAAAGACATAACTTTATTTAAAGCAATTATACTCAAGTGTTTCTTCACAGAGTGATTACAAAGTCATTCAGCTGTTATTTGGGTGATACTGATGTGCATAGTGAGTTGCAATGATACAAACTTGTCAAACCCTGATTATTCTTCTGATGTGATAACTATTGATCTGAGGAACAGACTTAAGACATTTTGTATGTAATATTTAATTGTTTTAATAATATGGGATTTTTTTTTCTTCTGAGAAAGAGAGTAGTGAAAAATATATTTGTTACCTCTAAAGCACTGCTTTTGCTGGCAAGAAAGTATTCACATTTTATCAAATGCTTGTCTGAGGTAAAGCAGTTCTGATTTTAGAAACTAGAAAAAAAAATCCCAGCTCCAAAGGCAAAAGGTCAATGAGATTCTAAGCTAAATTATTGTTCAGATGGAGGCCTTAAAAGTATTTCATGGCTAAAATGCTGCATTTTTAGTGTTCCTTTCAAAATGCTAATTGAATTCCCCTACTTTAGCTTTAAAAATGGAAAAATGAAGTTCTAAATTGAAGTGTCATGCCAAGGGCACCATTTGTTGCATAATTAAATACTGTACAGCGGGAAACTGCAATAGTTTGGGAGTGAAAAGTATCATCAATTTATTATGTGACCTGATTGGAACTTAATTTTCAACCACGCTTTAATGATTTTTTTTGTCCGTAACAATCACATTTATTAAACTTATTAAACTTTAATTAGCTTTAGTAAATGTTATTCTGAGTCTGAATCTGGCAGTGAGAGTTTAAAATTTTTAAATGATGCAAAGCTAGACTGTGCTATCTATAAGCTATGAATGTCAAGACATTTCCTTATCTTAAATTAACATGCACTAACTTTAAGAAAACGTGAAGGTTCCACAATATAAAGCATACAGAAGGTTTCAAAGTGAGAATCAGAAATGGTGTTCCCCTCAAAAATACAGTACATGTATTACAACTGTAAACAAATTTTGAAGACAGCCTGTGTTAATGTCTACCATCAACATAAATACATTCAGACAGTTATTTGGCCAGTAATGTGGATCACTCCTGCAGCATCACACTCTTCACCTTCAAAGCTCTAAACACCACACTGTCGTAGGCTACCAAGATGTTACTGCTGACGACAATACCAGTTACCCACTTCCTTTTCTGGCAAACCCCTGGTTTGTTGGTAAATCCATGTTAACAAGACACTGCTGTAAGCATCACACAAGTATTGACCTAACTCCTGGCTCAGTGCTGCCCAGCAAAGCAGCAATGCCTTTTCACTCTGCTTTCTGTTGCCAAGGCTGTCGCATGTAGCTGAGCTCGCAAGTCCCTTGTACAGTGAATTAATCTTTTAACTTATTGCTATAATGCTGAAAATTTCATTATTATTTTACTTCAATTTAAGTATCTTAAAGTCAGATTGTGGCCTGTCTCCAAAGTACAGACACAAACTTCAAGCTTTCCACTTCTGGCTTCTTTCTAATGTGTCACTGTCAGTCTTTTTTTTTTTTAGACTTTTGATTCACTTCCTGCATCTCTTCAAATGTCACGCTGGCTACCTCAAAGCTGGGTAGCTACATCTGCACTTGCTCCCCTCCCCGTGCAATTAAAAACTTTGCTTCCACACAACTGTTTCCCAATTCTCCCTTTGTTACTTGACTGATGTGCACTGTTCTACCTTTGTCTCGTCCCACAGTTTTCTAATTGTTCTTCCCACTTTCCCATAAAATCCCATTTGTTGCTAGAGCACTGTACAGTGATATTCACACAGACTTGGGAGAGTTTAAGAGAAATGCTTGCAGGCTTTTAAATAATCAATCACACAAATCAATCAATGAATACCATAGATAGGATTCATGTGATTAAATATCCATCTCTGTCAACTGCATATCCAAATCTAGTCACCTTGGACACTCTTTACTGTTAAAGGGGGTCTAGTTAGTATGGCTTGTGGAGTCTCGGCCATGATTCATTTCATCCTGAACTAGACACATGGAACAGTCAGACAAATTACCAACTGAAAGTGCCAATTCCTCTCCTAGGTGCCTACAAAAGGAGTGTAGCTGAGCTACAGATGATAGATACTGAAGATGGAGGACATGTTGCCAGTCCACAAGCTCACAGCGCCACAGAGCGCTTCCTACAGCACCCGAAGGGATTACGCAGAGGGTGAGACTGCGCAGAGGGTTACAGGACGACTGTACCAGAGGGAGGTTTAAATGAGCACAAGCTGCAATAGCAATGCTGCATACCCATAACCGCTTACAGAGAAATAGAAAAATAAACAAAAGGACTGAAAAGGGAAGAGAACGTGAAGTTGAAGCATAAGGGGATAGATGGAAGTTAAGGGAAAAGGGCTATGCTTTCCTGCAGAATGTGGCACTAGAAACAACTCTTCCACTTCAAAATTGATCTGTAGCCTGAAAAAAAGCAGCTGTTCAAGCTACTGGGAGTATTCTTTCATCACCCCTAGCAACTGCTTCACACACTACTGTGTGACAACCCACATATGCTTTCATATGTTTCAAATCACTCAAATGTCAGAGCTGTGTGTCTGAGACCACTGTGATTTACTGAAATCTGGAGTGTCGTCTTGTTTGTTTTCCAGAGAAAAACCGTATTTACAAAAAAGTAAATAATCAAAAGTGTGAAAATTCTAGAATGAATTTTGTTTAATTCAATAAGAGAAAAACAGTGATAAGTACTACAAACATCTAACTTGTGCGTGCAGAAGAGGAAGGTGGGTTTTTTTTGTTTCAATTTTTACTTCTGACATCTTTATCATGTGTCATCCCCAAGACACGTCACAGGAAAGGGCCCGATTCCTAGAGCTGAGAAAAAATGCTTCTAGCATTTGCCTTTATTTTTTAAAATGCTAATTAAAAAACCCCAACAACCCACCCCGCCAAAAACCCCACCAGAATGAACTGTCACAGTACAATTAAAGAAAAAAATTGTGCAAGATTACAAGTATGTTGTTTCCACCTCCAGACTATAATGTACATCCGAATTCCTTGCTCCTAAGTAAAATGTTAGTATCTGTTCTCAAAGTATTTCTGTCGTGAGAAAAATGTCCGTTCAACACCACTTGGCTTACAAAACAGCCAATACACCTTCAGGACTTATACAATACCTGCATTCATTTTGCATGCGTTCATCTACCTATTTTACCTAATAAATGCAGGAAGTCAGTTAGCATCCACTGCTCATTAAATATTGTACCACAGTACCTTATAATGTGAAGATTTACTAAGTACACGTACTCAAATTTTGTTTGGCAACAAATCTTGCTCTTACTTGTAAGGAACTGGACGATGCGCTGCCTATATTTGTTCCACGTAAGCCAACCTTTGTATTACTTTTACTAAATAAATAGTACAACGGTAAACAAGCTGTTGACCACTGTACTAAAGGTGATCGTGTTGCTAGGACACAATTTATTCTTTTATTTTCTTACAGAAGGAGGAAATGAAGTCCATGGCCAGTTCTTAGCCACAATTTTGCAGTCCAGCTGAAACTCATGGGTAGAATATCCCCAGAATTTTGTTTCAAAATGTCTTTAATTTGCCTAGGCTTCTCTTTAGTTTTATAAGCAGTAGACAAAAGTTCTCTTCATACTTAAGCTTCCCTGTAAATAACCTAAAGATAGCAGCAAAATGTTTAGATACACAGGGCAATGAGCTGTGACCCTATAAGCAGATAAATAGTAACTAGAAGGAAACGCAATCAATCTCCCGCTTCAAATGTTTAATTTAAGAGGTTCAAATTTAATAGCTGCTTTTATATCCTAAATTCTCTTTTGCCTGGTTTAAAAGACATTATTCTTAACTCAACCTGTTCCTTGAAACTGGTAGCAATACTGCTTCTGCACAGTAATACAGAATGGCAGCAAGGATCTTTCATGACAAAGTGTAAGCACTCTAACCAATGTGGGTTTAGGCTTATCAGATTTTGCAATTAAAATAGAAATCAGAACAACATTTCAGTAGCTGTTTCTTTAGTCACAGACGAACATTCTTCTCAAACTGTAAATTCCTACAGACAAAAAAAGCTTTTACCATCATCAGTAGTGTTCACAAAGACTTGCCAGAAAGTCAGGAAGACATATACCTTAAAACCCAGAAGAGGCGGTCGAGAGCAGCTTGTTACAAACTTGAGCAGTTTGCGTTTCTCTTCATCAGTGAAGTTTTCTACAACTCTCCAGAATATTTTAATTACAGGATGGTCTGCTGTGTAGCCACCTATAATGGGATTTAAATTATTTATAGCTAGAATAGTTTTATGTAAGATATAAATTCTTCAGAAAACCTAGCATCAATCTTGAAAAGCTTGGGGAAAATACTGTAACCAGCAAGCTTACATTGCTGACTTGCAGTATCTATAGATCTCTCTGATCACCGCATTTTGAGTTTCTCTTTCATCACTTAACTACAGCTGCTACGTTCCTCAGCTTCTTACCTGCAGGGTTCTTCACTGAATCCTATTTGTTTATTTTCAATTAATTTTATTTAGTTTAGCATTTACCTCGTAACTTTGGATTACAGCCTTTCACTCCAAGAGTCTACAACATCTGCAACACTCGGGATGTTATTTAATGAATCAACTTACCTTGAGGTAAGCTCGGATGCAAACTGATGATACAGTACCTACTTTTTTATTACATTCATGATAAACACAGGGAAAAATGAAGTAAGATACCTTGCATTTCTCACAAGGAAAAAATACGAGCTGTCTCTCCAGGCTGTCTGAGGAACAGTAAGTATCTGAATGCCGTGGCAAAAACAACTATCCCAAAGTCATTTGCAGACTTATTTTCAGGGTAGCCAGATACAACCATTGACTAACATCCATTTAGAAAAGGAATGACATGTCCTCTAATTATCCAGCTATAAACTTATATTTAAGTGTGTGAATAAAATAAACTGCATACCTCTCCTTCCCAGCATTTATAAAATTAGGTTGTAATTTTACTCAATTTTCTGAAATTCAGGCCGTCTAGAGAGCTTGGCCAAAGTTAATAATCAAAGTTAACCAGAATGACCCTACAAGTCCTTTTTAAAAGCAAGGATAAAAAGCAAGTTTATTTATCTCTGAGTCAGCCACAACACACTTTTTTTTTTTTTAAGTAAAATATGCTTACCTGAATAGTTTGTGAAAGATTTAAGGTCATCCAAGCTAATAGGAACCTGGGCACCAGAAATCAGAACCTAATAGTGAAGGAGATTAGACAGTTACATTACAGGCAAAAATCAGCATGTATTTCTGGTTAACACAATCATTTTCTGCGGGTTTAAGCAGAAGTACCTGTATTTCCTGTTGATCAAACATCCGAAGCCATTCAAGATTCACAACATTGGCCAGTCCCTGACGGAAAGCAAGGCAATGCTGTCGAATTTGTTTGTTTAACCTGTAGTCTGCCACCAGATGGATGTAAGCGATTCGGTTAGCGCTGCTAACAGGAATATCTTTTCCACCGGGCTTCAGCTCAACCACCTATAAACATAACAATTTTTATCATCTTGGTAAGCTTTAGTTCTGTGTGCTGTAACTGTAAAATCAAACTGCAAAACATTCTAGTAAGTGATGTATATTTGACGTTTACTATAATACGCTCAAGAATATTCAGCTCAAAATAAGATAACACATTAGACAAGTTACAAAGATAGGTTTTTTCTTGTTTACTCATAATAGCACATTCTATGCCATCCAGTCTTCAGATTTAGACCTCCAGGTGCTGACTGCACAGCCCTGTGGTTTATTATCAGAAAGCAGATTTGGCAAAGTCAGAGCTCTTTTATAGGAGACAGGGTGTAACACTGAATTCACCACTGCAAGTCAGGCAAACTGAGGTGAAAATCTTGCACTTGGCAAGCTCGCCTCTCGCTTCACTGATGCTAGTAAGTGCTCCAGAAGAGAGCAGCCTGTGTAAGCACAGAGCTCACACAGAGCGCTCTCCTTCCAGTTGGATTACGAAAGCTGTGCTTCACTGGCTAGGCTCTTCTCTGTTTGGTGATTGTGAGTTCTGCAGGAGCACATTATGGTACAAGCAGTGTATGCCAAGTAAAAATTAAGATTCTGATACAAGCCTAATTTACAGAATGAGAAGCATTCACAATTCCTACTGTTGAAAATCCACATTACACATGCTCAGTACTTCCAACAAAAGTAAAAAAGGAACAAATTAAAAAAAGTCAAGCCTAAACACTGTTTTCCTACTGAGAAGCCAAGATACAATGGAAGAATTTTTAATGAAAAACCCCAAACCCAAAGATATTGTAATTGCATTAAGATGTAAACCAGGATCAACGGTAGCTGTTATTAAAGCACTAAATACCTTTACATATTCTGCTCTTTAGATGAGGTTGATTTTGTGGAGTAGCAGCCCAATTGGAAGGGATTATAGGAGTACTAAGAGGAGGATTAAAAAAACTGAAAAGCTGAGATACCATCATCTTCTGAATCCTTCCAAAAAAAGTTTGGTTTTCTACACTCTGGAGTCAGCAAGTCTTAATTGTTTTTTTTTAAGCAACCGTGCATTTCAGTCTGTGGTAGCGATCACATATTTAGAGCACAGATAATTAAACATGTGAATAGCTTCTTTTGTAACATGCTACCTAATAATGTGAGTTGTTCTAGTACTAAGCAAAATGGTTAAGGTTAAAAATTCACAGTGCTTTCGAGCATTCAGATTTTCACTTGATTCATAGCTTTTTACAGCCAAAAGAGAACATTCAGATCTGTGAATCTGACCTCCCAGATAACACAGACCAGGGGATTCTGTCTAGAGATTCCTGTATTT
>VZSC01007206.1:299636-318703 GCA_013398225.1 Steatornis caripensis
CTGAATGGCAGCACAGCCTTCCGGGCTCCCCCCAGCTTTGTATCGTCAGCAAACTTGCTGAGGGTACTCTCCGCGCCCCTTCATCCACGTCACTGGTGAATATGCTGAACAGGACTGAACCTGGTACTGATCCCTGTGGAACACAGCTGGTCACAGGCCTCCAACGAGGCTCTGTGCCACTGACCACAACCCACTGAGCTCTGCCGTTCAGTCAGTTCTCAATCCACCTCACTGTCCACTCATCTAACCCGCACTTCCTAAGGTTACCTACGAGGATGTCATGAGTGACCGTGTTAAAAGCCTTGCTGAAGTCGAGGTAGACAACACCCACTGCTCTCCCCTCATCTAACCAGAAGGAGATGGAAACTTCAGACCTAATAAGTATGAAATAATTTAGAGAAAGCCTACATGAATAAAGGAAAAATAAAAGACCATTGCCTTTAAAAAGAGATTCCTGAAACATGCTGTCTGTGCATAGCCATTGTCCCGTTTGTTTGCCACATCAGCATCTCTAACAATGACAACCAAATATTTAGAATATCATTAATATCACTGCCAGGCTGATCAGAAAAGGCATCCACATAACATCATCATTCGTTCTCTTTTTACTCTTCAAGAGTAGTGTTTTGGCATTACTTAATTCCTCCACCATCTGCTGCAAACTTAGATTAGGCATCACAATGAGCAAAAAAAGGAAAAAAGAATAAATGTAGCTGTAATCGCTCCATCATATTGCAACAAAGACGTTAAGAAAAATATACACAATTGCTTAAACTTTTGAATGAACATTTCTGAGGTGAGTTAGACCTTGCAGAAAGAATTGAGAATAACGAGTTCAAAGCCAAAGGGTGCATTATATTTAGAGCTATATGATTTATTCAAGGTGTAGAAGTCAAAATCCTCATTTGTATAGTTGACTTTAAAAGCAAACTAGAGGGATAAATCATTAATTTGCAATGTATAAGGTCAGTGTTTGCTGTTCTTGCATTAGTAACAATAAAGCCATTGTAATTCCTTAAATATATCAAAGCTACCCGAATTTAAAATTGAATTCCATCTATGACTCATAAAATGTAAATGTAGAGGTGTAATTTTTTACACAAGGCAGGTTTAAGCCTTTAGAGCATTTAATATACAAGGACTAATAAATGATAGCACTAAAAACTATGATCACATCAGCTAAATGGATTATAAATTAAATTTCCATAATGTATGCAACTGAAATACAAATGTAGACATAAATCAAGGTATTTTCTAAACACAGGTTAATTACACAAATTCAAAACCTGTCTATTTTTTATGCAAAATAATCCACTTAGCATTTTTCAAACTGGTCTTAAGTCTTAGCCACTTGCAACACTTGATCCAAAAGCCTATCAATAATACCTTGTCAGGAAAAAACAGCAATAGGTATATTGAAGAAACTTGTATGTTATTTTTCAAGTGTCTGTCTTTTATGAGTGTTTATTGCTAGAAATTGTGCCAAAATGATTTGAAATAGAAAGGATTAATTATAGCAGAAGCTTTTTAATATAAGTGAGTGCAGCTGCAATGCAATTAATGCAAATTGTGACGCTATCAGGAAAATAAATGTGAACAACATCACTGGCTATTTCTGTTTGCTGCCAAATAACTTCAGTAATTTACTACATTAAGAATCAATAAAAAAATAATGCATTTCAAATGCATCACTATTAATCTTCAGGTAGTTCCAAAGTGAACATTTATAACTTCATCTAAAAACTATATAAAGCATTTTTAAATAAATGAAATGGTGCAACTGGAGAATAACTTTAATTACTCCTTCTTCTCTTAGCTAAGTGATTGCAATATTAAAACCAAAGTATTTTTGGAAACAAGACAAACACTAGTGTTTTAATTAGTTTGAAAGTCAAGCTATCCTAATAAAGTTTAATAAAAAAATGCACCAAAACTCTGGTACGCGCAATCATTATAAACTTTGGGTTTGTTTCAAAGAGGTAAATGACACAATTACAGCTCCAGCTCTGTGCAGAGATGCTGGGAAATGCTGGGTGCAGTTGAATATGACTAAATAAACTGAAACTTCATCTTTCAGTTCTATCTACCTTCCCTGTTTCTCAGTCAGCATCAACGGATCAAACTACCTGGTGCTGTCAAAAGATGTGATTCCACCCATTCCTGCCAGAGCTTGCTGATTCAACTGGGTTTGTTTGCAAGTAGAGTAGTTGTATAGTAGAAGTTGCATGAGCATTACAACGCCCTGAACAAGGTTCAAAATTTGCAGATTGTGTTGTGCTTTGTTTGGGGTGTTGGGGTTGGGAGGGCGGTGAGTGGGTGTTGATAGACACAGCACAGACACTGAAGCTGAGACTGCCTTCAAATCAGAATCAGATCCAGCTCACCGCTATGGCTGAAACTGGGTAGGAGCAGCAAGACCATTTGGTTCAACAGGAGCACAACTTTAGAGCAGCCAGTTGCCCATGGAAGTCCACCCTCATGGGTATTTTTCTTACTGCAGCTAATTTAATGGTCAAAAAGGGAGTTTCACTCCTTCCTTCTTTTCCCTTAATTGAATTGTCTCAGAGAGCTATAAGTTAACTGATTTTAAGCTTAGTTTTCTACCTGTCAAACTCTCTGAACCGGCCTTCTGCAACATCAACATAAAGGAGGCAGGAGTCCAGCATCACTGACAGGCAAGGGAATGGTGACCACCTCTTAGAGTGGTAACCAGCTGTCAGTTTAATTAGCTGCAATATGAAGCTGCACCATTAGAACATACTTATATATGTACATGTATATATATACACATTATATTACATGTATATGTACATGCATATATGTATATGCAATATAAGGTCACGCTTTTCCCGCAGAAGCAGTACTTTTTCCCCTCCAGCAGTCAAAGAGCAACAACGCTGACAGAAGAAACTGTCTCGCTCTTGGAGGGAGGTGATGACTTGTGTTTGACTCTTAAGTTAGAAGCTACTGTTCATACACTGCTTCAAGAGATCAAAACCAGCAAGCTTAATCAATATATGTTTTAAAACTAATCTCTTATCAAATTTCCAATACTCTCACCCTTTGGCATGTTTCCTTTAACTCTACATCACCTATGGGATGGATGCTATTCTAGGATGAATTCTGAGAGTTCACATTGCCAACTTTCCTATCTAACGAGCCCCTTGCTTGACTTCATTGTCTCTATCCTGCAGTCCCATAAACTGCAACTGACTTATATAAAACAAAAAATCCAGATAGGAAGTCATGAAAGGAGCAATTGGTTGTCAAATATGACATTAGGCTTCTAGTTTCTAATGTTTAGATAGAGAGGGGAGAGAAAAAAAAAACCCAAACACCTTAACAGAGCATATATACCTCGAAAGGCTGGGAGTATTAGCATTCCACTTTCATGAAAGTGCAATTTGCAGATGCAAGACTGGGGCAAGAGGCTAGTCTGAAGCAGAGACAGGGATGTCTACATCAAGGGTAATCATACAAGCACTGTAAGCTCATAGGATGATGCATTCCCAGTAGCTACAAGGTTATGTCAGCTGAAAGGGCCAGCCTGGATCTCCCTGCACTATTTTAAACTCACGTAAGCTGGACATGCTCTTTAGGCAAAGTTAAGACATCTCTAGGTAACCATTAAAACAAATTAAAAGCTTCTGAAATAACTAAACAAAATAAAGCAAACAAACAAATCTGGTTTTCAGTAACAAATTATTTCTGGTACTCTTCAGTGTTTCTTCAGTTATTTCGAGATGTCTTGCCAGCTTTCTTCCTTTTCTAAAAGAAATAAATGGTTAGAAGATTTTTCTGGTTAAAAGGCTGAGAGCAATTATTTCACTGTGGAAGTAGTAGTATTCATTAAAAGGAACTTCATAGACCTGTCTCCCCCTCTGCACAGGAATGCCTGGAGAACACACCAGAATATTAAAAACAAGCAAAATAACAGAAAATCTACACTGTGGTTAATAGGTTTTGACTTCACACACAAAGTCCACTGTTTCTCTCTTAAATAATATTAGCTAGTTGCGATTACAATGTAGTTCAGCTATATAACTGATTGCAATGTGGACTAGCTACAAGAACCTTAACTCAATTCAGTGACTCGGATCACAACCTGGTCATCTAAAGTGAAAAACGTTATGTTCAGATAGATTCTTATGAACATACTGAATGCATTCACTAAACTCCTGTGATGCAAGTAGACAAGGAATGGTTCTTTAAGGCAAGTAACTTCCAGAATATAGGCATGCAATTAGTAGCTTTTATATAATAGAAGAAAGATCTCAGCTGGAAGGACAGTTGTATAGAGCACACAGTAAGAAAGGGAGAAAAATGGCACAGTTCTCTGGGCAAGGAGGACTTCTTTTTGTTTTCAACATAACGAGAATAGTATCTGACTGGGACTATACATGGTAACTATCACAATATTATTTAAGCTCTACACGGTCACACAAGGTACTGTTCAGGTATGACCCCAACATTTAGGAAACTGCTCTTCAGAAAGAAAAGACTGTGTATCATGTTTCAAAACTGGACAAAATCTAACCTAGTCTAGTCATTTCAGACAAATCCCATACATAGCAGGGCTTACATGAGCATTATAACATGCTGAATAAGGTTCAAATTGTATGAACAAATTCACAGATGAAGCAGCTAAACCTCCCCGCCCGTGAGGCAACTTTAGTGCCTTAACTTACGCTTTCAGGTCTACAATTCTCTCATTTAGTATTTCAACTTAATTCTTTTTCTTAAGAAAGATTTTATCAGTCATCGCTCCTACTTTCCATTAATCCTTTACAAACTAGAATTGTATTTTAGAAGCTAAATAATGCTAAAGTTGTGCCTCTAGAAAAAGACACAGTTGAGGAAGTAAATGACTGGGCTTAAATTCAGCTTTTTCCCTAATCAGCCCCCAAGACCATAACCCTTTCTACTGCAGTCATTTCAAGCAGTTACTATTAAATAAAACTTAGCACTTACAGAGTGCAATAGATCTTCAAAGCTGTATAGAACCATTAATAAAAACAATAGAAAAATAGCAAAACCATTAGAACTTCCTTCTACCTTATTATTTATATCCTAGAAGTATCTCATCACACTCACAAAGCCTTTGGGTCCAGCAAAGTCTTTTCTACCCTAATGAAAATGATAAAACTAAAAATGTAAGTTAAATTAAAATTAACATGTACTCATATTTTTAAAGTAGTGTTTAGTAATTTTTTAAGATAAAATTATTTCTTACATATATACTTAATAATGTGCTTTAAAGTGAGCAATGCCAAATTTATATTGTTCCCAATGCCAATATGACGAAACTAGTTCCATCAGGCATGTGTCACAACGCAGTATGTCTGCTACCTGGTAGTTTTAAGTCACTGTTTCTCAGTTCTACAAGTTCTACAATGGCAGAGACCTCTAGATGCAGTTGTATCACCGTAGTCATGGAAAATCTGGTACACCAGTTTCCCTATATGACTACAAAAATTCATAGTGTGCTTTTTGTTCAAATGCTGCCTGCCCTTTCTGTCTGCTAAAAACGTAGGAGTCCAAAATTCCACTGCTGGATGCCTGCAATTAGGCTTCTGAGAGAGCTTTATCAACATGCCTTGCGGCAATGCTAGTATCCTCAGATTCAAAAATATTTTTTCAGAAAAAAATAAAGCCTTTTGTAAGTTGGTTTTACTTCTGATTTTCCACTCCCTGGGAATTTGAAGGTCAGTAAATCCAAGTTCATAGAAGTTTCTGAGATGTAGGGTAGCAAGGGGCCTGCCTGTCAAATTTGCTGCAGTCCGTATAAATATCTGAAATGGACTGCATGTGTGTGATAAGCACAAAGCAAACTCATGACTGACTCATGAACACATTACCATAGAAATGTAGAGATCCATTTCCAAAGACTCCATTGGAGCATACCAGGTATAATGAGCTTGAGTTAATTTTTAATTTAAGAATGGAAAGTCATGCTGGTATTTTTATTCTAAGAATTTAGAACACATTTATTACAAGAAGTTTTATTACCAAAATAGAGTACTTCAGTAATGTTGGTACTTGCAGAAAACCACTATTTCATCAGCTTGGTGCTTTCTTTCTGTTTTAACAGGAACAGTTATTGCTGTAACTTATGCTATGTCGATGATATAAATTGCTATTAATGTCATTTGGAGGGTTTTGAGGGACAGGAGAGGGAAAGCCTAAAGGTACCTGTGGATGCACTAGGTAACTGATCAGTAGTGAATGTGAACTTGAGTTCCAGTGAAGGCTTAATAGATGTTTCTAGTCTCAAACTTAAACATAAATTAGTAAGAACTGAAGATAAAAGGAAGATATCGCCTCCATATTTAAGTGCTAATCTTCTGAAAAACGGAAGCTTTTACTCCTATGTAACTAACCTCTGGATAAGCTTCTAAGATAAATCTGTATTTCAATAGCAGTGAAACTAGTCATTTTTGAAGACAGTTCAAGTAGACCAAAGAATTTCCGTAAATATTCCAAACCTAATTGATTGAAATGGACATAGGTGTTTCCAACTGTGAAAAAAGATCAGGATACCATTACCACACACTCTAACTGTTTATTTATTCCCTGTCCAAGCACCTGATTTAGAGGCAATAAAATGCAATCAGTACACAAACCAGAAGCAGGAATCATCTGCTAATGGAACTTTTAATTGAGGAGTGACCACTGACATGAGGTAATTCTTTCCATGCAGAACTCCTTGCAGAGACCTCTATGCACTTTATCACAGTAAACAATCACTAACATATGCATTAAAGAAAATTTAAATACATTATGACCCAATAAATATCACAATCCATCAATACACACTTTTCCTTCCCAAAGATTTAGAGTTAAAATACCACATTTCAGTAGTGTTTTAGTGCTAGACATATATTTACAAGGTGAGTACTAACATCGCTGTTTGTAATCAAAAGATAATTGGTTATGTTAAATGAACGCAAAGGAATTGTCAAGCTGAATAACCGTGTCAGAAAATACATTCAGATTAGTTTACATCTACATTTATAAATTATGAAATAACTTCCATAAGGTATCAATTCCACTCTTACGATTGTGTTTCTACACTGTAAATGTGTAATTAAAAGAGCATCCCACTTTACATGGTAAATTTCTGTTTTGATTCTGTTTCAAATGATTCAGGATTTTCTGGAACAAATGATCAGCTGAATTGCTTTTAAGCTAAATGCTGAGTCTACAAAATCATGTCCAGGGTAACCAAAATTAATAAAACAAAAGGTTTATACGAATTACCTCCTTTTTGTATCAGTACCACTAATTCCATAACTACCTTTCTAGGTACTAGTAGTATCAATTGTGGCTGCAGCACAAATCAATTAGGAGTGTACTGACTTAAGGCAAACCAAAGTAGATCTTAATTAAATGGACAAAAAGCAAAGGGAAAGGGTAGCCTAAAAATCACGACAGGGAAGAAACCCCAAAACCTTCAACAGTCAGAGAAACAGAGGAAGAGTAGCAGCACAATGCTTGATGCACCATCCTACCAAATATTCAAGTATACAAAACCCAGTTCTCATTGTAGAGCTTTCTTGCTTTGTTTTCTCTGTACAAGCTTTTGGTGCAAAAGGGGCACACGAACACATTACTAGAAACATTCACTTGAAGGTTTTAACTCCGTAGGTGTACCTTACTAATGATTTAAGAGTTTAGCATCTGCTCCAGGTTCTTGCTGTGAAAAGACTCCCACTGATTCCATCCATTTTCGACATGGCCCCAGGATGATTAAGAACTACTTTAGCTTTTCTGCAAAATAGACACTGCTGATCTTAGAGTTGCACCGTCCAGCCAGGAACAGTATCTCGCACGACAAATGATCTATCACAGCTCTATTCAAAGTTACAAACTGGAAGCACAAGGCACACTCTCTAAGACACAGAAAGATAATCTAATCAATAATTAGTGGTCTCACATTTACTATCAGGATAATAAATTTTGTATTTGATCTACTATTAACTTTCTAATATTTAATTTTACCAAAAGACATATTTTATAACTTTTTTCCATAATATATGTTTAACTACATTTAGGTACGTGCACAAAACAGTCCATTATGTCTCACGTCAGCACAGTAACCTATAAAAAGTCGTATGAAAATAAACAACTTAAACCTCCACCAATATAATATCCACCAGGCCATGCAAATTACTGACCTCCTATATAATATTAAGTAATAATGATCAAAGATTAATCCTAGATTGTCTCATCTATCCATCATCAAAATAATGCTAAAATTTAAAATAAACACATTATTTTTGCTCAGTCCTTGCTGCTTCTTCTAGCAAAGGTCTTTATTTGGACCCACAAAGGAGGGACTCGATTCAAAACAACACTAACTGCCTTCCCAACCATTTAAGACAAAAACTAAGTCTTGGCAAAACAAATCTAAATCTTGTCAGAAGACTCCAGTGTCTTCCGAGAACTTCAGATACTACTGCTTACAAAAAGAAACTCACTAGTGCTCTTCAGTACGCTGGAATAAGAGAAGAGAAATGAAGCTGGTTGAATTCAGTATAACCCAAAGATGCTGAGTGTATTAGACAAAAATCTCTAGTGTCAGAAAAAGCCGCTTTGGTAAAGGTGCAGAGACAATCACTGCAAAACATAATACATGCAAGAACTAGCAGGTTTGTATGAAAAAGGAAGAACAGGAAACCACAAAAATTTTCATCCTAATCTTTTTATGGACTCCCTGCCATGTTCTTAAACAAATGCTGATAATTCACGAAATGCAAGTAAATTATCCTAAGAATTATCTACTCGATGTCAAGTAATTCCAAATGCAAAGAATGTCTTTTTCCACAACATCTGCTACATTAACATCATTTAATAAATGCAATGTAAGCTGAAAATGGAGAAAGATAATATGGTATATTATACTGTTAGGCCTGAATACAGTGAAGTTCACATTTTAATTGTTTCTGTCACTGTTCTACTGATCACTGTTTCTGTTGAAATGGTTAACCAGCAGTTCCCTCTTTCCAGCAGACTATTCAAGAATGAGAAAATTCTCACTTAAGATTCTCAGGTGCTGCTTCCAAACTCCCCTGCTCTGGCTACATCGCTTAAAGTTTTAGCAGCCTGTCAAAACAGCAACTTTTGTGTTCTCCTGAGCCCAGTCTACTACATTGCCAAAGCTGCGGCAGGAAAAGTCTGCACATGGAAAGATTTTTAGTGCTACCAGAACAACTGCTGCATTTGGAAAGGAAGTTAAACGAAATCAGGTGCCTCCCCACGGCCCAATCCTACCTGCTGTGAACGCAAAAGGATTACAATGTCCCATCCATACTTCCAGGACACCACACAGGTTAACAAGACTTTACTTTCCAGAGAGGACAACAAAGAGGATTGGGGGCTAGAACACCTCTGTCTGAATGTCCCCAACAGCTCAGGACACCCTCAGCACTCAAGCAATGCCTGGGACCCAGAAACTCACTGCTACATTTCCCTCTGGGTGACACTGAAAGGTTCAAGTTCCAAACCCCACTGGGTGGCGGGAGACTTCTACCCGAGGTGTGCATGCTAAGCTGCGCTTTTACTTTTAAGGAAGAGAAAGGAAAATGCTTAAAAGGCACTAATGTTAAAATAATATTTACATTACAGAGTAAAGTCACTGAAAGTTGAGAAATGTAAACTCTGAAAGTGTTTGAGTAGCTGTTTAAGCAAACTCATTTCAGCTTTTTTTTTTAAAGAATGATTTCAAACAACATATGCAATTACATGATCACACGGTATTATTTCTACAAGACCTTTTGCTCATTCAGCGATCAGTAGAAGTTGCACAGAGAGCCATGCAGTTTGCATACTATACAGATTTCCATTTCTTCACTAACTACAAAAATACACCTCAAAGAGCCAGTAATTTATCTAGTTACAATAATTTAAATTTTTAGATACATAATTTTTAAAGGTAAGTTTTAAATTTTCAGATGTTTCCACTTCTGAATTGACCAATTAACACAGAAGATGTCAAGCTGTTAGAAACTTCCTGAGATGAAAAACAACTAGATGTAAATCTGTGATATTAAAAGTTAAATGCATTTGGATATTAGTATGAAATGGTTACCAAGAGATAGAGAATTTCTATAAATTATTATATTTTAATGTATTTGTTTTCTGATAATACTGAAACTTCTTACGTGAGAGTTTTTGGTGGCAGCACTCTTTACATACAGGTTTCCACAAAAAAGAAATCACTGTGGATGCCTGATTGCTTCCTTTTCACTGTATCTATTTTGTTTACAAAGAGGCTTTTAATAATCCACTATTGGTCTCAAATAACCCTGTGCAAAGCATAAAATGGACACACTTCTGAAAACAGGCGAGTGGGTATTCAATAACTTAACCAAGATCACAATACTGGCAGGTTTTGAATAGCACGCTCGTGCCTTATCTTTCTGTTTAATTCATCAAGTCTCCAAATACACTACTAAAAAGGTATCTGTGCACCTGGGTAGGGATAATTATTAAATAACACTGTCATTTTTTACCTTATGTAAACATACTGCAAATAGAAAAACAATTTATGCTTTCAAGATGTTAACTAATAGATCCTCTGATTTTAAAAAGACAAACCAAGAACTATAGTTGTAGCATTCTATGGGAGTTAAAACACATTTGCAACCTCTGTCTTTATGCTAATATTTGAAATCCAATTACAGAAGGCAATTTGTTGTTTCTACAGAGGAAATTAAAGATTCAAAATTACAATCTTTTTTTCAAAAAACATTTCAAACTTCCCCTCGACAATTGAGCCCTGCCCCATTCCTAGATAAAAAACCAAACATTTTTGGAGTGAAGTAACTTCCTCACAATACCGCAGCAGTATTCAGTTCCCCTCTCCAAAAATCTATAGATGCAGAACAAAAACGAAGCCTTGGATATGTAACATAGATCATAATTACAAACTTTATTGTATTAGTACTGAATCAATCTCCCATTAAGAGCAGGAGTAGCCTTCAAAGATTTTTTTCTTCAAATGACTGATTTGAAGTTTTCATTATTTAACAAGTTTGGATATTGCAATAGCTAGGACACATTAGCAGAGAATTTGCCTACAAAGTGGCAGTTTAATCTAAATCAGTTGACTGGCAACTCTAAAGAACAGCACTTTGTTTCAACAACTCAAGTTTGCCAACATCCTCCTCTTAAACCACTTCCAGCTATACTACAAGGACATCCAACTGTATGTTAAATCTCACTGCAAGTCAGCAGGATTTCAGCCTCCAAAATAATTCAGGCAGTTAAATGAGACTTTTATATCTTAAATACATCCAGCTTTAGATAGCTAAGTAGCAATCAATACTTTTTTTCCCCTGAAACTGAATTTGTATTGCAAACTTTGTTTCACAATTATTAGCTTTACAAAAATTATTTCAAGGGCTTAGAGGAAGACAGCCTCAGCTCTAAACCTGACTGTAAAATATAACAGAATTTAATGGATGTTTGTAATGGTTTCTGTGTTTTTTTCCTTCTCCTGTCTCCACTTTGTTTTTCATCTAGCTCAACAGGTGTGTAGCCTTTGAACATTCACAATGCCAAAACACCAAGCACTAAAACTCAAAAAAGATGGAAAATGTATGACAAACTAAGCAGAGCAAGAGAAAGTTAATTTGCATATGACTCATAAGTATGGTAAATGCTCATAGTAAATTTTAAATGCTAGCAAGAATTGTACACTTCATGCAATTAGAAACTGTTTGTTTCTGAAAAATATTAATTTCATATATTCCAAGTGATGAAAATGTAACTGCAGACAAATTCCAGAAAACACCAGGTTAAAAGTCACCATAAACGGAGTAGTTCTATTGGCTTCAATCATATTTTGATACATACGCACACACTGCTCAACTGGCAGTTGGGGTATCTCAAATTCTCTGTACTTCGAGTATGTAACTAATTAAAATGAACCAGAAATATCTAATAAAATAAAATATCTAAAATAAATGTCTTTTATTTTTTGTTAGATATTTTATTTTAGATATTCTTCCTCAACTCTAGAGAAATCATCATTTTCTCCCATCTACTCCTACCTAAAAAGAAAAAACGTTACTGAATAATTTCAGTGTTGTATAACATAAAACTGTAGCAGTACTGTTTTTACCTTTCCAAGCATTCTTCCAAGAAAGTAGTAATGTCGGGCGTAAGAGTCTCCAACAAGCATCTGGGCAGCAGGGTTGGGGTAAAGAAGTCCCTCGTTGGTGGTCTTAAAGAATCCCTGGTTAGGGTTAAATCCTGATTTAAGTAGTTCATTCAGAAATTCTCTGAAAATTCCACCACCATCAATACCAGCTTCATCAAGACCATGTGCATTAAGTAAGTGAACACGAATGCGCTTTTTTAGGTCAGGTTCTGCAGAGAAAGGAGAAAGACAAACTCAAATACAACTATCTGCTTGAATTTTGTTTGGATAAAACCACATGTAACTATACATACAAGCACATCTACACTAACTTTATGTAAAAAAATGAACTAGTAAATAGTAGTGTAGCAAAAATCTGTTACTGGCTTGAATTTTGGAAAATTCAGTATGTGAAACTCACTTTGTACAAAGGGTCTCGCTTTAGGAGTCATTGAAGATGGAGTGGAAAGATACTAGGGAGGGGGAGAAGAAAAAGTCCTACAAAATATTTTAAAAAGGCCCAAAAATAATTTGAAAATTCTATTTATATAAAATTGTGAATGCAGCGTTCAACTTCTCCTGTCTGAAGGAATCGTCAATAAGTGCTGCATTCCCTTAGACGGGCTGACTGTTAAGCTACACCATTAAGTAAGATTCTTTGAAATTGAGCTTAGTATTTTTGATATCTTGGACTCATTGCTATGTCATGTAATTCCAGTGAGCAAGGTGCGGTAAAGATGGGCAGATTCTGAAGGCAGGTGTTCTGCTTGTTTCATAGAATGCTGCTACTTGAGAAAGCAAGCAATATGTAGTCCCTGAGCTATGTACACATAACAGGGAAGGAAGACCTTTTCGCTTAATTCACTGAAGGCTTCCAAAGATCTAACCAAATACACAGCTTTTATTTGAACTCTTGCATTCCAGCAAAGCAACCAGCAATAAACCAGTAACAACAAAACCTTCTGCTTTCACATGCTACAAATGCACACATATGGGTGGACAGCCGATGTTCATGAAACAATCTTCAGCACCTTGTAACAACTGAATTTCTCCTGAACCATCAAGTGTCTTACTCGCACTCTCTCATTAGCGAATGCCTCTACATCTACTAGTAACTTCCCATTTCACACTCAGATATTTTTAAAAATCGTCTATTAGTTCTCCAATCAAGTAAAATGCTCTCCCGCACAAATACAGGACGGCCATTTTTAGCCACAGGCACTGCAACAGGCCCACTATCTCATCACCATTCAAAATAAGAAAAACAGAACAGTTACACTGGTAAGAGAGGGTCTCAAGCATACAGGTATGCTTTATCTGGAGACTCCTGAGATACTAAGTGTTCATGTTAGAACTTTTATATATGGAAAATGTTGGTTTAGTTCTTTTGGGGGCCTTATGAAGAAAATCAGTTATTCGTCTCTTCCTGTGTACTGACAATCAGATTCACAGAAAGGAGGGAAAAACAGTCCTGAAAGAAACTCACATGTCAAAACAAGTGACCAGGTAGAGGTGGACCCCACGACAGTATAACCTCCGAAAAGAGTTCATTTTTATAACTCATACAGTTAGAATGTAACTAAACTGCTACTGGAGCCCATTATGGAATATTCTGAAAATTCCAGTCACAGAGGAAAAAAAAAATTGAGAAATGCTTGCACATCATTAAGCATATGAAAATCAAACAAAAATATAAACACACAAGAACCAACCTAGTACACTTTTGCTATTCCAAGCTTCTTTTCTTAATGATCTCAGTTAAGGTACTACTGAAACATTAACTTTGAACAGGTATCTTCTCAGAGAATGTATACATGGTGTATCATGCACACACACAGAAAACAGATTTTTCAGGCTTTAACTGCCAACTACCACTATGGCTTCTCTGTACCTGTAAACAAGACAGAAATCTTAACCTAGAGACTACTCTACTTCCAATCACTTGCTACAAGCTTATTGAGTTCTCCCTTGTCACTGTTTTATGAGTAATTTTCTTCCTAAGGAGAGACTGAAAACATTATCTGGAACTACATACAAGTATCAGCAGATAAATCTTTTATGAATACAAAAGATCTTTTTGCTGAACAGAATGCTCGGCAGAATTACAGAACAGTTCAGGTTGGAAGAGACCTCATATGGTTTGAAATTCCCACACTGAAAGCAAGGCCAATTTCCAAGTTAAATCAGGATGCTCAGTGCCTTGGTCTATTTGAGTCTCCAACAACAGATTTTACGGCCTCTCTGGACAGCCCATTTCAGTGCTTAACAAGTCTCACTGTAAAATGTTTTTTCTATACACGTCCAGTAAAAATTTCCCTTGCTGCTACATGTCACCGTTGCACCTTACCAAACTGGTTTCTGTAACCTCCCAGTTGCGGTGAAGTTACAGATCCTTCTCATATGCCATGTGCTTCAGTCCCCTGTATCACCTCAGTGACCTTTCACAGGACACGATTTTGAATGTTAATATCTGGGGTTTTTTTTGTACTGGGAAGCCCAAAGTCAGACACAGTTCAATGGTGCTGAACCTGTGAGTTATGTTCTTGCTAGTACAGCCCAGTATGCAGTTAGCTTTCACCTCATCAAGGTGAAATCTTTATTTGTTCAATTTGTTCTCCACTAGGAACCCCAGGGTCCTTCACTGAAAAGAGCTTTCTAGCTGGTCAGTGCTGAAGTCTGCACTGCTACACGTGGTTATTACAGCCCAGGTACAGCATTTTGCTTTGGTCTTTCCTAAACTTCGAGGTGTCTGTAAGCCCTTTTCTTCAGTCTGTCCAGGGACATCCGCCCGGCAATCTGACCTTCCATTACATAGAGTATTCCCCTGAATTTCATATTGCCTGTGACCTCACTAAAGGTGGTACACATCCCAGTACTCAGATTGTCAGACTGTAGTTTAGGAAACATGCATTCTAAAACTGCTGTCATAGTTTAACAAACTACAGTAAGTCACAATGTAGTATTCACTGAAAATGTTTCTCATTTAAAGCTATCTTCTTATAAAACAAATAGGTTGACTTAGCTGTTACTTGACATTGCATTATTCAAAAGCTTAGACTGCAGTTTCTGAATTGTATTTTCATACATTTGAGGGTGAGGGACAGTAACAGACTCAACTTCTTCCATTTTCCAACTCCATTTCATCTTTCTCTTTTTACGAAACCAGTCAGACTAAACTTAGTATGATGAATCTATTCACAACCACTAGGAAAGAGGCTGAACAGACAACTGGGCATAGAATTTACAGATGATTGCACAGTGACATCTCCTGATTACCCTCTAAAACTTTCCAAAACCAGAAGAGCTTAATTTATACTTAATTAAAAAAAAATTAGTCTAATTGCATCTCTTTTAGGTAGTTACAGTTTTAAAGACAGGGATTAAAATACAAAATCCTATTTATAAATAGAATAGTATCTTTAATACTATGAGAGTAAAGAAAATTAAGGAAAGGCATGATCTCCAGTAATTTTATACAAACCAAGAATACCAACACCTCTTCTTCCTCTCTGAACTAGGCAGTTCTCCAGGAGCGAACTTACATGGCACAGCAGGTGAGATTCACATGGCAAACCTCAAGTATTTGGCAAATACTCTTTTCATATGTAAAAATATCATATGATTAAGAAGGATTTTATTTTGGCAAGTTTTATCTACATTGAAATTTGTCTTCTAAAGTAGCTGCTCTCAAACAAATTCACACTAAGGTATGATTTAAATCAACGTGGTAAAATATACACTACTACATACTATCACTACAAAGTACACCGCATTATCCTGACCAGCCACACTGTACCTAGCAAATCCTGTGCAGTCTAGATATTTTTGTTGACAGATTACCGAAGTAGATAATATCTAATGAACTACAGAGATAAATATACAAAGTACAGTTATTGGGACATGTAAATGGGAATAAAAGCCCCATAAAAGTAGGTTTGAACTAAGGAAGGGTGTGTTAAAGAGACCGCAATAATCAGAAAGTATGTGTTTGATGTGAATTACTTCATGTAATTTAACTTTATAAGGACTTTCACACCTCAGAGCTGATATACTTCTAACATCCCACTCACTCAAGTAAGCAAATATGTAATTATATGGTAACAATGGTTAAATGTCATAAACAAGCCGATAACTTAATTGTAAACCCACCATTTTCAGGAGAAAGTTTATCATAAGCATCTTCATAAATATAATTTCTTCTGATAGTGACATTAATTCCATCCAAAAATGGCCCATCTCCTTGAACTTCTTGTTTATCAGCATAGATCAGTCTTTGAAAAATCTGTTAAAATTAGTGAAAAGAGAAATCATGTCATTGTGCAGATCTAAATATTCAATAAGAGATGGGTATTCACTACTATTACTGTCCTGTGAGTTGCTTCTGAGCGCTCACTTCCAAGTGATTTGTCTTCTCTCTCATCAAGCTGCAGAAACACAATAGAGTCGTCCCAGGGAAGGAAAGGAGAGGAGACAGATGTGCAAAAAACTTTTTTGTGCCAAGATATCATCCTCAATTCTTTCAATATAAAAAAGGCCCATCTGCAGACACTGGGTCAGTGATTCCACCAGTTTCCTCTCCCTAACTTTCAGAGTTCTGAAATGCCAGGTATTAAAAAAAAAAGGGGAGGGGAGGGGGGGAAGTCACAAGTATTTTGCACACACAGAAGCAACCCTCAATACTAGTAAATAATTTTTTGTCAGCTTTTGTAATGCTTAGGAACATTCCCAGTAACAAGAAAGTAGGTATCAGCTCTCCTCTCAGGAGCAGTGAGCAAATAATTCAAAGCAAAATAGTGGACAGCACTGCCATATTAAAGAACCAGAGCATCATACCAATTCAAAAAAATAACGTCAGCTGAAGTACAAATTGAATTTCACATTGCCCCTTTGCAAGTCCACACAACAGGAACCTGTTACAGTTCACTTTAAGAGGAACTGTAGCTAACTGTGCTTCTATGCCAAGTAGTAGCATGGGAGGGGGTTGCCTAATGTATAATAATGTTCAATATACCCTCAATCCAGAAAGTGTCTGTTTATTACATCCCCTCTTCCACCTTTCCCATATCCAATAGTCTAGCACATTTTGCAAGGGATGTAATCTCCCAATATCACAGACTGCTTTCTTAACTACAAAAATTAAGTAAGAGTCTCCAGGGATGTTTAAAAACAACATTATTTACCAAGAAATAAGAAAATCTGACAACAGCAGACAAAGCTAGAGTAAAGTCTCGAACTACTGCTTCTATGGACAACTGTAGCTAGCAGAGAAGATGCTCTCCAACTATCATAATGTAGACAAAGCCAGATTCTTCCCTAAGGTACACAGCAGGAAGACAAGAGAAAATAGTCATAAGCTGCAGAAACAGAAATGCTGAATGGACATAAAAAAAATCATAGTGAGAGTGATTAAGTATCAGAAGAGGTTACACATAGAGTTTGTGAAATGTCCATCTCTGGAGATGGTCAAAACTCATCTGGCCAAGTCCTTGAGCATCCTGATCCAACTGTGAAGTTAAACCTGCATGAGGAAGGATTTGGTCTAGAGTACCTCCAGAGGTCCCTTCTGACCTAAATTTTTCTACGGTTCTATGACATCAAGACACATAGCCACAGACACCTTATTTTTAAGCACATTACATAAGAATATGCTCACCACCATTCTCTTTCCTGAAGCACAGCTAGATACAGTTTGTTAACTATAGCTACACAACACTAGATGGAAAGAATTGCTTGGAGGTATATGTCAATGCAAAATTATTCTTGACACAGAGTCTAGACTGTGAAAATAAGAACCCTAAACACGTAACTGGAGCATTTACAATGACTTCAGACTAATACATGGAAAAGTAAGCAATGCTAACTGAGGTACACACCATACAAAGTAACATCACCACAGGCAAGCTGACAAAAGTCTGGCTTAAGCAAGCACCCAGGCGCTTGATACAAAGTGGATTCATTACCTCCCACGGGTAAATATCAGTTTGAAAGGTGCACATCAATATGCCTTAAGGCTAAAGAGGGTAACATCCCCCAGGGTCAGAAGGCTGAAGAGCCTACCATGAAACTGGACTCAGTAATTGCTTGTAAGAGTATCTAATATCTGGTAATTCATGGTGAAAATCTCATTATAAAGTCAGAAAATGAAAGCACTTATGGAACAGCACTGAGCTGTATTATCACATTAAACTACAGCATAATAGATGACAACTGAAAGAGAAAAAACCCCAAACAAAATCATGATAAGATATCTTCTTCCATTATTGCAAGTTGTTTTGCAGGGGCAGTGGGAGACTCCAAAAGGATATTGACTCCCACCATTACAAAAAGGGCCATACTTGGTCCAAAAAGCAGTATAAAAGGATCTCCTCTTTGAACTATTGAAGTTCAGTCTATAACTTTATCTGTCTCTTCAAGCNTCCAAAAGGATATTGACTCCCACTATTACAAAAAGGGCCATACTTGGTCCAAAAAGCAGTATAAAAGGATCTCCTCTTTGAACTATTGAAGTTCAGTCTATAACTTTATCTGTCTCTTCAAGCTCTCATCCAATTGCTGTGACTTCGGTTTTTGTGATAAAAGCAAACAAGGTTTTATGAATTCAAGAAACTCAAAAATATGTGCATCTCAACATAGCTTTAAAAAGTCCAGAGGCTGTAGATAGTGACTAAATTGTGACAGAGATCCCTGCCTGAAGTCACTTCCCATTGTTTCCGTTTTCAAGGCCAGGTTGGATGGGTCTTTGAGCAACCTGGTCTAGTGGAAGGTGTCCCTGCCCATGGCAGAGGAGTTGGAACTAGAAGATATTTAAGATCCCTTTCAACCCCATTCTATGATTCTATGATAATCCTAGTGCAATGTTGCCATATGGTATTAAGATGTTTTGTTGGAACAACTGTTTCACAGAAGCCTGGAAAAAAACAAT